>JH598461.1:664047-774950 GCA_000173235.2 Hyaloperonospora arabidopsidis Emoy2 | reverse complement strand
ATCTCTCAGCTAGCTATCCTATCCCCGTACACGCTGTCAACGATGTAAATGCTCATTCTTTATCGTACCTTGACATGTTTAGGCGACCGACACGCAAGTAAGGGTTTAGACTACTTTTATTCTGTGGACGAAGTCCCGACAATGACATATCTTACTTTCTGAGGAGTAGGCCTAAATGTTTCGTGGTATTAATATTCTTTCACGTGTCGTAGCAAAAGAGCACAGTATATCATCGGCGATTATAGCATGCGATAGATTGCTCTGTATCCGATGGAGTAACAACGACACGGTGATGAAGATCCCAAGAATATGTAATTCGATTTCGGTAACGATTGCTGCGTGAAGACCCCGAACTCAAGTAGGAGAAGTCAAAAGGCAAAGTCATCATAACCACATGTTAAATGAGAAGTCGCGATGAGGGCGGACTATAGTCTCAAGTACAATAATATTGCAGTGCTACCAGTGTTCCGACTGATGTAGCGAGCATTAAAGCAGCACAGAGAGTTGAATTGGAAATACTTACTGTTGAACTTCCTTGCTCGCAACCATTCGGCAGAAGACACGGTCTACTGTGTTTTAAGCTCTTCATACAAAGTCCCGCAGCGCTATATCCTGAAATATACAGGAGACGTCATCAAATTGACACTGGGTGAACAACGTAGCAAGAAACGAAAAAGTGATCAAAGCTACGACGTAGCTATTGGTGTCTGCCCTAACGAAAACAATTGCTGCCCGATAATCGTGTTTTGCTGAGATCAAGGTTACTGCAGGTTGTATCGCCCGATTAAATGGCACCCTAGATTCTATGAGTATGACGCCTAGCGTGCATAGTGGTCAAGGCTATTTTTATGTGTGTTTATTTATTTATATGTGTATATATCTATCACGAAAGCTTGGTCCTGATCCTCGCGAGGGTGAGTTTCAAAATGCGTTACTAGTACAAAGGTCCACAGCACTTAATCCCAGCGCTGCAAAATTCGTTGCTAAATCAGACTCTTTCGATGTGCGCATCAACCGGGCTACGCAAGCCCTACCAGCTTACATATTTTGGTCTGCATGACAAAGTGTAAAACTCTTTGTACATTGCTGGACTAATTAAGTTATGCTAGCTTGCTTTACACGATCTATCGATACTATTTCGAGCGTTTTTGTTGTCGGATAGCCACTTACTAACTAAGCATGCGATCGCTTGATCAGACGGTCTTCTAGCATTGAAAAAGGTAGAGACCGTGAGTATGAGATCTCACGGACATTTTACGACTGCTGAACTCCAAGTTTATTGATTCGTGTGCACTATAAGTCATTTCATGTAAGATCTCAAGACCGAAAGAGAGGGTGCGGAATCGCATTTCACCTATTTAGACCAAGAGCTCTATCCACCGTAAATCAAAGTTTTACCGGATGGCTCACATGACACAGTTACAGGTGTGTACTCAAACGATCGTTCAAGATCAGCCTGCATCAAACACTTAATTGAAGCCTTAAAGCTTCAATTGAGTGCTTGTGTAGCTTATATACAGCATGGTTTTGCATCGCGAACTTGCGGTGACGTAGCACAAAATTAACAGAGTTAGCACCATTACAATTAGAGCAAGATGGTCCAATGGGGTTCAGCTATGTTAGAAACCAATATTCTATCAGACGCTGGGCCATTTACATAGTGCGAGCATAAAATCCAGCAAATCATGGACTTATGATAGTCAAGTATGAAGACAGGCACGCGGTATGCCCTCTTAGAATGAAACCTACAATGGAGTATTTGCGTTTTATAGGTAAACACTTGTGATGCACGAATACTTCAAGTGCGACACCGGTCCAACGTGTTTGCTGAGCTGCTCGCTTATTCGTTACTCAACACTATAAACAGTTTGTACGATGTACATTTTCGCTTGCACATACACTTGCAACGTCTCCTACAGCTCCCACTTCGACCAAGATGTTGATGTAATATCGCACAAACAAATTCTCTCGTGACAAACCTGTCAGCGACGTGCTCAACGATCGAGGTGAAGTAATGGTCGTCTCTGTTCCAGGATCAGTAAGTCTTAATCTATTTCAGTCTTGTGCAGCAATGACGTGCGACCGTACCAGTCACTCTCTCGTTCAAACATTGCAGCGTCTTTGGTATCGCATGTTGTTAAACGGAACGAATACCACGATAAATTAGATGTACGCGCAGCTTACGGGTAATGCTACTTATGTAATGGCCCTTTTCACACTCAGCTCATCGTGCTTTCGGTTAGATTTCCATGACCGCATCCTGTAGACAGATACCGAACAGCATCATGTAGCTGCAGCCGATACAAATATATATCTGCAAGGACTATTGGCGACTTGTTGTACGTTTGACCGCGTCGAAAGAAGGCGACGAAATGATGGAAAGGTGGCCGAAAGCGAGTACGAAGCTCGTGGAGATATCATTGTACACTTGAGCTTAACATATTGACAAGCTGGCAAATGGACTCACAGCAATTGCGTAGGTTGATTTCGACCGGTATGTGAAGGTGAGACGTAGAGCAAGCCGAGAGCTATGCATGCGAGGGATCTGAGTAACTACAGTTACGACATTGGCTTGATTCAGCTACAGCGTGTTGTGACTCGCTACTTTTGATCGATCCAGTAGCTACGTCCGTGCGTCTATTCTATTACTGTACTTGCAAGAGCTCGTCGTTAACCAAGAGCGTTGCTTAGCACTAACAGCTACAAATGATGCCAAACGAGCGCAAAACTGCGGACACACACCAGTCACCCAACACGTAGTACTAACTCGGTGACCATTGTAGTGGGAACATCTCGTTGGCAACGCTTACGACAACGACACCTGTGAATCTAGACACTTGATAGTAAAGACCCTTGGAATGGTCCAGGACATGAACAATAGAGAGGCAACAGAGTCCAGAAGGCGCCTTCGTTGCCAACAAACCCCTGTTTGCTGACTCGGAGTTGTACATTTGTACTACAGACCAGTAAGTTGTGTCTACTATATCTACAGCCTTCATCGTTTCAATACCGAAGAACCTCTTTGTGTCTGAGAGCCTCAACACGATTCAACAACGATACGCACACAGCCACGTCATCCAACTACAGACAGCAACCATGCTGCACATTGTCTCGTACCCGAAGGCAGACGAACTGTGTATTTACTACATATCGCAATGACTGCTGGCATTGAGGACATGTCGCCAAGAACGTCGGCTACGTCCGCCGTGGTCAGTAAGCAAATAGGTGCTCTCGTTTTCGCCATTAAGTCACGAGCAGTCGACGGTTCGCAGCAGCTGATCTGCACCGACATGAAACGGCGATTTGCACATGGTCGGGCAGCAATCGATCACGTCTGTTTCCAATCTCCAGTATTGCCACCAAACCTTCTACCATAACAAGACTCGTGGTTGTGGCTTTGTGCTTTCAATTCAATTCAATTCAACAGACGGTCAGTCGGTCAATATCGATGCGGCGTTACCTTCGTGCTTGAAAACCTCGTCGACACATGTACGGACGCGTTTACGTGGCGTAGAAGCCGCGGACGAGGAATCCGATCGCTCGTCGTCAACTGGATCTACAGTCGATTTCATTGTTTCGTTGCAACGCAGAGACGACAGCAGGCAAGCAAGTCACAGGCTCACCCTCGACCGGAGCTGTCTACCAAGTGTTGACGTCGCAGTAATCCGTCCAGTCCAGCGCAAGTTCATTTGTTGCGTGCATGGGCGGGCACCTTTTTTTTCTTGTGATGGGGAGCGCATGGTCGCAACGGGGACAAGGTCTAGTGAAGGTGGCGCGAGAAAACTAGAAAAACTCTTTGCACGAAACTCGACCTGTTTCCAGTATGAAAAGCCGATATTTGCCTACCACCATTTTTATCGGAGACCATCATCGGTTGTATAGCAATCGTAGGGATCACCTATAGTTTAGGTATATGGAACATGCATGTACTAGTTGTAGTAGTATTACCTGTACTTGTCGATGTTGTGGTACTGAAGCTGCAATAGTCGTGTCGTTATTGATACTTGTCCACAAGTCGCCATTGCGTAGTCATCTCGAGTCAGAGCTTTGTAGCGTTCTGGACGACGTCAACGTTTGCTCCTTGAACGCAACGGGACGACGACCTCGTCCAAAGTATCCGATCTATCCATGGAAACGCTCAACGTCGTGCGACGGACTTTCTAAACGCGTTTGCTAATGACGTGCAGCGCCGCCTCGTTTCGCGAGGTTGGACGATGCAGAGTTTCTGTACGTCAGCCTGTTTTTCAGACCGACCAGAGTGCACAACGCACTGCAGTGTGCAAAAGTTTGACCGCGTCGCAGCAGAAAACCAGTGCCTCCTCTTCGCTGCTCGTGCGGGACATAGCAAAGAGAGACGTCGCTGTTGTTTTTTTCTTCTTCTTCTTCTCGTGCAGCACCCACCACTCGGTCTCGAGTCTTTCCGTCCTGCACTTCGCCTTCCCTCCTTCTAACAAGGACAACCATGACCATGCCAGAGTACACGCTCCAGTCGCTGTCTGATCAGCCGGTACGATTAGCATAGTAGATGCACTCACCCCCCCCCCTCTTGCTCAAAGGGGGGGGGGTTCTCTTGCCACGTACGACTTGTCTCTAACTGAAAGTCTTGACTTGAACAGGGCAACACACTCGGTCACGTCCGGCACCACCAGCTCTCCGGTGAAGAAGACACCAACGAGAAGGAGGAGGTCGTGTCGGAGCCTTACGCGAAACCGCCCTCCAAAGAAGGCATCCCAGCACCGCATCTTCCACAGGTACCGCAACTTCCAGAGTCTCCGCAACTTCCAAAGCCTCCGCAACTTCCAAAGCCTCCGGTTGCCCCACCAGCATCCCCTCCAGCAGGGTTGACAACCGATTCGAATGGCGGGTTTGCTGCGCAGGGTCCTGCTACCCCTATTTCAACGAAAACGCACAGCACGATGAGGACTTCTGGAGGTGCTATTGCGGGTATCGTCGTGGGAGTTGCCTGCCTGGTCTTCATCCTTGCTGCCTTCATGACCAGGAAGCGACGGGCAGGCAGTAAGCGCTTTTCATTCCGCAAACGCCATTCGACTTTCGAGAACTCGCGTGTGGTGTCCATCACTTCGTCGAAACTCGAACCGCCTGGGGATTTCGGGAAACTTAATAGCGGGCGGACCGAGACTGGGAAGCCGAATATGAGTGGCCTCTTCACGGCGACACACGATGACCCGTTCACGGTTCGACACATGCGCAAAGGCGGGATTTGGGATGACCCAGTACTTGTTGCTTCCCGCATTCCGCTCGAGGAGATTCAGATCAAGGAACTTATTGCTCGCGGAGGCTTTGGTCAAGTCTTTACCGCTACGTACAAAGGGCAGACCGTAGCGGTGAAGACGTTGCTACCCGAGACTGCCAAGGACATGGACGAGATCAATGCGTTGTATGCAGAAAGCAAGATCCTCGCCAAGCTGGACCACCCGTGCATTGTTAGCTTTATCGGAATTGCGTGGGGTTCCCTTAGTACCGTTTGCTGTGTGACCGAGTACTTGGTGGGCGGTGACCTCCGTGCACTGCTGAACCACTTCTTAGCGAACCAAACGCGTCCGCAAGGGTTTGACCATGACAAGGTCAAGATTGCACTGAACATTGCTCAAGGACTGGCCTACCTGCACTCGCTCACGCCCAATATGCTGCATCGCGACCTGAAATCGCGCAATGTGCTACTGACGTCACAGTTGGATGCGAAACTCACGGACTTTGGCGTGTCTCGTGAGCGATCGGAGCTCATGATGACCAATGCCGTGGGCACTTCTCTTTGGATGGCACCGGAGGTGATGCTGGGCAGCCATTATGACGGCAAAGCTGACGTGTTTTCCTTTGGCGTGCTATTGAGTGAACTGGACACGCATTTAATGCCGTATGCAAACGTGCGAAATGCCAATGGGCAAAAGCTGACGGAGAATGGCATTCTCCAAAAGACTTCCACGGGTCAACTGCAGGTGGAGTTCTCCCGTGATTGTCCACCTGAGCTTTTAAGATTGGCTCATGCGTGTCTTGCTGTGAACCCGAACGATCGCCCCACAGCGGCAGAAGCGCTGTATAAATTGCAAAATGCGCTCACGTCGTTCGAAGTTGAAGAAGTGGCGCTGTAACTCGATGAAGACTAGAGCCATTTTTTAAGAAAGACGTTATACGATATGAAGTTTAATGTGCGACCAACTAGAGTGAGTAAAGTCAATCCTGTCTCCTCGGCTCCCATGACAATAGTTCATAGTCATTGAACGGATCGGCAAGGATTGATGAGGATGACTTTCATAATCTGCCTAATGGGAAGCAGGAGTTCCTCTTTTCACTATTGAATGCAATGCTATATAGGGCTCCGTCCCGCGCAGGATGAGGCGGGATCGGTCTATCCCGCGTCCCATCATGCGCAGGACGGGATGGGACGCAGGATACTGCGAGACGAGATCATTAATCATTTTACACTACATATATTTCGTAACGACCAGATCTGTAGACACACATTATCGCATCCATATGCGTTGAAGGTACTAAAGAATGAGTAATATAGTTAAACGGTAAAACTCTTCTCTATGTGATCTATGCTTATCTGCTACAACAAGGGTACAAGCTCAATGCCTTATCCACTCGATCCTAATCGGTGCTGCTGATTGCAGACTCATGCAAGAAGGGCTCTTTTTTATGTGGTAGTGACGACACTACTACGATTAGCCACATGTATAAACATCAATACAGTAGAGTTTTAGTGAGCAGCGACGAAGCATGATTTTGGTCAATTTTTTTTAGCTATTGCGATTGCTCATAGACGACTTTGACGTTTGGTAAACTAGTCCGACCTCTTGGCGAGGCTTTTAAGCAATCGAGTTACTATTAAGAAAACTCACCTTTACCATAGATTGAAGTCGTGAGGTCCCAGTAGGCTAAGGATGTCCATCGGATAGTCGCTAGGGGCAACCAAATCCTATTTACAAGTACCCATATTGCCTGGATGCATGCCTGGGCAGAAAGGCTAAAAAATGACACTAAATACTGAAGTTAACAAGATATACATATAAATAGATGACGCTTTCATTTTACGCTCTCTTAATTCCCATAGAATTTATGATCGTAGAAACTTAATAAAATCTCGACGTTACATACTAAGATAATTATAGAATGCGGGATGTGCAGGACACGCGGGATGGGACGTTGCGGGACGGAGCCCTAGTGCTATACTGGCAACGGGTTGACGATATATGACTCTGTGTGCTCTTCTTTTGCTTTTTTGTTTTTTGTAGGTGCAGTGGGTACATTTAGTATTTCTAACGACCGACTGCTGCCCTCTTCGGCGGGGCCTACACATCCCTAATCGGATGGCCCCTACTTACTAGATTCTCTGGGGGCCAGCTAGTCCAGGGCCTCGACTATTCGATGTCGGGGGTTTATGCTTCTACGAGAGACCGAGCTTAGTGGTATAGAGGTTCCCGGGTGGTACAACCGGGACCAATGTGTCACACATTTTTTAACGACCTTGGGTTGGTCGTACGGGGGATCGAACCGGCAATCTTGTGATTGGAACGGCGGTGCTTACTCAAGCACCAGGGGGGAACCTGTGTGTGCTGTTTCTGCACTTGTTTGAAGTTTGGACCGGTTTCGACTATCAAAGTCAATGAAAACAATGCAGTCGATTCCGACGTCATGCATCAAATTTGCTGTTAGGTGATGGAATCGATCGACCTTAGGTGGTAATATGTAGATAAGCGCAACAAGGTCAATCATAAAGTAAATTCCGCTTGTAACTTTGTGTGTTACAACTAGCGATGTGATCAGCTCGCGAAGGGTCACGATGGACGCTGCAACATGACGAAGTCAATTGCTACTACGTCGGGCAGATCATTTACAGACTCGGTCGATTACTTTGTTAGGATCGATTCTAGATTGCAGTTTAGAAAAAGATGAAAGTATGAACGGCGTGAACGTTATCGTGATTTTCAGTCTAGTCCTAGGTGTCCGAGATCATAAGGTAGTTTACCTTATCGACGAAAGCTATTTGCCGGCCGCAGCGAATGGACATGGCTAGTAGCCAACGGGTATACCATCCCGAGCCAGAATTTCAAATTTTTGCTGCAAAAGTACAAGTAGACGACCGACAAAGACCAACATGTTGTGGCAATACTCTTCCAATGTCTACGCGCTTTAGCAAGTAGGCACTCCAATTCTACCCACCATTATATCACATCCAGCAGCACTTGACTCTACAGAATTATACAGGACAAGTTTATCACTGTATGCAAGCGCGCTTTCTGCTTACACAAGACATTCAGAGACGATGTATTCATTTACATCCAGCAGCTACAGAGGCTGTTTCGATCGTGATTTTCGGACAGAGTTCATACTCGCGATGACGTTGCAGCCCAACAAATGTCACCGACATGCGCCAGAGAATGATCGTGAAGATCGAGAGGCAGAGAGGTCAGTCATACTAGACTGACGTCTATATTTTTGTGGTGAAGCTTAATGGCAGAAACTGGATCACAACGATACGTGACGATCGAATACGCACGCGAATGCATGACCCATTGCGATGGGTCATACATGTCAGTAGAGTGGCACCATCGCAACTCAGTCAGACCGGTCAGTAATCAACTTGCCAACCTTAAAGACAGGAAAAAAGATAGAGCGAAGCTACTTGTCCTTGTCGACACATTAACGGCAGTACTCTAATCTGCTCGCCTATTGGAGTCGGTCGTTTCTATCGGATCCAATAATTCGATTGACTATTGACACGATTGCTCTTTCATCTACGCCTGTGCACTTTACATATCACCACAAGCTATAGGATAATCCCCTTCATTCTTAAGTGATGTCCTGCTATTCTTGTTCGTATAATAAATACACAGAGGACATCAAATGACACATCAGCAGAGTCAGTTTGCAATAATTGGTGCCCACTATAAATCGTCGTGTAAGTGTACGATTGGTCGGTCATCTACGCTACGTCATTCAGTACAACATGCCCGTCCGAAACGACCTACTGCGCTATGCTATGACCCGTCCAAGACAACAACTAAGCATTTCAAGGCTCTATTCCTCGAGTATAGTGCCTATAACCCCCAACGTGACCGAAAAGAAGGACCACTCGAGCGTCTCGACGCCCCCGGCTCTGCAACGACAGCAGCTTGAATTCTGCTGTATGTTGTGCGGGTGGGACGTGGCGTGCGGTACCTGCCCCTTCAGTTGGTACGATTTCAATCCGAAAAAATTCCGCTCAAAGTGCCGAGAGAGAAATGGAGACGCTGACGGGAGTGCGTTTACAGCTCGTGAGAGCGATATCCAGCACGCACTTAAGGTATTGGGCATCCAGATGTCGAGTAATGGGAACGAAAGGACTTTGCCCACCCAGAAGCAAGTAAAGGCCGCGTTCCGAGTCAAAGCACTCGAGTGGCATCCAGACTGTAACCGGGATCCTCAAGCACAAACGCAATTCCCAAAGATCCTACTAGCTTACGAGCTGCTGCTCCATTACGCTAGCTAGCAGCAAAACTAACCAACGACATACTCAGTAGTGTACCACAGTAGTCAGTAATACCCCGGAACCAACGACCTTCGACATTTCGTAACCCGTATACCCCTTCCATATCATGTATACACATACAACCCATTCCCAACACTCCATCCAGCGTATCCCACCTCTTCCACCTCCTATAACCCATACCCCGTCCAACCCGATCATACCCATCCATTCCCCCGTGTTTTTTCCCGCCAGTCTTTCAAGTAACGTCCCATTATTGCTCCTCGTCATGTTCTACTCGCAGCTCATCTTGGCCAGGAAAGGGCCCCTGGGCAAGATCTGGCTCGCTGCGCACTGGGACAAGAAGCTGAACAAGCACCAGATCTTCACGTCAGATATCCACAGCTCCGTCCAATGTATCGTCCATCCCCAAGTCCCTCTCGCTCTGCGTGTATCTGGTCACTTATTGCTGGGCGTCGTGCGCATTTACTCGCGCAAAGTCAAGTACTTGTACTCGGACTGCAGCGACGCTTTAGTCAAGATGAAACTGGCTTTCCGTCCAGGCGCGGTGGATTTACCTGCGACTACGCAACAGGCGGCGCCGCATACGATTAATGTGGCCCATTTTGGTGAATTTGAGGCGGAAGTGACCTATTCGATTGAGTAGGTGGACAGTTTATTGTCATAGTTTTGATAAGGGAGGGGATGATTGTGGGTATTGTGGTACTACTTTTTAGCGGTACTTTTGGTTTTGGTGGAAAATGAGGTTTTTTATTTATGGAAGGTTATTTGTTTGACGGCTTCTATTGAGGTGTTATTTTTGTTGTTGTGGTGTGTTGTTTTGGTTGTAGGGCGATTGCAGTGCCGACGTTGGACGAATGGATGGCTGCGTCGAGTCAGACGATGGCAAGGCGTCGGGATATTACACTAGCTGATCCGCTAGATCGAAACAGCTTGGAGAGAGGTGCGAGCGAACGTTTTGCTGTTTTTTTCTAACTTTTATTGTTGTTTTTTATTGAAGCATTCATGTTTTTGTTGTTGTTGTTTATCTTTTGTTGCAGATGCTATATCGATGGAAGATTCGTTTGGGGGTGGCGATGGAAGTGATTGGCAGGCGTTTGATCTGGATGACAATTTTGGTAGCTTCGGACTCGACGCGAGTGCTGTCAGTGACATTGAGATCGCACGTGAAGCCGATGCCCCCATGTTGCCGCTGGATGACTCTGGACTATTAGATGCCAGGGACAAGTCATTGGACCGAAGCTCTATCGTGGTAGAAGAAGAGATGCCGGGATTTGGGCTCCATGACGCGTCGTTTGAGATGCCTGCCGACGCTAAAATGGAGATTGATGATCCGCTTGACGATCCGGCAAACCTTAGTGGCAGGGCTATCGATATCAGCACGGACATTCCCGGAAGCATCGATGGCTCGACGCGTGCGTCGCTGGATGCTGCATTGGTCAATGTGCAAGTGGAGACGAGCAGGCTTAAGAAGAAGCGGAAAATTGTTCGTGACAGCATCACGGAGCTGACGTCGACATACTTGAAACAGGGAATGGTGGATACATCCGACATCACCCGTACGCGAGAAACTACGTATCGGAAGACTGCAGAAAATAAGAGCGACTTTGACGTACAAATAGGCGCGGATATATTTGCTCGTCCATGCATGGTCGACATGTCGGACAAATTGCTGAGTATGTTCAAGTATACTATGAAGAAGCGGAAGTTCCCGTTTGCTTCCAAACAGAAAGAGGGTAACCAGACAGATGATATCGAGCTGACTCGACGCATGAGCTCGACCTCACGCATGAGTTCGAACTCGGTGCGTTGCAAATTGGTTTTTTCAGTTGCGGAGTCAGAACGATCACTCACTGCCACTTCGTTCTGTTCAGATTGGTTTGGATGTGACGATGGGTTCGTGTGATGGCTCAATGCTGCATGACATCGAGGAGGAAAACCGGTTCGAGTTTGCTGACATGGGCCCAGCCGAACCGTAAGTTGAATGAACGTGACCCCTGTCAGTTCTTTGTTGCTGGAAAGTACTGATCGTTGCGACTGCATTCTAGTGAACGTCTCGACGAGAGTTTTCCAGACTACGATATCGGGGCACCGTTTGAGCCACAAGACCAGGATCTGGAAGATTTGATCGTGGATATCGAGCTAGGCGCTGTGAACGACATCCGAAGCGATGCGCAGGACGGTGCTGCCCTTGACCATACAGATGCTTCGACGGCTCAGCACAAGTGGCATCCACACACTGTAAAGGTGATGAAGGTGCTGCGGAAGTCGCTTCACGACAAAGAGGAAGTTACGTACAAGCAGCTTACGAAAAAGACCCAAGACCGACGAACAGCTGCCGCGCTGTTCTTTGAGCTCCTACAGCTAAAGACTCTCGACTATGTGGACGTGGAGCAAGCTGCGCCTTACGCCGATATCAAGGTCTCGAAGGCTGCTCGGTTCTCCGAGCATATCCCGGCGGTGGATCGTATTTCTAGCTGAAAGTTTGCAATTTTTGATGCGTTCGACTAAATATGGCTTATGAGGGGACAACGTGTTTTTTTATTCCAGGTTGTGTTCTTATGAGTGATTGCCGGCAGCCATTGTACAAGAACGGTCCGGTTATACAGGTGCGTGCGTTCTTGGGAACAGGCTTGTACCATGACCAGAAGGCTACAAGGGATAGCAGACCTTGGCATACGATGCATAGGGTCACCCGACTCTTAGTCGTTAGAACCGAAGATTCACATGACATGGCAAGACCACCGCCCACATATGGAAGAGTCTGTAGGAACTTTTGATACGTATGGTGTCAAGGAATTCCAGGAGCTGAGTGGTGTACACGAATGGAGGGCTTGGGATGCCATCAATTTTGCGGTTTGGTGGACAAAGTTTAGTCGGTGAAAGAGCTTGAGAGAGAACCTGCTATCAGTTTAAACCATCTCACCGATTTGCAAGCGCCGAAGACCTTCACTGTCGAACCAATGACAAATAACAAGAAGGCCGCTCTTTCAGTCGCGAAAAGCGGAAGCTCTGGCAGTCATGATGAACAAGGACTGTGGATTTTCAAGTGCTTGGGGTTATTGTCATAGATACGACACGTCGAGCTGACGAGGACGCGATAATGAAATGTATGGTGACGATGAAGCAGATATATGACCGCTAGCGAATATATGGTGACTGCAGGGACATCGGAAAGAGGTAATTCCGAGGAGCAAGCTCTCTCCTCCGGCCACGCCCTTGAGCGTGTGTGGTTGGTGACTCATTGCCCGTCCAACAGCCGTGTACCTCACGACTTGTGGTTGTTAACTTTCGCGAGCAAGTCGCGAGCAAGTGGTGCCAGTATAAATATGATTTGAGTTGCCCAAGACAAGCTACTTAATGCCATTCGGACGCTCTCGAGTTTACACACCCATGCTGGCAAAACACCTTCAAAGTTTGGTTTCTCGTTTCATCAGCTCGGAATTACACTCGACAGAATGTGTGTGCGATCATAACTATGAACAATCGCACATACATGCGGAGCGCTCGAGATATCCAGTCACATGCAGGTGACCAAAAGCATCAAGAGCCGCGTTGTTCGCTCAACGTCAAGCGTAATTGCTGTAGATGGATTCGTCATGCTATTTGAGAAACTGGGCGCGGTAGGGTCACATTGGGAAGGTCCCAGCCGCAGTGGATGTGTGCTGGACGCAAGCATGTTTGCTCGGCCAGTATTCCGATGAGACGGACTGGTGGATCTTTTTGGGAGACGGACGCTGGACTACGCTTATGGCGTATTAGAACCACAATTGTCACTGTTGGCAGAAGGCAGCAACAGAAATGATGGACAAATCGATGGAATGTCAGCTCGAGAGAGCTCCTAACGAATGATACAATGTCGTCTGCACATGAGCTCCTGCTTCCAGGATTGTCTCGGTGGTTTCCAACTACAACGATATCGATCATGTGATCGAATCTCGGTCCAGTGTTGTGCTCGACGTAATGCAAGTCTTTTACAGATTAGCAGAGAAGCCATGCAAGTTGCATAGTGGGACAGAAGCAAAAGCACCAGCGACGCTCACTACTTCATCGTCAATGGGGCTATCAACAATGAACAATTCATGCACGTGGTCTACCTGCTTCTACGTCACAATCATCGGGGTTGATTTTGAAGTCACGTTCTACAAGGAACGCCAATTACGAATCGAGTATACACATCGTCGGACATTGGTCCGATGACTTTACTAATTGCAATAAGGTGTAAATTGAATCGGTCAAGGGGCAAAAGCTGTCGTAACATTTGCACCAGAGCGTATGCACAATGTTTTTGGCTCGACAGGATGTTTTTAGCAGCAACTTCTCACTTTTAGCCATTCATAGGAGGCTCAAGTATATTCTTCCTTGGACTACTACTGGTTTGTGGGCACGAATTTTGCAGATCGAATATGCTGTTGCGGTTGCGCACCACAAATTGATGTTTGTGTACTTTGAGATATTCAATCCTGTGCGGAACGATGACTACGCTTTGTGGTGACTATCGTGCTCGAGTATACACGTGATGGTTTTATCGAGACATTTTTATGAAGTTGGGGTACGATTGGGGGTACGATGCTTATTTCAGCGCCGTTTTTATGATTTTATATGTTAGTGTGCCGATCAGAAATACGGTGGAAATGTAGCTTTCCTTTATTTAACTATGCCTCCGATATGAGGTTATTAAGGCCTAGGTTCATGTAGTATGTGAGGTAAATAGTTTCTCTAGATTTAGTATGCTGTAGATATGATATGATCGAGGAGCAGGTTGATGCAATATGTAAGCTATGTAGATTCCCTTTTCAACTATGCCTGATATATGATAAAAAGTTTAAGTATGCGTATGTAATACGACTAGGTTCCGAGGATTGTAGTAATGTAAGAAATAAGACGAGCTCGAGCCTCATAACTAATTTAAAGAGAGCTCGCTCCATTGGCCCGATGCAAATGTTAAACAACCTAAGTCGACGTAATAAAGCGCAAGCCTACGAATCCATACATGTGAGGAGCTCTAGTATGCAACTTTTTGCAACAAAGATACCAGGCGCCTGCCTTGGGCCGATGCAATTACCCAATGAACCCCTCTGAAGATAGGAAACGCTTGATGGCACTCACCGCGTGTGTTTTAACATTGTCCTGGTAATGATAATCTGGTTTCCATTGACTTCAGGCGTTCAACCAAGAAAACCTTTAGCAAAATCTCTCCCTATGACAAGCTGATGTCAAATGGTGTACTGCAGATTTCTTCGTACGCTACATGCAGCCATCTGCATTAATATTTAAAAAGCCGGTCGCGTCACATTACAACAGTGCGTCGACACTAAGTATCGAGATCATACCATTACGACCCTTAATAAACTGCAAGTCCATAGAACTGTATCGATCACGTGTTTGTCAAACATACTTACCCACTGGAATGTTGCAGGTTAGCTTGACAAGCCACTTAACCGCCGTCCTTTGTGGATGAGCGAACGCGCCAAGTGTGGGTAGATTTTTAAATAAGGTTGTTGTGACTAGACATAGAGCAAGCATGTTCTTCCATCCGTAACAATGATTTATCAGTTAGCACTTCAGTAGATATCAGCAACTAAACTCGTTGTCTCTCAACACATAACACCTCCCACGACAGAAAAAACAGTCACCGACACAACATAACGCACCCCTCTCCACCCCGCACCTTTCGCACAACATTCCCTCGTCACCTACGTACAACCTCACGCTATCCACCATCAAAAAATGGTTGGTTCACAGCCGTTTACCCGCTATCCAGCAGCTCAAATCTCACTCGGGATCCTCTACAAGAAGAAGAAGAAGACAGACCACAGACTAGTACAATGGCGGCCAACATCTCCAAGAAGCGCAAATTCGTCGCCGACGGTGTGTTCTACGCCGAGCTCAATGAGCTTTTGCAGCGGGAGCTCTACGGGGACGGGTACTCTGGCGTGGAAGTGCGTGTGACGCCTATGCGGACCGAGATCATCATTCGTGCCACTCGTACCCAAGAAGTGCTGGGTGAAAAGGGACAGCGCATTCGTGCCCTCACGTCTGTCGTTCAGAAGCGCTTTAACTTTCCTGATGGAGCTGTTGAGCTGTACGCTGAGCGCGTGGCCAACCGCGGTCTGTGCTCGCAAGCGCAAGCCGAGTCGCTCAAGTACCGTCTGCTCGGTGGCTTGGCTGTGCGTCGTGCTTGTTACTCGGTCGTCCGCTTCGTCATGGAAGCCGGAGCTAAAGGTGTGCAGGTCATTGTGTCTGGCAAGCTGCGTGCCCAGCGTGCGAAGGCCATGAAGTTCAACGAGGGCTACATGGTCAAGACGGGTAACGCATCGCAAGAGTACGTGGACACGGCGGTGCGTCACGTCATGATGCGTCAAGGTGTGCTTGGCGTCAAGGTATCGATCATGCTGCCTCATGACCCGACGGGCAAACAGGGTCCGAAGCGTGCATTGGACGACGTGGTGACGATCCTCGAGCCCAAGGAGGAGGTGTACCGTCCGTACGTGGAACCCACGACGCCGATTGTGCCTGTCGCTGCGCCAGTGGTTGCTGGTCCTGTGGACCCAATGTATCAACCCATGGCTTAAGGGTCTTTTTGATCTTCTTGTAAGGACAGTGTAATGGTAATCCACCGCCTTTTTCTTCTTCTCGTCCCGATATATATACCTGATGGTAATATAGAAAACATATGGCATCGTGGCGTGTTCCGTGACCTATTTTTGGTCGCTTTTTCGTGATGACTCAGGAGGTCTATAATTGTTCGATAATTGAATGGCGGAGGGACCGCTGCAACGTGCGACTTGTGCGAGATGCAAACGTCCCGCTTGTGTGTGCTATTGCTCGTCGTTCCCCGCCAAACTTTTGAGAACGGAGCGGACGCATGTCTTGGTCTTGCAGCACAAGCACGAGACGCATCGACGTGCTGCGATTTCGTCCGTGCCAGTATTGACTCAGACGCTAGCGAACGTGAGACTTGTGACGGTAGACGATGATTGCGACTGTAGTCCTGGCGTGAGTGACGACCTCGACGAGTGCTTGTACAACGGAGGGGATGCGACGATTGATGCCGCCTTCGTACTGTTCCCAGACGATCGCGCCCAGCCGCTTGAATCGACTTGTGACAAGGCAAAGAGTATCGGAGAGTCGAAGCGAGTGCTGCTCATCGTCATTGACGGCACATGGAGGGAGGCCAAGAAAATTGCACGACGCAATCGACAAGTGTGGGAACAAGCTGCAAGAAGCTGGGAGGCGCGAGGAGCTAGTTTCCACTACGTTTGCCTGGGAAATGAGGAGCGTATTGATGGTGCTCGTGCTCGTCGAAGCATCTACGGCGACTTGAGGCGGTGCGTACAGTCGTAAAGTGACATTCGAAGAGCTTGAGCCGGACTTGACTGAGGATGTACCGTGTGGATACTCTACAGAGAACCGATGGAAGGCTGTATGTCGACGCTCGAAGCGGTCGCGTCGGCATTGTATGTGCTCGAGCCTCGAGAAATTCGTCAGATCCTGCACGATTCTCTGTTGCGTGCTTTCAAAGCAAAGGTATCGATCCAGGAGCGGTACCAGGAGCAAGGACGAGTGGCCAAACTAAAGCAGTATGGAGGGATCTCGAAAGCTAAAGCAGTCGAGATGAAGCGACTGGAGCGACAGCAGCAGCAGCTTCAAGTAAAGGTCGAACCGTGACTGCTGAAAAGGACCCAATGACGCATGTCAAACGTGAGTACGTGTTTTATTCCAGCCGGACGGACCTGCAACACCGCCAACAGCTCTTGCAACAGGTATGGCTTGCTGTCGATTGAGTCTGTAGCGTGTACTTTGTGCAATAGCTTACTCCTGGCAATGACTTACTTCTGCCAATGAGCAGGGCGAGGTGGTCACGTGTACGTACGACGAGGCGCGAGATCATTGTGTGGAGCTTAATCGCGATCGAAAACGTGGCCAACGCATTGCAATGCTACCGCTTGATGCGTTCCAAAGAGAGGTCTCGACGGTGACGCAATCGTATATAGACGCGAGAAAAAGTAAGGAATAATGCCTAAACACCGATTGACCCTCATGAAGCGGCTGCGATCCAGATCGTGCACTGTAGACTACGAAAGACGTAGCACTTGTTCAATATGTAGACGCGTTATGCCGAATGTTTCAACCATTTATAGTCTCCATGCCCGGGAGTAATGGGCGTGAATTGGTATTATCCGCGAAATCCTGACATCAACTGTAAGTCTGGTTATATATCGGACAGGACAGATACTGGCATCAAAATGTTGACGGGTGGTCGGCACATGGTAGTGTCATCAAATTGAGTTGCACTCAACTCTTGGACAGGACTTCTCCAAAAAATAGCTAACAATCGAATTGTTGTGACCTACTACCTCTTACAAATCCACTCATATAAAGTCTCACGCTCAGGTCCACCAGTTCTTGCCGTCGTAACAAAGACATCCAGATTCCACATAGACGCTCTTCTACCAGCACCCTTTGATGATCCCATACCTTTTATCGGCCCAGGACGCATCGAACGTTCATTTCGTGCACCTCTACGAGTCCCACGATTCATAAACAGGTCTTTCAAATGTCGGCTTTGATGAGCTGAGGATACAGCAAAAACAAGTCGTGTGACGACAGCTTATCATCCAGTCGTTCATCCACCTCGATCATTCTTGAACGACCATGACTCGACTGCAATGTCAATCGCTCGCAACAATCGCTTTTTTCTTGATATTGTACAATACTTCGTCCAGCTCTGCCGTCAAGTCAAAGGTCATCTCGATTCACCGCGACAAAACGTGCTCAACTGCCCCGCTCAATATGCAGGTCACTAATTCGTCATCGAGCTGTCAAGAGCAGAGCTGCAGGTCTATTCCCTTTGGTAGCCACACATACTACGTCCACACACATTGCACCGACATGGACACCCACACATTCATAGCTGGTACATTCACAAGCACAAAACATATCATTGTGGACCAATACCGTCACTCAAACTGCAGTAGCGAGTCGTACATCGAGACAAACGCCGTGCAGGACTTGAGTGACTGTTTACCATACGCAATTGACCCGACTTCCAATGCACCAGTCGCTGCAACCATCACCTCAATACTTGCTGACGGCGGTGTGACAATGGTCTTCTTTACTGCACCCAACTGCAGTCAACAACCACAATCTGCAGCAATTCTAAGCCAAGTGCAAGTCGCCGAGCATTCGTGCTACCAAGCCAGCAAATTCTTCATCGGCGGTGACATTGGTCAGTACACAATCATCACCAGCAGCTCCAGTAGCAAAGATACCCCCACTTCAAGTTTACCCGACGACAGCGCTATATTCGGGTCATCTTCAAAAACGTCCGTCGACTCGCACTCAGCGACGAGTGATGACGACCAATCATCTCAAGGAGCACCTTTTGTCACTACACTTGCAATAGCTCTAGCATTAATCCTTGCGTTCGTGGGTCTAATTGCAAGAAACTGGCATTCAACGAATCGGAAGCTGCATTTTTCACGACCTCCTGAACCAGATGATAGCGTCGCCATGCTGGAAACCAGTGATACTCGTTTCATGTCGAAACCAGTCAATGGTCGGACGTTTTTTCTTCAAAGTAGTAGCAGCACGTGCTCGACACTTCGCGGACAGATCCCTCCTACCACCTGTTCGTTCATTGGTCCTGCTCTTTCGAGCTTGACTGCCAACTACCAACGGCTGCGTCGCACTTTTATTGTACCGGCAGCCTCGACGATCCGAAGAACAATCATGATGAATCGACCATGGGAAGACGATTTCGTCATCGCAGCACGTATCCCTCGTGACAAAGTGACCGTGGACCAACTCCTAAGTCGAGGGGGCTTTGGGGTTGTCTACTCGGGCCTTTATAACGGTCGGCGGGTGGCTGTCAAGATGCTGTTGCCCGAAACTCGTCGCAATATTTCACATGTCATCAACTTATTGGCCGAAGTCAAGATGATGGCGTCGATGGAGCATCCCCATATTGTCGAGTTCATTGGTGTAGCTTGGGACTCGTTGACCAATATGTGTGTCGTATCGGAGTTCATGGCTGGAGGTGACTTGAAAGCTTTGCTGAGTGACTACGACGAACAGAAACATCCAATGGGTTTTAGCAGGGACAAGCTCCGAATCGCTCTGCATATAGCTCACGCACTCATGTACCTGCACTCGCTCGATCCTCCAATAATTCATCGTGATCTGAAATCCAAGAACGTGCTGCTGAACGAAAAGCTGGAGGCCAAACTGACGGATTTTGGGACTTCTCGAGAGCGGGTCAATGAGTCCATGACTGGAGGTGTCGGGACGTGCTTGTGGATGGCCCCTGAAGTCATGATTGGTGATAGGTATGACGATAAAGCAGATATGTTTTCCTTCGGTGTCGTCCTGTCCGAGCTGGACACGCACGCATTCCCATACTGGCAGGCACGAGACCCGACTGATTCAAGTCGACCGATGCCCGAGCCAGCCATATTGCAAATGGTAGCAACCGGGAAACTCCGCGTTCAATTCTCGAAACAAGCATGTAAAGCCGTCGTGGAGCTGGGCACAGCTTGCGTCTCGTTAGACCCCAAAGCACGACCGACAGCATCGGAGGCGCTGTATAAACTGCACACGGTACTAGCAC
Organism: Hyaloperonospora arabidopsidis Emoy2; assembly: GCA_000173235.2. Lineage (NCBI taxonomy): Eukaryota > Oomycota > Peronosporomycetes > Peronosporales > Peronosporaceae > Hyaloperonospora > Hyaloperonospora arabidopsidis. The sequence goes on along the minus strand of JH598461.1, from coordinate 754,848 downwards.
AAGACGCTGATAGCGATGGTGGTACTAAATTGACAAGCAAGTGAATTAACACGAGCACAACACTCTTGTGATTTTCTCCCGTCGGCTACTAAAGTGATGCAACCAGTTGCGACGACAGTCTGCCATTAAAATGTCGTCGAACATCCTGGTTTACAAGGTCAAGAACGTGGTTGAAGCCGTGCTTCAGAAACTCGGTGACTTTCACGGGCGCAGTAGCACCAGAGCATTTACGGCGAAAGAAGCGGAGCATTCGCAGAGCCTGGTCAAGCGTTCGGTTCTCCACCTCGACCAAAATGCGCAAGTAGATGGCATCGAAAGCTGCCAATTGTGCTTTATTGTTGGCCACCTGTTGTCCATCATCACCACTTTCATCGTCGCATACAGCGGCACTCTGAAGACTTTTGGCAAGGTTCGCGTACAAATCTTCGATCGATGACAATACAACTGGCTGCGGCTTTTCTTTCACCACTTGGTCAAGACTGGTGGCATCCGGTTGACCCTTGGGTCTAGCAAGTGGAACTGTCATCGGATTGATTTTGCGCTTCTTTGCGTATCGATCGACCTCTCTACGAATTGGGAGTGGTAGCGACTGGTACACTTCCAAGTCCACTTGGGAGATTCGGATGTCATTAAGCGCGTCTCCTCTTTTCGGTCCTCCAATTGAAGTCTGCGCCAGTCGGCGATTTGATTTAGAATCAAACATATTTCGTGCGAGGTTCTTTGGTCGCAGAGGCGCTTTGCCGTTGGTCTTCCGTTTTGGTGGTTGACGACTTTTCTGGACAACAGTCGATGTTGGCGCACCTCGACTGTAAGAAGCCAGTATTTCCCGCTGCAGTTGATCTGGTAACTCGTCTAGCACCTCCATGTTAATCTGCGAGAACGTCGTACTTACGTAATTGTTTCTATCCGTGCTCTCTTGCTTTTTTGCTCCGCCGTCTACTCGCTCAGGATCACTTTGCTCTCGCGATGTATGCAGTATCGATGTACTTTGCACAGGATCATTTAGCCACGCCTCAAAAAGCTGCCCACTTCTCTGACTCGTGTTCGGGGCATTCAAAACCAACTTTGACGCCTGTACTCCAACTCCACGGAGCTCCTTGCTCGGAAAATTGAATCGCCGAAGCAATTCAATGCAGACCGTGCTAATCACAACCTCATCGTCTGTTGCTTGGGATAGTACATGGATTTTGGAAAAATTATCGCAAACACCGTGGCCCATAAACTTTGATGGCTCGACGGGTGCTCCTTCCGCTCGTTTCTTGATCATCAGCGTCAAACATTTGGCACGTGCTTTCAGGTTCCGAAGACGGTGACTTAACTCCTCACCCAGCGCTTTCAAGAATACAGTTGCGTCTCCCCAACTCTGAAAACGAATTCCAAAATTTACGACTGCTGACACGCTCTTACGTGTCATGTTGGACTCCACTGATAATGGACTAACATCACGCCCTCGGGCGTTAGCAAACAATTTTTCACCGGACGCTTGACCGAGTATCTCCACGAGTTCGTCTTTCGATTTTGATACGAGTTGTTGGACATTCCCGACGCCACTATCTTCGAGTTTCGACCGTATCTTGTATCCAACTCCAGGCAAGCCACCGATCTTGAGCGACAGCATGAAACTTTCCGCCTGAGACGGGTCATTAATTTGATATATTCCGTCCGGTTTTGCCTTTCTCGAAGACAACTTTGCAAGAAGTAGGTTGTACGACACACCTACACTAGCAGGACAACAAGTTTGCTCAAAAATCTCTTGGCGAATCGTCTTTGCCTTCTCCATTCCACTCGTTCCTTGCTCAAACTCAAGAAACGCTTCATCACAACTGACCGCCTGCACGTATGGCGTATGCGAGAAAAAAATATCATAAATCTGAAAAGACACGCGCTGGATGGCATCAAACTGGTATGGCAGCACCACCAATTCAGGACACAGCTTTTTTGCACGCTGCATAAACATCCCGGCTCCCACCCCTTTCGCGCGTGCCAAGTAATTGCACGACGAGATTTCCGATGAACCAGCATTACCCGAGTGAGCAACAGCAACAGGCAGTTGCTTGAGCTCGGGTCGACCTCGCACTGCTACAGCCACGAAAAAGCAGTCCATGTCCACATGAAGGATCACCCGATCATTTGACAATGCCGACGCTCTCTTCACCGGACCTCCCTTATACTTTGCCTGGAAGTCAACTGCTTTTTGCTGGAATGTAGCCCGCCACGTACCGATGTGGTGCAATCTTGACTTGGCAAAAAAGTGCCGCACAAACTCAGGTCCATCTCTTGTTGAATTTGTCTTGAGTTTCGCAGATCCGTTCGTATAGTTGTCCATCACAATTTGTGGCATCTGATCATCAAACTCGTCCTCGGATCCCTCCTCTGGTTCTTCTTGCCCTAATGCCACGATCGCTGTCTTATCTTCATTGTTGCCATAATTAACTTGTTTAGGGATATCCGTAGCATGCTTCGACGCTGGATTTGCAGCACTAGTACTTGACGAAGCTTGTGCTGGCTTGACCTCATTTTTAGCAGCTAAATCATCAATTTTTACTGAACCTGTCGAATAGCATGAGTCCGGGGCACGAAAGATGCTGCTCTGTGTTGGATCGGCAAAGCCTTGATACAAAAATGGCTGCACTGGCAACACTTTCTTCTGCTCGATACTGTGCACTACCCAGTCTGGGTGCACAACTGGAACTGGACGCCTCGCTTTCCTGCCCTCACACGTATACACGAAATTAATACGAACCCTCTACATTTTAGCGCTAAAACAGACATAATTACAAAAAAGAGCTCACTGAAGTTGCAGTAATTTCGATGCTGGCACGTGAGTGGCTATAATGTGCGTCACGCAACTTGTGTCGTAATGTTCAAACCCGCCGCCATTCAGCAACATAAGCTCGCGGATCTCTTCTTTGCTCGGAAGTGTATACCCGTCTACGTATACATGGACCCCCTGGAACATCCGCGACGCTTCGACACTGGGCGACGCCGCTACCAAGCTCTCATTCTGTCCTCTTAACTTTTGCACCTTATGCGACATGTATACGCCAAAGTTGCCGTCGTGGTGCTCGCCCACGCGCTTTTCCGTGTACCCATCACCACTTCGGCGTCGCATCACGATGCTTACGTTCGTTCGTTAAGTACGGGCCAGCAGTCGCGTCGAGCTTCTTTTCAACCAATCGTCGATGGCTAGATACTGTACCCATCTCTCCTTATCGATGGCGCGTTTTGTCCTGCAGTCCATTTATTCACAAGAGTGACATCCACCCGCTCCGTCTGTCGCTTTTGTCAATCAAGCAGTCTAACTTCAGTCACTTTTGAAATTTCAGAAAACGAGTGAGTGGTGAGATATCAGCGGTAGACCTTCATCCCTTCGACGATGGCTCCTGTCCCAACGACTTTAAACAGCAGCGTCCACGACGTGCTCCTCCTGCAGCCATCGAAGTGCACAATTCAAGCCGTGCCTAACCCTTCACTAACTCTGGAGCAACAGCAGCAACAACAGACGCTCGCAAAACTGTCCATGGCACTGCCAACCCGCACCGCCACGGATTTTTCCGAAAATCAGGAAAAGCTCGAGAAAATGGCCGCAGCTGTCACGATGCTGCTGGAATGTATTGGAGAAGATCCGCAACGTGAGGGGTTACTCAAGACGCCCATGCGGATGGCCAAGGCGTTGCTGTATAACACCAAGGGGTACGGCCAGAGCTTAGCTGAGGTGCTGAACGAAGCCGTTTTTGAAGAAGACCATGACGAGATGGTGATTGTGCGAGACATTGACCTGTACTCCATGTGTGAGCACCATATGGTCCCGTTCACGGGCAAGGTGCACATTGGCTACATCCCCAATGGCAAAGTGCTGGGGCTGAGTAAACTCGCTCGGGTGAGCGAAGTCTTTTCGAGACGGTTGCAAGTCCAAGAGCGACTGACGAAGCAGATTGCAACTGCTATTATGGGCGTCATTAAACCAAAGGGTGTGGCCGTCGTGATTGAAGCGACGCACATGTGTATGGTGATGCGGGGCGTGGAAAAGAGCGGAGCGAGTACAGTCACGAGCTCGGTGCTTGGAGTGTTCAAGAGTGACCCACGCACTAGGAGTGAGTTCATGTCGCTCATCCACAGTAGAAGATAGAAGAGGGAGAGAGAGGGAGAAGTGGCAATATCAGGACAACCGTACATTTGGTGCTCTGGACAAGAGATCGAGAGGAAGCTGAACTCGAGACAGACCATCATATCTGCGTGCACGTCAATGGCAAAGCGGTGCCAGGGAGGAGACTTAGGATATACTTCTTTCTGATAGGCGCATTTTGTGGATAATGCTGTGCTTTTGTCTTGTTGGTGTTAGCTTTGGAGGCTGTGAGTTGGTATGAGTCCAGCGGAATTGGCGCTTCACGATGATTCGATCGCTACGACGACGGCTTGAACGTAGTTGTTGAGCGAGGTGCAGCTTATTTAACGATGGTTGCACCCGCTATTGATGAAGAAGGCACGTAATTAACGTACATATGTGTACATTGCTGCGCTGCCCACACTTGGGGTTCGTTATCCATCATCTTTGTTCGGCTTTCAGCGTGTTTTTTAGGAATGAGGTGCTCTGCAGTCACATGTGCACTGGATGCAACGATACAGTGTTATCATCGGTGTCGCTCAGGAACGAAAGCAAAGAGATGTTGTAAGGTCGCTTATATTGTTTCGTCGTTATTATCTTGCACTTGCAGCGACCATCTAGTTCTTGGCGATCGAGCAAACGGAGGTGACATCCCAGTCAGCAATTTCAGGTACGTTTGTTGTGATGCTCGGAAACTTATTGCTGAAAGTGCTCACCAAGTTGCCCATTTTATGCAAGTATGGAGCTACGACGCTAGTCTTGCTGAGTATCGAGGTAAAAGACTTGAAAGTGCGTGTATATCCAACTGCAAGCGATGACCGGTGATCAGTCTCTTCAAGCCGATAAGAGTGCACTTCGTAGCTCTACGTCACTGTTTCCCGGTTAGCTCAGCGTCATATAGCAATACACCGGCACAGTAGAGACGTCAGACCACCACAGACGCTTTTCAAAGCGACATTGAACACGCGCAGGGTTCATCGTCAATCCACAGAACATCGAATACATAAATAAACGGCTGGCACGCGGGCAACATCATTAACATTGACAATGTTCAAGGCGCTCATTGGACTCGTAGTCGTACAAAGACTCTGTATGAAAGAGGTGGCGGGTAGCAGCACAAAAATGCTGTTGCCACTCACTCCTGCTCATCACGGACATCCGAAGACCAGACGTCGTAACAACATTTCCATGATCGTACATCTCCTGGGTAATCGACACCTCCTCGAACGCGTCATGTGCAGCAGGAACAAATTTCACTGGTACCGACAACGACACATCATGTCGTGACCAGAAGTACACTGCGAAAACCGATGCAGACTACCAATGTTGGGGTCCGACTCCCAATACCCGATCTCCTTTGCTGTCATACCACATCTTGCAAGCTGCGCGATTAAAGTCTCGCGCATTTTGGCTGGTGGAACGTAGTGCTGGTCCGATACGCGCTGTGTGCGAACATTGTTTACAGCAATCGGGCGAGGCTCCACAACCCTCCGACTTTTGTGACTTCGACGGAACGAGTTTGACTCCTTGAGCAACGTACTTATTTCTCGCACTGGAGGAAAAGTGTCCGTGAGGCACGACACGAAGTATAGACCACAGCTCGTATCCGTCGCCATCGTAAACCAGTCACCAGGTTTAGATCGGTCAAGCACGCATTATCCGGCAGCGCGAACTTGTAGAAAGCGGCCGTTGTGGTGATAGTCCAGGCCAAGGCAGCAGTAAAATATGTTGACGATGGACCCACGTGATCACGTTATGCTTCAGGTGCATCGAAATGCTGTTATCAAGTAGTCGAGAGTCTCAGCATTACACTTCCTCAGTCAGTATTCGCCGAAGTTTTTGCACTGCTTCAGCCGCTGTAGGTCGCTCGTTCGGATCCAGTGAAACACATGCCAGACCCAAGTCGACGATCGACCGAGGACTTGCTTCCGAAAACTCAACGCGCAGTACGCCAGCTGCCACCATTTGCAAGATCGCTGCGCTCGGTAGGTTACGCGTCCCGGATGAACGGTTCGTACTGCTTCGACTCGCTGAAGCGTACGGCAAAACGTGGGAGTCGAGTTCGGAGAGCACGACGCCGAACGAGAACATGTCCACTTTGTCGTCATACCGCTCGCCCATCATCACCTCGGGTGCCATCCAGAAAGACGTGCCAACGCCGCCTGTCATGGTAGCGTCAATTCGTTCTCGAGAAATGCCAAAGTCCGTCACCTTTGCATCCATTGCTTCGTCAAGCAGGATGTTTTTCGACTTCAAGTCGCGGTGGATCACGGGAGGAGAGCACGAGTGCAAGTAAGTCAGTGCAATCGCGACGTGGAACGCAATCTTGACCTTCAGATGGTCAAACCCAACCGGATAGTCACGGTGTTCATACTCAGTAAGAAGCGCCTTGAGATCACCACCAGACATGTACTCGGAAACCACGCAAATGTCCACAAGCTGGTCCCAAGCAACTCCGATGAATGATACGATACGAGGGTGGTCCAGACATGCCATCAACTTAACCTCACATAGAAAAGCATTCACCTGTGACATGGCCTTCTTCTTCTCAGGAAGTAGCATCTTTACCGCAACTTGACTCCCTTTATACCTCCCTATGTACACCTCTCCATATCCACCTCGACTGAGGAGCTCTTCGATCTTGACTTGATCCCGAGGAATGCGAGCAGCAACGACAACGTCGTCGTCCCAAATCTTGGCATGCCGATGATGAGGGTTCATCGCCAAGCCCGTATCTGTTGACATTTGAAGCTTCACTGGACTATCGTGCTCTTCGTAGCCGTCACTGCTGACGATGTCGAGCTGAGTCGGATCTTGACCGGGGTCCCGTTTTGATCGGCGACGCTGCTGGCGTACTTTGTACAAGAGGGCACTTGCAACAACCACGAGAAAAACAAGAGCGACGACAATTCCAGTAACGGACACCCCGGAGATACCGTCCTTTGAATCGGAAGAGTTCGTGTTGTCAATACCATTAGTAGCTCGACTCTCCAAACTCGAGTAATACCTCCTGCCGTTGGAGCACGGGTGGTTCGTGGTAGCATCTTTGGGGATCACGAGCGACGAGGAAGAAGGAAGAGTGCACGTTTGATCAAGGTAGTACGTCACCAAGGCCGATCCGTTGGTAAACAGAGTCGCAATGACATGTTGATCATCATTTCCAGCCGCTACACACTCGCCCAAAGCAGCCAAAGCTGATGACCCAACATACGTGGAACACTCCGGCTCGGCGTACATATCAACTAGCAAATAGGGCGTCTCGTCGAAGAAATCCTGCGTGTACTCGTACACATCGGACAAACAGCTACTTTCAGCGTAGTACGTGCTACCTGCGATGGTGGTGGCTGAACAACCCGAGCTCGAACATGAACCACTCAAGGCGATCGATATCGACACTCCCCGATCACAAGAAGCGTCCGAATAGAGTTCCAGCGCCTGCATTGACATCTCCCAGCGCTGCTTTTTTTCAAGTCAAGTGAGTGATTTCGAGATATCTGCCGGTGATTTCGGATATCGACTGGTAGTTTAGAGGAATTTACTAATACTTTCAATACCAAGTGAGCTACTTGCGTGGGTAAGGCTGGAATTCGGGAATGACGAAATTTGGTGTCCAGCGGGCTGCGGAGCACGAGGACGAGGCTTTGAGTGTGGGCGCATAAAATGAATACGCACTGGCGTAAGCGCGATCAGGTTTTTATGCGATAAGCCTAGCATTGCTTGCCCAGACGAGATTGCTTGACTCTTCAAATCGGAAAACTCTCTCCGGATTTGGCAGCAGCTCGAGCCCTTCAGCAGTCTGGGTTTATTCAGTCTTTGTAACAAGGCGATGGTGGAGATGAGGCATCACCACGATGGGCTCATCACCTCGCTCGTCCTAACGCAGGGCCGTGATTTTTCTTTATCACCTTAACGACCGTACAAACAAAAGAGTCGAGGTACGTTTCGCTTTTTTGTCCGTAAAAGAGCGTGGCTACACACGACCGACTGCAGCTCACACAAAAGGGATTAATCTCGGCAATGTTCATGTGCGAAGAACCAAGGCTGATAATGGCCGATAGGATCTGTGAAAAGGTCGTTGTCGGAGTACTTGACGTTTGTAAAAAATGTGCACGTCGAGTTTGACAAGCACTGGCCTGGGTCCGTTCTTAGCGCTCGGTCATCATAGATGTTTCAGATCCATTCACGGCGAATTCGTCGCCATCGTTGCAGCCTTTTTGCTCGCGAGATAGACAGACAGATCGATGAGACCGTGGTCCTCGTCGTCACCTCGGCGTTCCAAGTATGTTGAAGCGTGTCACGCGTAACGTCACGTTGGCATTATTGTGGCCAAAGCTCACGAGCGGTCTCTACTCCTTGACTTTACCGGCGTAGCGCTTTCAGCTCGATAGCCATAAAGGCAGTACGACACAAAGGTAAGCGGTTAAATGCCGAATCACTAACGACACCAACGAGTTTTGTCCTGAGTGGAGTGCATTTGATTGGCATCGTACTTCATTCTTTGTTGAAGCAGTGATAATAATCACCATGCAACTGTTTTCGACCCTTGTTTCGAGATGGCCTTCGCTGCTGACAGCTCCTTGACTGCGATGGACAATTTTCGATCTCCACAATCGATCCGTCAATGAGACTGACAGTAAATATGGGAGAAAGCCGACAAAATATTGTGATGGTTTCCTAGGAAGACATTTAATGCTATATCATCTCCGTCAGTTTGCGTCTTGGTAGGCATCTGCTACAAGGTCGTCAGGACTAATTGGCGCTTGCGCTTGAAAAGGATCAGATGGGCGGACAGAGTAGTAGGGTAACACGCGCTTGTTTCAAAAGAGGTCGCAGTAGTAACTGCTCCGTAAATTTAAGAGGGCCAAGTAAATATTTAGTGCCTATTATCAAGCACTTAGGTATTTTACAGATGCACCTTACTGATGAACGCTCAAGTCAAAACGCGCTAGAGTTGCTTTGCCATGCATTGGCGATACATGTCATCAGATGCGACATGTCTAGCGTCTTGAAATCGACTTTAAATTCTCCATGATGCTTGATTGTCCGAGTTGTAGTCGATCTTTTTTACGTTGTTCGTTACACCAACTATTGAGTATGCTGCTTTTCAAGACCTCTATCGTGCTTTCAAGCGGCTTATATAACGAATCTAAGTAGTAAGTGCATCGTTAACCTAATGGCATGACCACATCTTCTCCGACCGCGTACATTTTTCAAGAGACTACCAATCGATCAATTTCATCCTGCGAGCAATGAAATTTATAGGTGAGAGTCGTCTTCGAAGTGGGTCCTGGATTTTTGGTCCCATTCGTTGCTGTGGTGGCACAATGGCGGTCTTCTACCTTAGTGCCAGAATCGACTATGTTAGTCGACGCGACCCAATGTGTCAAGGGTTCGCTTGTTTAATGGTTGGTAATGGGTGGCCAGGCGTGATGCGTACACACACCGACGCTTGTGAGACGATATGCAGCGAGCGTAAGGCAAGAATCATTCAATTGTCATGCTATATCTGACATCACCTAAAGCTCCTTTCTTCTCGTCAAAACTAAACTGCTCTGTTGGGTCGCGCGCTTCCTACACTACATGTAATATATGTAAGGTCTCATCGGCTGCACCCATCAATTGCAGCCTTTCAAATATCACCACCTCGGTAACCAATCAATTGGAAAGCATGTCCACAACTTTGCGTTTCTAGGAGCACTGGCAAGACGTGGTTCGTCTGGATCAGCTGATCGAAATTCATTCATCCCTCCACATGCCTGACACAAGTGACTGACCAAAAAAGTGACCGGCGCAATGAGAAAGCTACCCAAAACCTTCCAGGAACGGTTTCGTGATTACATCTATCGTTGTGTGGATGTGCTCACGAGGCCGTTCCGGGTCCCAACTACGAAAGGTGCTTCACTTTCCAATCGGCAGCCAGCTGCAACAACGGACAGACACGAGATCCCCTTTCCTTGGGCGGTAAGTCCCCCATAGTAGGGCCAATGTAACGGGGTGAGCCTGTTACATGTAATTAACCCTTGATACTTGTTAATTAGCATATTATCATAAACGTTGATAATGTTCGTGAATCTTACCATAAACGTTGATAATGTTCGTGAATATTACCATAAGGGGTAATATTCAGAACACTCACCGATTGGCTGATATGGGTCATCATATCAGCCAGCTCTAGCGATCCAATCAACGATGGACGCGCGCAATTAGTGGTGAGCAAGACTTTAGCATACATTTTTGTAGATAAGTATGATTAAGTTAGGACTAAAACATGGGTTAATGTAACAGGGTGCCTCCGTTACATGATAATTTACTCAAGGTAAATATCGAGTACGAATATTATGTTAAGACAAACAAAATATTCGCACAATATTATCCTAATAGATAATATTGCCTAGAAGATGTAACACACTGCTCATTGGTTGATCTATGATCGAGATATCAACCAATAAAGTCTATCCACGACAGAAGCACGCAATGAGTGGTGCGCAGATAGTTACAATACATGTTTGTATTTAGACATAGTTAAATGAAGTCAAATAGGGATTTATTACAAGGATTAACTATACTAAATACAGTTCTACTTTTTACCTTTACTGAGTACTCTTACTCCGTATAGCAATCTTCCTCTGCACGTACGTGTACGTGAGGTAGTCGGACGCACACGCCCTTGCACTGTCAGCAGTGCAAGGTTTATTCAGTCACTTGAATAAGGTGTGCCCCGTTACACCTGGTAGCACTCGTAGTCCGTTCAACGACCATGAACATGTTGGACGATGAGGGGGGTGATTTCATCCCACGCATGAAAGCTACTCCCATTTGAGTCAAATCGAATGGGAAGCTGTCGAACGCTTTGAGTTCAGCGATAGGGCAAGAAGCCGTTGGCGCACTGCTGTCCGCCCTGAGGCCAGACGGCCAGCACGCCACCATGCCAAGTTCATACAGAATGAACTTGACGTCGAGCGGGAAAAAGTAACCTTGCTTCACCAACAAGGTTCTCAACAGACAGAGCTGTTGAGCACTGTGACGTATACACGTCGACCCCAGACTCTAAAGATTGACATCTCAAAGTATAAGGGAGCCGATGAAGGCTCTCTGTTGAGATGGTTCGTGAAACTAGACGATGCCATACAGGCTCACCACATCGTCGATGAGCAAATGCAGATCACATTTGCTAAATCGACTTGGCAGGGCGTGCAAAGACGTGGGTATTGGGCCTTAAGTTACACGACCCATATGCCTTTGGGTCGTTGGAAGTCTTTAAGTCCCTGCTTAGGCAAACTTTTGAGCCGCCGCGAGCTGAGTTCAGGGCTCGCTCTGAACTCCTGAGAATTAAACAAGGTAAACGTGACGTACACTCGTACATTCAGTACATACGTCACCTTACCAGTTGCATAACAGTCGACCCACTGAACCAACAAACGTTGATTACGTTGTTCATGCAGGGTCTGACTGATGGTCCTGTTAAAACCTACCTGTTTCGATTGGAGTTCAACCCCCTAGAAGAGGCAATAAGGGTTGCGGAACAGGAGGACTTCAGCGTGAAACAAGCTCACGCGAATTCGAATTCTTATCGTCCGTCAAGCCGACAGGAAAATGGAGGCCCAGAACCAATGGACCTCTGTCACGTGGGGAGCGAGAGCTCTCGTGTTAACAACTACAAGAAATTGCAAAGATGCAATAAATATCAGAAGACAGGGCATTATGAATACAAATGCAGTGCCCCGAACGCGGTACCACGTACCGCAGGAAACAGTAACCGCCAAGTAGCCAAGCGAGGTCCAAGGCGTGGGTCCGACGTTGTTGCGAAAACGCAACAACGTAACGGACAGCCAAAAAACGGTCAGGGTCAGTAGGTGCGGAGCACCCTACTGATCTAGCAACGTCAAGCGAGTTTGCAGGCCTCTTGACGAAATTTGCTCCCAACACTCAGTCATTGTGTGTTGCTGCTTCTGTTAATGAGGTTTCCCTCATTACCTTGAAACTCGAAGTGACACAAGGCATGTCGCTTCGAGCTCTAGTCGATTGTGGGGCGTCGAACAACTTTGTACGACGCCAATCGCTAGACAACAGAGAGCTCGAATATATCGAGCGCGAGATCCCTCCAACGAGGATGACGGTGCGCCTCACGACAGGCGCATCCGTAACAGTGATGAAATGTGTAGTGGGTATTACTTATACACTGAAGGGATTCCAATATAATGATGACTTCATCATATTGGACTTGGATGACAAATTTGATGTTATCCTTGGACTGCCGTGGATCAGAAGGTACGAGACACAAGACAGCTTGGCATCGACGAACAGTCGATATGCCTGTCACTTGTTCATCAGATGACCATATGATGAACGCCATGGAGCGCCCACTAACATGTGGGTGTACTACGAGCGAGTGCGCTGGCCTCGCGTGTGGCTCGGTCGTTAGTACGACTGCACATGGCCATGACGTGGCTGATCGCCACACCACGGAGCCAGATTCCGGCGACTGCATTAAGATGCAGGTCGCGCCGAAGGCCCACCACCCGAATAAGTCGAGTGGACTGGGGCATTGGTGTTCTCCAAACGGTCAACACCCAAGTGACAACGAAACGAATGCCAATACGATGATCTTAGTGCGATTGGAGAATCGTACGTAGAAGACCCGGCCGCGGTAGCGCAACCACCGCCAGAAGATAGCGAGGGAGCAATTCCACTCGTGTCAGATGATGAGATAGCCCAAGAGTCTAGTGAGGGAATAAGTCCCCACCCAACTGTGGAAATAAGTTCCCAGGAGACAACAGAGACGTTAAATGTCCTAGTCAATGACGGATCAAGCATAGGAATATACCAACTTGATCTGATCTCGCCTCAGAAGACAACTTCGGCCCACGCTCGAACAGAAAAGGTTCTTGCGTGATCTGCGTAGTGGCAAAGTCAAGCAGATTTGCGTACTCGTCGTGGAAGACGGGTACGTAACCGATTTACGGTCGGCAATAGTATTCGCTGAGAACGAAAGGGTTCTCAGCAGCTCATCAATAGACGAGAGTGTCCTTGATGAGAAGACTCAGATTGAGCGATACATATCCTAATCGTGGGAATCGCTCAAAGCAAATCCTCTCTACGATGATTTAATAGAATTTAGGGATGTATTCCCAGAAGCAGTCCCGTGTGAGTTACCTAAGGACAAAAGTACTCGTCACGAAATTGACCTGAAACCGGGTTCGAAGTACTGTGTCATGAATCAAGGGCCACTGCCTCGTGAACAAGTACTAGCGATTGACAAATTCTTTGCCGATAGCTTGGCAGCGGGCCATGTGAGGGAATCTACTTCCCCACATAGCTCTCCGAACTTCTGTGTCCGAAAGGCCACAGGAGAATGGCGGATAGTACATGCCTTCAACAACTTGAATGCTGCCACTGTACCGGCTCAAACGCAGATACCAAGAAAGGATGTCATTATAGATGGTATGTCAAGGAGTACCATCTTTTCATCGATGGATCTGATGGACGGGTTCTATCAGATCCTTATGCGTGAAAAGGACATCATGTACACTGCGGTGAGCACCCGAAGCGGTATGCTTTGGGAGTGGTTAGTAATGCCACAAGGGCTGAGTAATGCCCCTGCTACGTTCAACAGATGCGTTACGAATCTGTTGAGATCTGTGCGAGAATTCGCACCTAGCTACTTCGATGACGTGTTCGTCCATAGCCGGGCTATGAATGGACAGACGGATGTGGAAATCCACCGACTCCACGTCCGAAAGGTTCTTACACTAATGAGTGAGCATAAGTTGTACGCCAACCTCAAGTAGTGCATATTTGCTGCTAGCGAAATACCACTTCTTGAATGCATCGTGGGTACGAACGGCGTCCGGTCCGATCCGGAAAAGATCAAGGCGATCACTGCCTGGCCGATTCCTACTTACTTAAAAGGACTTCGAAACTTCCTTGGTCTAGCGGCGTATTTGCACAAATACTCGCACAAAATTACGCCGAGATGACTGTTCATCTCTCTCGTTTATTGAAAAAGAACGAGAAGTGGGCATGGAGTGCTGATTGCCAGCGCTCCTTCGAAGGTATCAAGCAAAGCTTGATACGCTCGCCAGTTTTGGCAATTGCATACCAAGACAGACCATTTCATGTGGTCTGCGATGCAAGTGATCTTGCCATCGGATGTGCACTGATGCAGTGTGACGCAAATGGTGCTGAGCGTGTCGTCTGCTATCAGTCAAGTCACATGCAACCAGCTGAACGTAACTACCCAGTCCATGACAAGGAACTCCTTGCAATGACGTATGCTTTGGAAAAAGTCAGGGTCTACCTACCAGGTGATAGACCCTTCATCGTATACACGGACCATACGTCCTTACGTACGGACTTTAACAGTCCCCACCTCTCGCAACGAATGGCGAGGTGGCTGTCGTTCTTCGCGGAGTATAACTTCTCCGTGGAATATAAGCCAGGACTACTGAATGTCGTCGCTGATGCTCTGTCGCGCCAGCCCGATTTCGAACCGGCTGCGCAACCCGACACCGGTCCGACCACTGTCGCGGTGTTGACGTCGAGTGTTCCGTCGTCACATTTACTAGAATACATGCGCAAGGCGTACGACCCGGCGATGGTGCGTTTGACGGAACATCTCTCGCAACCATCCCGTCAATCCCATAAAAGGTTTCCCCCAGTACATCGATCCTCTACGGATAGATATACAGTCCACAATGGCTTACTGAAGTATTCAGCCGTTGCCAGCGACACGCCTTGTGTCATCGTACCGGACCATGGTGACCTGCTACTGCGCATCATGTATGAGTACCACGATGCACCTACTGGAGGACATCGTGGTCGAGAGAAGACATATCTCACAGTTAGTCGCGAATTTTGCTGGCCCCGCCGGTATCAGTTCGTGCGAGAGTAAGTTCGCGCATGCGAAGTATGTCAACGAGTGAAGTCTGACCCTTCACTTCGTGCGCCGTTGCAACCCTTGCCCATTCCGGCGGAATGCTGGGAATCAGTCTCAATGGACTTTGTCTTTGGATTCCCCACGGACCCACACAAGAATACAGGTATTCTTGTGTTCGTTGATAGATTCAATAAAATGGTACACCTGGTTGCTGTACCTGAATCTATCAATGCATCGGCATGTGCTCGTGGTTTTATTGACACGATCTTTCGTCTTCATGGGTTGCCTCGTGAACTCATTTCTGATCGAGACCCACGGTTGACTGCGGAATTCTGACGATCCGTGTTCAAAACACTCGGAACGCGCCCTTCAGATGTCGACCTCTGACCACCCCGAAACAGATGGTCAGACAGAACGTGCAAACCGCATTCTTGAGGAAATCCTTCGGGGTAATGTCCATTCGTTTACGAATTGGAGCGAATTCCTTCCAATGGTGGAATTCGCCATCAACAACTCGGTGCATGCATCGAAGACGCATACACCGTTCTTCGTGAGTGGCTTGCGCCACCCACTCCTACCAACCTTCTTAGAGTGTACCTCTAGTTTGAGGGGGGGGAATCATTCGAGCGAACGCCAAGTCGGCTCTCACTCATTACGTACTGACCACGAGGTCACTACGTATGACGCCGATGTCGATCACATCGACTTCGGTGAAGAAGAGGAAAGTAAGAGCGAGGATGCTCTTACTACCAAGGTCACTGATCTTGCTACAGTGCGCTCCAAGCGCACTACAGCCAAAGACAGCGAGTCAGCAGATGAATTTATACTGGCTCGCGAAACGGTTGTCCGTTTCGTGCGAGATTCCATTGCAGAAGCAGTGGACCGACAAAAGAAAAACGCAGACAAGAATGGAAGGGCAAATGTTCTTTCATTCCATGAAGGTGACCTAGTCCTACTATCTACGGTAAACTTACCTCGATACATAGTGACTAACGTGGTAGTAACAAGTTACTACCCAAGTTAATCGGTCCATTTTCGTGTGCTTCGCCGCTTAGGCAACGCATACACGATTGAACTGCCACGTAAGATGCGCACGCATCCTACGTTCTACGTCGGTCGCCTTAGACCTTATCACAGATACAAGACTTCTTCCGGTGAAGAAATCCCTTGCGCTAAAGCATCTCCAAGAGATACTTGTGCTCGCGGTGCTGACTATCACCGAGTCTGAAGCTCGGATATCTCCCTGCGAAGCCGATAGATATCCTGACGAGCTTCCACTAGCTCGTCGCGAAGAGAACGCTGAGTCCGCTCATTCTCAAGCTGAGCAAACGCAAAATATGATCGATCTCTCTCCCGTTACGAGGAGAGACGCGTCACAGTGTCGACCAGACCCAAACGTCTGCGCCTCTCGTGCTCGACGTCCTCGCGCAACTCACACGTTACGCGCTCGAGCTGGCTCACAGTATCAGACTGAACCTGCAAACCGTCTGAGAACGTGTTTCCTCTTCCACCTTATCCATTGATTGATGCGCGCGGTGGCCAACGCTTCCTCGTGGAATGCTTGTTAAACCACCGCGATGTGAAGAGAAGTTCAGACGAGTTACCTTGTCCGGTGGCGCGTGTATCCACCCTCGGCAGATAGTTGGGAGCCTCGCTCTCAAGTTCTGGTTGATGTTTTGGGCCTTGTCGAGCAGTATGACAAGGCGCATCCGATGCCGAAGAAGGCCCATCGACGAACGAACGCCCAGCGCGCTTGTAGAGGGATCGCAAATTAGCTATTACCTCGTACATCTCTTGAGTGACACGTACCCTCCACGAGGGGTCAGTCATTGAGTAGGCTTCCTATGGAGCTTGTGCCAAGTTATTCACACAACTTCGGCACGCATCACCCCAATGGAGGCATAGTAGCTCGGCCTCTCTTGACAACCGATGCAGTTTGAAACGTGGACCGGTAGAGGTCCGTTTCTCAAACCGTTTTAGAGCTAGCTATAGCGTGTTCAGCCAGGCATCACGCCCAATGTCACCAATGTTGTAGATGAAAGCGTTCCATGCCTGAATCAACGAGGGAACATCGCGCTTGTGATTCCCACTGTACCATCAATTCTTAAAGAACGCATCGATGAAGAAAACATGTTCAGTGCGAAAGTTACTCGCACTAGGATCAAGCTTGTGAAGCTTTGATGAATCGAATAACTTTATTCGATAACTATCACTCGTCGTGTCAGAAAGACGAGCCAACACTCTCTGAGGAGGTAGCCACGGCTTCTTTTCAGGAGCAACGCGCAAGATGTTGCGATCCACAGTTTTTGTCTGGTGTCAATAGAAGTACCGACACCAGGATTATCCCGATCACCCGGACTCTGATGCATGATTGCACCATCGTCAAGGTCGCTCCGATGGCCAAAGCCATGGCCTTTCTCGCTCTCAACCGAACGACTCCGTCTCGGAGACGGAGGGTCTGACTTGTCGGACGATCCGAAGATGTCACGACGATCTGCGAGGCTTCAAGCGCTTCGGGAAGCCGACTCAGTAGGCTCCGGTTTAGCCAACTCTGGCTCATCCTTGGCTTTTACCTCCTTCAAGTCGGTCTCACCGTCAGACTCGCCAAAGTATATGAGTTCAAGCTCATAATCTCCGATGTCACGCGGTGCATCACCGCGTGCGCCTGCAGCAGCGACTGCTGCAGGCTGAGTCGCGGAAGCAGCAGACGAACTTACGTCATCTCCTTCGGATGATACTTTCTCCCCTGCGGCAGCGAAGCGGAGTCTCATGGCTGCGTTCTCGGCAGCTTTGGCTGCACACCGCATGGACTTGTTAACCATGCGATGAGAACGAAGAATGGATGGATTAGCCAACAAGTGCTTCCCTGTCCCAGAGCCACTCAACAGTGTTATTCAATAGTCAATCAGTCACTAATGTGACTGATGGTTAAGGGGGGTGATGTAACGGGGTGCCTCCGTTACATGATAATTTACTCAAGGTAAATATCGAGTACGAATATTATGTTAAGACAAACAAAATATTCGCACAATATTATCCTAATAGATAATATTGCCTAGAAGATGTAACACACTGCTCATTGGTTGATCTATGATCGAGATATCAACCAATAAAGTCTATCCACGACAGAAGCACGCAACGAGTGGCGCGCAGATAGTTACAATACATGTTTGTATTTAGACATAGTTAAATGAAGTCAAATAGGGATTTATTACAAGGATTAACTATACTAAATACAGTTCTACTTTTTACCTTTACTAAGTACTCTTACTCCGTATAGCAATATTCCTCTGCACGTACGTGTAAGTGAGGTAGTCGGACGCACACGCCCTTGCACTGTCAGCAGTGCAAGGTTTATTCAGTCACTTGAATAAGGTGTGCCCCGTTACATTTAATGATTAGGACTTAGTTATATTTAATACAGTTTTAATATTTACCAACAACTAGACTATCTCGAGTTGTTACCTTCCTCTGCACGTTTGCACAGAGATCGCGAGACACCACTAGCACTGCTGTCGGTGATAGTAGTTTCCACACTGGTTGTCCAGTGTGTTGCTTCGTTGCCCCGTTACAGCCAAGGTAAAAACGGGGGAGGGTTTCTCCTTGCTTCGTGCGCTACGAGAGCCAGCGCAGTGTGCGGCTCGAGAGAGAAGCGGTCCGCAGGATATCCTAGTGCAGGGCACGTCGACGATGGATCGAATCACTCTGCAAAACGACGAAGTACCTGCTCTTCACGGTCTACCTGCAACTCGCCGACACGTTCGCTGAGCACGAGCCCGGTCTCACGAAGAGAACTCCCCCAAGACCGTGATGACCCCCGTTGAGATCCAGTACTGGTTGTTTATGTACAGTAGCACCGAACCAGATACTCTTCGTCCAGTGGTGCGTCTGGCCACATTTGAGCACGTTGTGAGCCCGAGCCGACCTGAAGAGCAAGAAGTTGACTACGAGGTAATGGCCAGGGATTAAGTCAAGATGGCTTGCTGGGACTACCGCAGTGGTAACAGAACTCCTAGTCAAGCGTCCTCTGTCCCCTGAATCAAATTGCTCCAAGCGCGGGAGCAGCCCCGCCATCCGGTAGAGTGTACACAAGAATCTAACCCCGGACTTGGTCAACGGACGGTTTCTACGGGCCCTTTTGGGAGTGCCCCACCGTGACGCCCGACGTCTTGAGCCAGCAGAATGAGAAAGCTAGGAGTAGTTGCGAGCCCGAAGGGTGAAGATATTAGTGAATGTGCGTAAGGTTGAATGCCGAACTTTTAAATCGTTCTTATCTGTGTTTCTGTGTGTCTGTAAATAACGCGGTTAGGTGTACCTTCACGTATTAAGTACGATCTAGCCTGTCCCCCCTCATAGGTCGATTAGCATGATAGGTGTCAACCTTGGGCTAAGTCACTATTATGGAGCACGCACGGGATTGGCTTAAAATCGATCAAAGGTGAAAATGATCATGCTTCAAATGCTGGACGCTCAAAAGCAAAGGCTAATCGCGTTGCCATATCATACTGTACTGGGTTAATTTAGACATTAACAGCATCATACTCCTTCTTCAGTGGCTGCTGGTGCAACTTGATTCAGTTCTGTAAACTGAATTACCTATACCAGAGGGCGATCTCCAGAGCTTGCTCCCTTATCTTAAGACTGTGCCATGGTAGATGACACGAGGTGGTTACCACACAACCAGAAGTCTTATTAGTGATAAGTAGCTATAATAGACAGTTTGATCCTCTCAAAAAACTACGAAAGGTATAATCTTGAAAACGGACCAGTGCGACCGACCAGGATCAGCCAAGAGTGGGATCCGATAGAACTCCGCATGAGTGGTAGCACCTCATGTGGCGATTATGGCAGCCGTGCCCGCGCAGTGGATAGAAGCAAGAGTCTAACGGGCGAGCTGTGTGGAGCGGAAAGCCGCTATACAGACGATCTGAGTGCTTGAGAGCTGAAACTTTTGGGCACCTTTGTAGTCCGGGATGTTGTTGGTCATAAGCACGGTAGGGGCTGAATTGCAGCCAGTAAAAACTAATAAGTAGCCGTTGAAGCAGCCACTACACAAATCGCATAATTTGTCCAATTAGGTGTATTATGCGTGACTGCCGAGCACAGATGGTCACTAATTTTAGTGGTGGCTTAACCTCAGTTGAAGGCAAATTGCAAACGCCTGACGATAATGATTTGAAACAAGGGCAGCAAAAGTCAAGCTGCATCGGACAATGACAATCATGAATCTAAGTTAAACAAGTGTATAATGAAAGATAATAAAAAGAATGGAAAACTATGCAAGTAAAAAAGCTAGACTCACTTGATCTGTCGTAAAAAACGCATTAGCTCGAATCGAGAAATAAATGTTGACCATCGTGACTCTTGGTTACCAGTTTCTTCACTGTGATGAGTGAGGGTGGGTGGCATTAGTCTCATATGATTATGAGAATAATGGTCAAGCGAAGGTGACCGAGTTATCTGAGCTTGAACTGATTGTAGTGATCTTGCATCACTGGAATTAACATGAATGTCACTCGGTGGAGAAAAAAATTGGGGACAGTGCAGATCGCTAAGATGTGCTTGGGTACTGTGTTGATTTAATCCATTTTTTTCCCATCAAAACTGGGGCCATCAAATTCTGATTCGTGTAAATTGCCGGTAGCATTGACGCCTAGCAGCTGTTATCCTTATTGGGTCATCTGAAAGTGGAGCAAGCATCTGCACAGGCGGCATGCTTGGAGTGAATGAGGTTTGTGGCTTCAGCGGCTGCAGCATACTGTATTCTGATGCAGCAGATCTGCTGCTGGTACTGGGCTACACGAGAAAATGGTGGTGCTGATGCTGATTGTATTCATGGATAGCCTTATCATTAGCAGCTTTGATTCTGTTCTGAAAACTCAGCTTATTGTGACCGTAGTACTTACAAAAACTGCAGTGTATGCGTTTCTTTTTTAATTCCATTTCGGCCACTTCTTCTTGTATCGGCAATCTTTTGGTAGCATTCTTTCGTTTTTTTGACAGGGGGAGCACAGGGAGGCTAATTTTGGTGCACCTTGGAATGAAAGTATTCTCCAAAAAGCAGTGTGTATCTATATCCACAGGGTTTACTTGCACGTGTACTCCATTACCGCATAACACTAATTCCAAGAGATTATGCCGGCAGCAAAGACCAAAATTGGACATACACATACCATCTCATTTGAGAGGTTCATAAAGTGAGGGTGGCGTATTTATCATCTTTAGTAACTTCGTTTTTGCTGCCAAGTATTCCGGGTTCATCAATGTTAGTGCGGAAGTCGAAATTTTTTCATAAAGTTGCGAAAATACGTTGTGCAAGATGACAGGTAGGAACATTGTATCGCGCGCTCACAAAAGGGGAGTCTTTTCCATTTGGGCTCAGCGTATGATTTTCATGATCGGGTAAACTGAAAAGAACCCTAGTTAAGAGGTGCCCAACATCTCCTTACTGCAGCATGCGCACCTTCAATCTCGGAGGAGAAAATTTGCCCGTAGTGCTTTATGTGAGTAATATACGCGCCGACAAACTTTTCTTTATACGAGTCTATCCAGCGATGTTCGATATACACGCCGTCGGTATATGTTCTTTCATCTCCTTCCAGCCTTCGGCGAAAAACTCTTCTGTCTTGGTGTTTAGCTCCAGATTTGACCATTTTAGAAAAAAGTGGCAAATATCCACTGTGTTGCTCCTACAACTTCACGGGTGGGGTAATCTTGCTGGTGTTAAGCTTTGATGTTCGATTTTATATGCCAGTATTGAAACATATGTTTTGTTTTTGTAAATACGACATTGCAAGCGTTCATCAGCGCTTGATCTGAATCTGTGATAATCACTCCAGGGTTGATAATGACTCCAGCCTCGACAAAGGTGTAAAATATCCAACCGAGGTCTTCCTCTGTAGCGGTTTGCGTAAAGCAGTAGCCCAACGTGTACGTGACATTTATATTTGTCGAACATACGATATGTGGCATATCAGTGCCATATTTATTGGTTCGGTACGTCCCATCAATTTGGACTACAGCGGTTCTTTTTCTTCTTGCAACAGTAATGGAACACTGCTTAAGATAATGATCAGATGCGTGATTTGTCCTTACTCAGATTGGCTAACGCGAAAGCTCGTGTTATCCGCAATCATCTCACGCATCAAAGTATCAATTTCCGGCAATCCAGCTTGTAGTCGGGCTAGATACTTCTGCCTTCTATTTCAAATATCTTATGCGATCAGCAGGCATGAACCGTTTTTAAATGTTTCTCTTAGATATCTAAAATTCTAGAAGTGCTAGTACGAACTTTTATCAGATTAAAAATCAAAAATTCTTTTTCAGGGCTGCCTCTGCGAGCAGCATTAGATTCTTATGTCCTTTGT
The DNA here is from genome assembly GCA_000173235.2 of Hyaloperonospora arabidopsidis Emoy2. Classification (NCBI taxonomy): domain Eukaryota; phylum Oomycota; class Peronosporomycetes; order Peronosporales; family Peronosporaceae; genus Hyaloperonospora; species Hyaloperonospora arabidopsidis. Next base: position 732,500 of record JH598461.1, on the reverse strand, counting down.
AGAAGCGTGATCATGCTATCCCGAGGTATTAAACCTGTAGATACCATCGACTTTCTTAATTTTGACGGTTCATTGGCATCCCTTTAGGCGACTGCGAGTTTTCGTTTGGACTGTATAGATGCATCGTGAGTTGTATTTCCGAGCATACACAGCGAAAGTGAATTAACCTGCTGAAATCTGTTTTGGACTGCTGACTGCACTCTCCTTCGACTTGTCGGCGTTCTTCTCATACTTCTTCTTGACCATCAATCTTTCCGACTTGGATATTTCGTGCAACGCCTTCTGTCCTGCCTCCAACGTTGAAAATGTTTGTGCAGGATGGCAGAAATATTCGTTAAGGTTCGACGCAAATTTGATGGATGCGATCGGAAACTGCCGAGCAATGGCCTCTACCGTCTGATCATCGATGTTGGTATCTTCATTGTCGTGGTCAATTTTATCGGTGTCGTGGTATTTGTCGTCATCATCTTGATCGTCGTGGTAAATTTCATCTTTTTGGTGATCCTAGTCGTCACCAGCTTGGTCGTCATGGTCAATTTCATCTTTTCCATGGTCCTTGTCGTCACCATCTTGATCTTCGTGGTGAATGTAGTCATTTTCGAGGTCGTTGATATAGGCGTTGATGTCCCTATCGCCATCCGCGGCACCTTCTGGTCTCCAATATGCCATCGCAAATTCCTTCCGTAACCCACAATCATTTTTTTGTGTATGTGCATCCACATCTTCGTGTCTGCCCAAACCTTTGAGGCTGTCTGAGTGTTCCCCTACCCTCTCGGACTTTATACCGCTCTACGGAGTGGTTCCACAATACGATAGAGGTCCTATCTTCGAAGCGTTAATCAAGGATAAACAAAGAGCATCAATTTGGAGTGGTCGCAGAAATTACAAGACCAAATAGGTCCGTGGGAGATAGAATAAATAATAATAATATGATCAACTTGGTCCGGTCGCTCAGATTTATTCATGTCAACTTCAATCCACTAATGCTATTAACAATCAACTGAGGTGCCGGAAAGAGCAACTTAAAAATAAGATTCACGACTTGGGTACTTCGAGGATATATGAGCAAGAGTATGAAGGTCAAAGACCATCCGACCCAAGCCAAGTTTGAGGCTATTTTCCACACTGCCATACATAGAGACACCCAATCAAGTCGGTTACCGCAAGCGCGTCCAGCCGACCTAAAGTGCGCGAATCCAAAGAGACGCCAATTTTTCGGAGAATGCCACCACACGAGGCGGTGGTCTCTGTTGTGGTCGCTTAAGCAACAATCCAAACTAGATGTTGCTATCGCCAAAGCGATTACAGCGGCGCGGAAGCGCCTCCAGCTGAATAATCTTGCCTTTCATGGCCGCTTGCGCAAATAATCGGACTAGAAGTGCGCGACCGCTGAAGCTGCAATGTGTGACAAGGGGGGACGCCGCCAGTCTTGGTAACTGCCCCCGATAGACTGGTTGCGCAGTACCCTGATCTGACTTATGCTTATATTGAATAGTAGTGACGCATTGCGCGAGTCCGTTAATCGTAAATCTTCCCTGAATGGCCGCTTAACGGTCCCTGGATCTGACGCATGCGTATTCCGGGGCTGTGACGCGGGTCGAGGTGTTGCCGCCAATCGTTAACCTCCCCACGTCCACTCCCGCGCAAGAACTATGCCCGAGGCACACCCTTCCAGCTTCGGCTCCCGCAAGGGAGGATTCTTGCCGAAGGCGGGTGCCCGAATGAGGGGCTGGTACTGAATGTGACTGCAAAGATTTGGGAATGTGTTCTTCACGTTTAATTAAAGCTACAGACGACCTTGTAGACTTAATGATTGGAGATGTGGAAGGTGAGCGGGGATGGACGGCCTGAACAAATGAACATTGTATCACATTCGCCATATTTAGTGACCATCTGTGCTCGTCAGTCGCACATAAAACGCCTAATTGGGCAAAATTATGCGATTTGTGTAGTGGCTGCTTCACCGGCTGCTTATTAGTTTTTACTGGCTGTGATTCAGCCCCTCCCCATGAGTACAGGTTGAGTAGTTGTACATAATTTGATTTGGTTGTCTAGATATCTTTGCAAGTTAACGTAAAATATGTCTACAATACTTCTGTGCCAGGAACTGAGCCGTCTTTAGCGCTCGTCGTGTTGGTCTTCTCATGAGAGAGGCGTGGTGTAGGACGGACTGAAGACGACATTTTGAAGAAGCAACTAAAGTAACTAAAGATTTTATGATCTAAATTAAGTTTTGAGTTAGAAAAGAAATTCTAGCTCCATAAATTATCAAAACGAAATGCAGTCCATAAAATTTTGTAAAACCTGAATTAGTCAGTTAAAAAAAGGCATTTTACATTTGCCACACCTTTTTTACTATATCCACCACATTCTTGTACGCCACACCACATCGAGTTTACTCTATGATGAATTCATTATGCTACTAAATGATGGGCTTTCAACGCGCTATACAACCCTGATAGTGTGTAGCATCCAAAACCCGCGGATTTTGGACTAGAATGATGTACCCGATAACCTTAACTGGGGGGAGTGCACTGTCTGGGGCAAGCTCTACCGCGCGCCAGTGATCTTTTTCCACATGCAGCAATGTCATTAACGCACCCTTGCTGACGTGGAATACGAAAAAATATGTTGTTGCATGGCCCTCGTCGGTCAACACCACGACATTTCACCCGTATGCAGTAGCTGACAGGATCGCGCGATCTAGAATAGTAGTCTAGTTGGCTTACGGCGAATGCTTACCTTTTTTCCTTGCCACTGTAGTCGTGCCTCAGTGCAGCCACATCGACACCCTAATTCCTTTGCAAATATTAGCCTTGTTCACCCAAAGTTTCAATATAATCTGTACTACCTATCGCGTTTCAAAGTAATGTGGTATGTGGTGGGGCGTACAATAATGTGGTGGATTCAGTAAAAATGTGTTGTATATTTAACAATTTCCTAGAAATAAGCATGTGCGAGTATATTAGTTGTACACACTACGATGATTGTCATTTAGGGAGTTCGTGTTTCTTAAAGCACTTATGTCATAGAAGGTTGGTGAACTAAGATGTAGATCCGTTAAATTTATTATCCTGAGTCAATAAATAATTATTATATGCCGATCCATGCAAGATCTCGGAATTAGATCGAGTGCATGTCCTGTAACGGGGCGAGAGCTCCGTTACGTTAACGTACACTAACGGTCTTACGAGGAAGCATAGGGAGAGAACAGGTGTTTAACGTGTGCTTTTAAGGTAAATTTCAACTCTGGTTTTTATATTCTTAGTTTTTATCCAAAATAATCCTAAGTACGAGTGATCTCGAAGCCATGAGAGCCACTCAAAAGAACATCGCATCCTGTTGGCTAATAATATGTCTGTACCCACTTATTAGCGAAAAGGAATATGACGCACTGCACCCGCTATCTCGGTTGTAGTGTATACCTACTTATATATATGTATACTTATGTAAGGATACTTTACTAAGGGTATCAACTAACACACAGTTAGTAACGTGTAACGGTAACACCCCGTTACACTACCCCCACTCAAAATAGCACTCACATGTGCAAAGAAAGATGTCAGAAGAACAACAACGAGAACATCAACATCGCCGCTACACAAGCGGCTGCCGAAACAATTAGGTGGGCGACGACTTCTCACTTCACTTGACGCCGCAACCCGAAGCGGCGTCCACGCGCACACAGCCATACGTAGACTCGTTTCGCGTCTTGGAGTTGTATGACTGCAGAAGGCTCCAGAATGGGAGAATGGACACTGAGATGTGCGAATTGTGGCGACGCTGTTGAGTAACACGGGGCAAGCCGGTCACGAAGATACTTGTCGAAACACAGGCGTCGTCAGAAAATCTTGGACATTTTTCGTGCGTCGGTGGAACACCGATGCTAACTTCGTTGCTCGGCTGGCGAAGCAGGAGACACAGTGTCAAGATCGTGGGCTGTCGGACCATCGAAGCATGGTGTGTCGAATGTCATGAAACGTAGGACGCCGTTGCTGCTTTGTACACTTTCGAGAAGGATGTCGAAGGTGCGAGGCTGGTCGAGAAGCACGGCCTGAATGCGCTGAGTAGGACAAGATCTTGGGGAATTACACAGTGACAGATGACGAGCAAACGTGGCTTGAAAGCTATGAGAAAGCGCTGGATGATTGTTTGCGAGCGTGTCCACCGTTGCGCGCGCGCTGAACGATCAACCGTGTTGAAGACCAGTCAAGGAACTCGCTCACGCTCAAGGAGTCCGCTGGCATCGAGTGTGACTCAATACTCGCAATCACGTTCACCTCCTGGTCGTACTCGCTTACGACGTCCGGGACATTAGCGAGAAGAGTTGTACAGGGTTCTCATGAGTCTCTCTCGGAGGGAACCCCAGCCACCGTACGCGATACATCGGCGTCTGTTGTACTGAAACGGAACGAGCGTGGTGAGCGTCGCGGCGCTTACTGCCTCAACCAACAGTATCCAGCACGTCGCGATGTTTCAGGATGCACTCAGTGGTCTTACGTTGATTCCAATCGCTAATAATCATCGGGGGAGGACCGTCGCGCCGAAATGGTACTTGGCGCGACCCATGACGCGAAGGAGGCGCCTGTCGTTGATGACGCTGTCCTCGAGCGGCTACGCGTGGTGGATCAGCGGATGGACTTAGTTGATAACGACGTGCATCAGTTGCGCGACGTTGCTGAGAGAGCTGAGAGTATCGCCGAGAGCGCTTCGGCGGCGACTGTTGGGCTGTCACAGCGTCTCGAGCATTTGGAACAGTCGAATGAGGCTCTTTTTTCGTGACAATGCGGTACTGCGTGGACTTCGTTCTCCGGATCCGCTGAGGCCGCCACGTCATAGGCGACCGCGGTATGCACCCGCGGTGTCGCCTTCAGAGACGGAAGAAGCACCGGGTGATAACGCTTGACACGCCCGACGTAGAATGTCGGGTGTAGCTGTATTGAAATTGGTATATCCAGTGTATAAGCGTCGCCAATAGTTTTTGTAACCTTGAAAAGGTCCAATATACCTTTGCGCGAGTTTGCTCGTGCCCAAATTCGTTACTTACGCTCGAATGCCCATAGTGGAGAGCAACACATTGTCTGGGATAGTAAACTTCTCATAGTTCTTGTGACCACGTTGATCTGCTGTAGCCTTCTGCTTGTCGATCGAATATGCGATAGCATCGCGAACAAATCGCACAACTGATTCTAGTAGTTGAACAAACGCATCTATGGACGCCGATTCTGAGAGACGAGAACTCGCGGCGTGGCGACATGGGCCAGTTGGGAAGATTGATCAGCCGGAAAGAGCCCCGTCCCGGATTATTAAGAGACTCACAGACCCATTGTGCGGTGTCCGAAACAGCAGGAGGGGTAGGTGAGTGTGGTGTAGCAACCGTAGTTGCGCTGACCAAATGCTCGGCTGGACATATCCTTCTGCATCTGCGCCAGGTCTAGCACTCGAAACTCTAACGGATGCAGTGTTGGTCACTGCAGCATCCATCGACGCCATATTATGTTGCGTCCTACCCCTACCAGGAGTGGAGACACCCAACAAGTCAACGAGAACAGGAGTACGAAGGTGACGCGCGTTATTCACGAAAAAGGGGATCAAAACCGTCGACGCGTGAACCGCATTGATCTGTTGAGTCTCTCGGAGGTAGTGAAGAGCATAATTTAGCCCCAATGAGTCCCGTGCACTCTAACACGGGACGTGAATACAAGCCACGCTTGTTGGTAGCAAAGGCGACTGTTAAGGGCTTTGACAAACCCTGGTCGATTTTGATCGGCTCCGAAGCACCCGGTAATTATGTCAGACGCTGTTCTTTTGAAGAGAATCCACATTATGTTGAGGCGCTAAAAGCGCACACGGGTCATACGATCACTGTTCTCTCGGCGACAGGAACTCTAGTCACTGCACCCGAAGTTCCTGTGAACTTGGGTGTTAAATTTTTCGATTTTGATAGTATCGAACGCTATTAAGCCTTGATTTGGACTCGAGATATGATCTCATTCTTGGTATGGCTTGACTGAGCGCCGTGATCCATGGATTCACTGGAGGTCGAAATCATTAGGCGCCACGCGCACTGCCCCTAGCGGAGCTCTGTCGAGTCGTGAACCCACCTTTGCTGGATATCAGAAGCGCTATTGGCGCGAGCCACTGGCTGACAATGTCAGTGTGCTGGAAATCGAATGGGCAGAGTTAGTTGATTCTGACGATGTGAAAGACATGAGCATGGAGCAAAGCTCGTTATGTGGCAGTGAAACGACTTGTAGTCCGCTAAGTGATAGTCGTTGTGAGAGCAATGTACTGAATGCCGAAAGCATTGTTGACCAAGCGTCAAGTCATTGGGTATTGAACCCATCATACGAGCGTGGAGTGAGACGCAAGTAACCACTGAGTGACGTTGGCTGTGATAGCGACGCGCTGAATGTCAATATTGACGTTGTTGGTGAAATACCAAGGCATCCCGATCTCCGCTCAGCGGATGCACGTGAAGTGGCACGTAATTCACGTGATGACGACGTCATGTTCAATGACTCGTCATCAGATGTCAATACTGACGTCAGCTTTAGTTTAGAGCAAATTACGTTCGATGATGGTATTGAGCAGAGAGATACGAATCACACATCGTGTGCTGTGTCACAAAGTGATGATGGCTATCAGCTGTATACACTCGTCAACGTAGTGACTGGTGCTTGTGATGGTACAATTAGCCTTGAGGCTATACCCTCGTTAAGTTCTCTTTCAGAACTCGAAGAGTTGTCGGTCGATGAGTTTGATCACTCACTTAAGAATTGTGACCTTTAAGAAGTGGTGGTCATTCGACCCGACATCATAGAGTTGAACTCTTCTTCACTTTTGGATGAAGCCGTTCTGGAGGACACAAAAGCAGCACTCTGTGCGCGTAGTGAGTCATCAATATTGAAAGACCCTCATGATCCCTTTTAATCCTTAGTCAAGAAATTCTAAGATGTTGTGTACCACGATCCATCCTCTGTTCTACCTCCAGATAGAGGTGTCCGTCGTAAAATTTACTTAGTTCCTGGGACTAAATACTGTGTCACACGACATTATCCCTTGCCTGAGAAAAAATGTGATGTCATTGATGAATTCTTTCGTGCTAAGTACGAGGCACAAATGATACGTGACAGTAAATCTACATATTTGACTTATTTCATGCCCTTGGGATTGAGGAATACAAGGACTCGGAGAGTCATTTGTCGTCACGGTTGCAGCCCAGTCTACATCGATATTCCATCGATAATGGCCTTTTGTGTTATCGTACAGATGTAGTAGATACCGCTCGCATTGTTGTGCCTCAAGATGAAGATTTAAAGTATCGAATCCTTTTTGAGGCCCCCGATACTGCCCTCAGTGGGCATTTGGGCCTGGAAAAGACTTATGGCTTTGTGAGTCCAGTACTGGTGGCCCAAACTCTACAAATGGGTGAGCACATACGTGCGTACATGCGAAACGTGCCAGCGGGTCAAAACCTCAGCACATTCGGCTGCCCAAAGACTGTGACGGCAATACGGGAATTATGTCTTTGGTGACCGTTTAAGCAAGATGGCTCACTTGGAGGCGGTGTTTGATTCCATCGATGGCAAAGGTACAGCTATGCTGTTTATTGATCGTGTTTTTCGTCAACATGGGTGCCGCTAGCAACCATCTCTGATCGCGACCCTCGCTTCACAGTCAAGTTTTGGACTTTAATCTTCAAGGTGCTTGGCACGCGATTGGACATGTTCACAGCGGATCATCCGCAGACCGACGGTCAGACTGAGCGAGTTATTCGCGTCATTGGCGACGTTTTTTGCAGTGTTTGTGCTGAGTCACCTAAGACTTGGAGCTCGATGCTCCCTGTCATTAAGTTTGCGCTGAACAACGCTATTCATGCCTCGACCGGCTTTACTCCCTTCTATGTGATTAGCCTCACGTTACCACTACGTGGTTCTGGGCTTGGTGGGAGAGAGTCTGTTGATAAGCTTGCTGAAATCAGCCCTACCACGATGCAGAAACAAGTGATCGAGTTTCTTGCTACGCGCTTCAGTTTCTTACATGTGGGTGATGGAATGGCTGATAGCCAAGACAAAGATAAAGGAAAAGCTGCTGCTCAAGGCAGAGGGTGTATTGATTCTTATGAAGCTGGAGATCAAGTCTTATTAAATGATAAAAACCTACCTACAAATGTAGTGTCTGCCGTCTTCAAGACGAAAATGCGTCCACGCTTTATTAGGCCGTTTACGGTCATAGCGAAGAAAGACCTTACCTATACACTCAATCTCCCGCGCAAGTTGCGCATACACCCAGTGTTTTACGTTGGCTTACTTAAGCTATATCATGATCCTTCTCTAGTGGGACGGAAGGTGCTTGCGCCAGAGGGTGGGACGTCGTCCCCGCTAGCTGCATCTTCGTCAAGGCTCCACCTGGCCATCCAGCCGTGGCAGGTTGTAATCCACCTTACGCAGTCGCTTGTCGACCGAGTCGATCGAACCGAGACGGTTCATCTTCTCACGCAACTGATCCAACTCAGTCGACGACTGTTCATGAGAGCGTTGTACTTGGTCAAGGTTCTCCCGGAGTTTTATCCTCTCAGTCACAGACTGATCCAGTGCCGTCTGCACGTGAGCAAAAGACTCTCGGAGTCACTTTACCTATGACACCAAGTCTTCATGAGTCTGTGCCGACACATCGACCCCGTCCTGTGTTGCTCGACGAGCAAGGGAACTTACAGTTCCATGTGGAGAGACTTCTGAAAGCGGCGTTGTCACAAAGGTCAATACCAGTATCTGGTGAAGTGGCGTGGATACCCTGAGTCTGAGAACTCATGGGAGTTTGAGATACTCCTTCGGCAAGATTGCCCGGACGCTGTTGACGTTTTTGAACGTCGCGCTGCGGGTCAGCTTGCACCCCAACGCGCTTTCCACAAGTAGGTGGGGGTTGTAGAGCTCGCTCACTAACACCGAGTGACCCGCGACTGTCTGCTCAGTCGAAGCAGTGGTGGTTGGATCAGCAACTGGTTTTGCGTACTGCGTGCCATACAGCGAACGTAGCTGGCCTTTGGCCTTTAGCTTAGCTTAGCAAACTCATAGCGCAGCTTGCTCTCTAGCAGAACGTCGGCACTAGATCGAAGGGCACTCATGTTGGGCAACCGACGTGCCCTATGTGTCCAACGAGTGAACGTGATGTCATCCTCGGCCTCACTCTCACCTGGGTATAGAGCGATCGGGACCGTTCTCTGCGTCGGTATAGAGGCACCACGTGCTTGTTCCGTTACTAGATTTGGTACTCTGAGATCGTCATCGCTTCGATTGTCAGGTATCTCTCTCTGAGATCATCTCGTCCGGCAATGTCGTCAGACGTCGTAGCCTTGCGCCCTGTTGGCCAAGTAGTCAAGGGCTGCCCTGCGAACTTTTGCAACAACTCATCAACGCTCAAGGGCTTGAAGCGATAGTCCGAATGCGCTCCGGCGATAGCTAATGTCTGAGATAGACGGCTAGCTCTCTCATTCTCCTCGATATAGCGTTAATGTTGCTCATCGAGCTTTTTGGTGATGATAGGTTCATCAAGACTGGTTGAGGCACGCAACGCTGTTAGCGCTTGAGCCATGCTTCATTCCAGAAATAGGTTTGGCGCTATGCGAGAAGGTTCGCACGACGCTGAAGTGGCAGGTTCGGGGTTTCACCCTCTTCCACGACAGTATCACTGTTATAATCAGCAATGTTCTCTTCTCGTATGATGTCTTCCAAAGACTCAGAGGAATGCGAAGACGTCGCCATTGATGCGCAAGGTGTCGTGAACACAAACCGTGAGGTTATCTGTTCTCTCCAAGATATCTCAATGCGAAAGGTGAAGAATGTCGATTCGAAGTATCGACTGTTTGGTGGGGGAGGGTGTAACGGGTTACACAAATGGTTGTGATACCCAGGTACATTGGTGTTGTACACACAGGAAAAGATCAGTATCACTGATACTTTGTATCACATACACTAAGCGATAATACTGTACCCTATCGGTTATGGTTAGAGGATATCTATCGAAATAGGGTGTTCATAGAGGCGGCGTAGTTCTGGTGTGGTACACAAGAAGAACTACGATGAGGACTATTCAATTAGGTAGCATAGTTTTAAGGTTAAAGATGTAAGTAAGGTTTATTATCGAGATAAATCAGTAAATATATTCAGTTCCCCTTTTGATCAGTTTTAGACGTGTTATTCTAAGACGTCTCTGGTCGTAAGAGTTAAGTGCCTGAGTTAAGGCTAAGTACTCTTAGTGCCACGTGATTCCTTGGAGTCGTAGTCCCCTGAACCGGGACTAAAATCTTAAGAGTTTGTAAATACACTTAGACTTAAGTCTCACTAAGTCTGTAAGACTTGAGACCCTTTAAGTTAATACCCGTTTAGTTTGATACTAAGATACTCTACGAGTCTAGCAGTCTTCCTCTGACTAAGGAGTAAGCGTAGCTCCGCTACAAAACGATCCCGATCGTGGGCACCAAAACTGATGGCCGCGCTACCTATATAACATGATGGACCGACGATACTATGTGCTTGGACAGAACTGATGTAATTGGCAGCAACAGCGTTTAGACAATGGGCGGTGAATGTTTACGCACGAGACTTCCCAGAGCGCCCTACAAGCCGGCTGAACGTGGACGAAACTGGCCGAGTTGGATTCTGGGGGGAAAATGCCCCATTTAATCACGAAAGTATAAAAATGTCCCAGATAATCAGGAAATAAAAATAAATCCCCAGATAATTGGAAAATAAAAATAATGCCCCATTCAAATCACGAAAATAAAAAAATCTCTTACGTCCTTATATACTCAAGTTAAAGTATAATACATAAACCGTCATAGTGCTTCTATGAAGGACTGAACACATTATAATCACGAATCACACGCAATATGCTGACATGTCTGACTTGCTTTACCTCTTGAACTCTCCACGTCCAGCGTGCTATCCTGGAGTTTTAAACTATATACAGCACTAACGAATCCCTGCAACAGCACTGAAATGTCGCCATCAGTACTGGTAAATCCTTCGAACTAGTAAATGAGAGTCAAACAGATAGAATGGATTCATCGTAGTCTATTTAATGGTTAAATATGCTAAAGTGACTATAGCGTACGAGTAGGAAGCGAATTCCTATCCCGCAACTATAACAGCAGAACTGTAGTACCAACAACACCACAAAACAGTAGTAACACCAAGAAAACTAACACCAGTAGCAAGAGCAGCGGTAGCAAAAGGAGCAGTAGCAGCAGCAAACACAACATCTACACCAGCACCAACAACAGCCACAGCAGCAACGACAACAATAATACCAATGACATCAGCAGCACCACCACCAGCAGCAGTAACAAAATCAACAGGAACATCATAAAAAACTTACAGCTACAACGGCTACAGCGGCCGCGGTAGCAGCAACAACGACATGAACAACTGAAACAAAGATAAAACTAATACCAATTATAACATTATAGAACAATAATAACAATAGCAAAACAATATCAAATATAACGCCATCAATAATATCAGTACCGGTTGTCTACGTTTACGGCTGCGGCTTACGATACAAAGATGCGTTTACATCTTTCCTGTGTCGTCCGCGCCCGCAATAGGTCGCTGGGAGCACAGCACGCCCGCGGCGGAACCCCCCCCCCCCGCGGCTCCCCCGAGCGAGGGTCAAGCACACCCATACAATGGGAATTCAAATATGGCTGAGATATGAATTTTATGTGTACCACTTTGACTTGAGTATGTAAGGAAATTGGGCATTTTTTAATTTCCTGATTAAATGGGGCATTTTTAATTTCCAATTATCTGGGGCATTATTTTATTTACTAATTATCCGGGGCATTTTTATTTTCATCATTAAATGGGGCATTTTTTATTTCCCTAATTTCTATGAAACATTATTGCCGGAATCGAGTTAGGAAGCCGATCTAGAAGAGAATAAAGTTGAAGCGGAAAGAATAACCAACATACGATTGGGTCAATAAACACGCTACGTTAGAATGCGTCATCAATTCTTTTTGATATAGTAGAAAGGTTTAAAGCGATCCGCTTAGGGTAGGCGAGGCAAATTCAACCGTTCGGCGTTTTGTTACAATTCCCAGCTTAAAACTGCAGTTGACGCTTTCCGTCAAAGTGAGTGAGAAAGTGAGGTATATATAGGTACGCGAGCGACCCACTATATCCTGTCTAACGATAGATAAATTTACGTGCATACATCAACTAATTAGCTTATGTAATATAATGACCTCGTGCAGCTGTTCTGCTCTGCTCTAGTTGCTCGAGGGCGTGGGAATGTCCTTTGGCAGTCATAGCGGGGCCACTCAGATCGGCATGTTCTGCCATTGAGGTCTCTAGCCAGTGATTAACGTCGTTCTCAAGATAGGCCGCAACCCCCGTGATCTCCCTCCGGTTTTACGGGGTGCTCACCTGAACGGAAGAGCACGTAATATGGCTCTATTTACCACGTGGTCCGCCATCTTTTTGTAGTCGCGGTAATGATGACCCCAGCTGACGATCGATAGCGTCATCACAAGTACGTGTCTCCCAGTACAGTAATTCAAGGTGATGCTTGCGTGGTGAGCGATAGGTTCGGAGCTGGGATAGCACTAGAGAGCTATCCCCAACTACGTGTAGCGGAGAGTAACCGAATGCTGATGCCTGACGTAGACCGTGCACAAGACCCCAATATTCAGCTATGTTGTTGGTAGTCGATGGATGACCGTAGGCCATGCTCGCTTCCCACAGGACGCTAGCAACGTGCGTAGGAGGAATATTAACCTTGATAATGACGGATCCAGATCCTCATGGCCCAGAAATTTCGCTAATCCACGTCAAAGAAAATAAGGTAGAAAAAGCCAGCGCGATCGTCACTATGCATAGGACGTAATGGAGGAGGTACGTCATACTGAAGTAGAGTGTCTGCAAGAGCAGATCACAGCGTTGCCATGTTTGTCCATCATCCCCAGCATCGGGCTGGAAAATTGAGTTATGTAAGCGTGTAATCGCTTATATAGGTTAGCGCTTGCCCTGGTGATGTGAGTGTCGTTCAAAATTGTAGAGTCCTCAATGCGTCGTAGCCGCTCTATCCAGATGGCATGCAGCGTCGACACAACGATAAAACGCCACAGTTCGCACGCAGCAGGAAAAACAGCATCATTTGCGCTAGACGGGTCTTCAATCGTTACAAGAACGGCCAGAATCGCGTCCCAAGCTGCTACAGGTGTTCCGGGAAGCTTCATTACAAACACTCAAATATGTAGGCGTGCCTCATCAAAAGTTCCGAGACACTGCCACATCACAAATAGATGAGTCCGATGCCTTTGCGCACCAGAGCAACTCCAGAAGATATGAATAGCCGAAGCAAATATGTTACCGTCCCACCCCAAATGGGGACACGGCAGGTCATTGTCCGCCCAGTTCCATATGGAAAGCTGTTGCTCTTAAGCCGGTAAACCGTTTGTGCGCTGAAAGAAAAGGTCGCTCTTATCCGCCAAAGCCCGCCCCACTCGATCAGATCGGTACCGGCGGATGAAATCGAAAGTTTGGTCTTGTAACGCTTCTATCATGTTGTTGCTATCCTCTTTTTAGAAAGACGAAGTGATATCATCTTCTCGAGCGGTCGTCGGTTTGGACGACAGAGGCTGGAACTTTCTCGAAGGTGAACGACCCGGGTGAACGTCGGGTGCGCGCCAAAGTGAGATGGGGAACCGCTATTTTAGGTGGCATCGTGGTCACATGCCATAATCGAGTCAACCGCGGTTGTCTCGAGTGACAATCCCGCATTAAAGTGAGATATCTTGGATCCCTCGGTGTTTAATAGCCAGAGATGATGTTGATGCCCTGCTGTCCGTCAAATGATCAAAGACGTTCCCCTGGCTAAACGATTCCGACAAAAATCACGCCGCGATGAACTGAAGACAATAAACACGGTTGCATGCGTTCCTATAATTGACTACGTCTGCAGTGATGGGGCTACCATCTCCGCGTCATTTAAGCCAAGGTGACGCGGAGGAAGTTTGTTGCCACTCCACACACTTCTTCTTGATAGATGAGACCAGCCACAACAATGAAGCAGCGTCACGATCGATAGCAGGCAGGCAGTCGATGATGGTATACGAAACGGCGTAAAGGCCGATTTTGCTATATTCGTATATTTTGACATTATGTGGCTCGTGCACCACGATGAAAGATGTGATGTAGTTCCGAGATTACAGGGGTAAACCTTACAACTGACCGGAGCCGGTTTTGCGAGAGACAAGAAGTAACTCAGTGAAGCGCTCCTTGGACCACGGTTAAGCACGATGAGATCAGCCCCACGCCAGCGTTTGATAAAGTAACACAATATATTGCTAAGTATCGACGCTTTGAGTCGTTCTGCCTTACCCTTCTGCACAAAATCCTCCTTTTACACTTATATCGAGCTATTGAACCAACGAATTCAAACGCGTACCAAACTAATGTCTCGCAACATCATGAATAGCTACTCAACACTGGAGGTTCACAGACCTCGCACTCCGACATAAGTATCCCTACAGCACTGCAGACTTCAATTCAATGTTGGCGTGTGATCGCGCTGACCCCCACACCAAGCAGTGATGCTCTAGTATACTTTATTGGTTACCCAGCGCTAAATCGCGTGGTGTAACTATGGTCAGGTTTTACAATTTGGAGGCCACAGGTAAGAAATCATAAGAAGCATATCTCATGTAGCATTTGTCACTCAGAAACCAGCACTGCCATAATAGAAGCGCGAGACCGAAATTTAAAGTGGTTGTCACCATGATGGACCTAGTAGGGTATATGGACCTTTGGCGGGTATTCGGGTGCATTTCCTACCGATGCAAGACGCTCGTCAGCTAAAAAGCAATAGCTACCGAGCGGCACAAGACCGGTCGTGCTCATATTCAGAGTGTGTACGGGACCCATCCTCACCTACAAGTCATGACTTTTAAAGATTTCCTGGAGCCCAAACGCATTGGGGACCAACCTTTTTTGTAGCGGTGTATAGGCACTTCGAAGAAGTCATATAATTGCGTATGCGTATTTGGCATGGCACATCAGGGTATTTCGAGAACCACCCAGGACGCGATCAAAGGTCTGCTAGCAAAAATGATGACTCACCGAATCAAAATGTGCATTAATCTCCGCTGCATGCGGGATATAACGTTTAGCTGAGCTGATACTTCACGCCATCATGATCGAACGGCTGCGTCGCATGGATGAATCAACAAGTTCGAACTAGGCAATACCCACCAGGGCATGCACCCATCTTCAATGTGAACTAACAAAATTCCGAAACATAACTAACTTTTCTAGACGTGACGAGAAGGACACACTTTGCAGATATGCGGTCAAATCTAGAAGATTACTCACTTCTATAGGATGAACCAAATTCGCTTTATCTGCTTCATTGGGAATACCTAGATCAAATTTTATACATACTATTCTCCGACGGTGGATCTCGAAGAAATCCCAGGCCGGGAGGATCTGGATCCGTTATTATCAAAATTCACCTTCCGGCGCACGTATCATTCGTAATGTAGCGCCTTCTGTCGAACCTCGAAATGCATTGCTTGTAGAGGTTTCACTGATAGCGCCAAGAGATTTGGAAGAACCGGGTTGGGTAACATTCGCTATCAGCGAAGAAATCCTTAGAGCATCGTCGATGGCGAGCCGGGTTCCCTAATGAAAAGGGGCCGTTTTGAGTCTCGTCGAGCGTTGAACAGGTAATCCTTAGCATTAGGAACCGTTTCAAGACTTGTCTAATTGACAAGCCGGTGGGCATCAGCCGAGGGTACCGTAATTTTCCTATTCGAGCGTATACTGCACCCGGTGAATTGTAAAAGAGCGTAATCGTCGACGTACCATCATTGGTGTGAGGTTACAGGAGTTTGAGGTTTAGAAGCGGCTGAGCTCACACAGTCTTCTGAAGAAATTAATTGAGAGGAATTGGTTAGGCGAACGCCACAACTGAAACCGAAGGGGTAGAACTGCGAAAGGATTTTATCCTAACGCACTCGCTCACTTCACCGACCTAACTCGGCGACTGTTGGGTTTGTTAGTTGAGGCTGTATTAATTCAGATATGATGAACGAGTATACCACTTAGAGATCATCATCAAAATTATTCAGTAATGTCTTCCGTGTAAGACGACCCGGATCATGCTTTGCAGTCATATTCGAATAAGAAGGAAGAAATTTTGCTAATCTGCCTCGACACTAGAAATATGATCTGGTGGACGCACTGACAGAGTTATCGCATGTAATGCCAGGTAAATGCATATGTATGTGTGACATCAACCTCTGTACTAATGCGGTTTAAATGAGCAAATCTATTAAGCCCTTGAAGTATCAGAAGTTGCCAGAACGAATAGACGACAAATTGGGTACTCTACGCGATAAGACCCATCCAGATTAAGTAAATTAGAAAAATATTCAATAAAGAGGAAGGCGCCAACATGCTTTTTTTATCATCAAACAAGATATTGAGGTTCATCTGCAGCATACCCGGTCAGTATTCAAGGTCGAAGTAAACCCTTCGCGGCAGTAGAGAGCCGCCGTATCGAAAATGTCCAATTATAACGAATACAGCTGACAAACCTGATCCATAGTGTTTCGGAATGAACTAATATGTATGGGTAGCTTTTCAACTCTCCGAAACAATAAAAAAGACACGTTTTGTAATCACACACAAAACTTGAAATGGATCGTTGCCAATAGCCCGTGTGTACAAATAAAAAAATGATATCATAGGCTAGTGCTCGTAGTAAAATCTCGTATCTCTTGTTCACATTTCGAAAACATGGTTTAATACGTTGTGAGCGCTTGCTCCCCCGACGAGGTTTGAGAACAGTAACATTTCTTGCAATTACTACAACAAAACAACAGCAACAACAACAACAAATACACACGACAGCACAAATTGTAGTCATAGTCGCAACAAAAGAATTCTTTTAGTATGTGCTACTGGTCCATCATGATATGGATGACTTTTTCAGCTTCGTCGTATAAAGTTCATCGCTTCCGGTAACTTGAGGTGCTCGTATCGTAGCACCTGCTGATTCATTTACCGCAGAGTTTGCCTGTTTCTGTCTGGACCGCCTTCCTCATGATGGTGATGGCAACCAGATTATGCCGTTCATATTTTGTGGCGGACCCCTGTGACTTCTTCACGCGCTGCCCAAGCGCCCCCGTCCAGAATACGTTCAGCGCGTCTGCCCGGCGCGAACAAGCGGAAAGTTGTTGTACTTATTATGTCATGTTAGCTGTAATACGATTTATTAGCTGTGTTTGGCTGTAATTGAATGCCTCTGGACGAAGGTTAAGTGGCAGTGATCGTATAATAAAGATGCCATATTATATTGTCAGTGGATATATCAGCACCCTTTTGTAAATCTTAAGTATTTTAAACACCCTTTTCAATATAGCCATACCCTTCTGTTGAATTTTAAAGCCGTCGTTATAGTATAGCCACATTATTTTTACATGGTGAGCGAAATGATAAATGATTTGTGATAAAAACTAGGCTGTTGTCAACATGTGTTGTAAGGACTACACACTTGGAGGAGCTGTGGACACTGCAGGTGGCGGCCTGACCGAGTCCAAGGTCACTATCCAACGTGGACAGACTTTAACGAGTCCACAGGAGCTAACGCCTCTAGAAAACCGCTGGTGCTATCGACTTTTTCTAGTATAAAGCTAAGGCATGTTTCGCTCTCTAACTGACTTTTTTGGGGTCTTTGATAGCGAGTGGTGTATGATTTATAACGTATAATTTTTTACTGTAAAGATCCTGATTACGCATAAAAGGTAAAAAGTCATGACGCAGTCCAACAGTTAGTTTAAAAATCGTGAAGAAATAGAACCTGTATACCTTCGTTGCGGACTTCAGTTAGTACTATAAACATCGTATTAGTGTTTCCGTACTTATCGACCGTCGTGCGCACTTTATTGTCGAGTCAGCTTTATAACACGCAACTGTTTGTACTGCCGCTTCTACTTTCCCATGTCACATACATGTGTTCCAGGGAAGGAAGCAAGCGTCATACTAAGGAAAGAGTATAACTTTAGCGTAATTGTTACGCTTATAGGGTGTGGATTTACCAAAAAGGGGTGTGGCTATACCAAAAAGCGGTGTGGCTAAGAGGGATTTATACTTTTATAGTTGATGTGGCTGTACCGAAATAGGGTGGGGCTAAGAGGGCACTCTAACTTTGATAGAGTGTGTGGCTAAACTGATAGGTTATGAAGATAAACTCCGCGAAAATACCGTACACCAACGTTTTTATCTACTGCTCAGTAAATTTAACGAATTTGGGGATGCTGTTTAGATAGGTAATGCATTTCATTAATAGAAACACCCTACATATGTTAAAGATTGCGATTTCCCAAAGATGAGGGGGCCTCACATATCAATATGGGTCTTGTCACTGTGTCATATAAAATCGCGCAAAACAGCACACAAATTTTAACTATAAATAATGAACAAATAAAGACTTGCTGTGTCTAGTCGTTTTTTGCCCTTCTTCCCGATAACCTCAATGTATCGTCGCGGCGTCAAGAGAACAAGCGCCGCGACACTAGTGTGACATTCGGAAAGCATCCCATGTTGCAGTTAGAGCAGACTTACATCAGACACGCGCTCGAACAGTGTTCCAATGGCATACAATTTCCTGCAAACGATAGATCCCGATTTCTAATGGGGTTGAGATCAGGTGACTCTGATGTCCTATCAAGCACATGGATCCCCTCTTAACAGAAGAAATCCCGGCTAAGATATAAAACACGTATGCTTGTGTTGTCCTGTTAAAAGATAAAATACTTGCAATAGTTCAGATGTGCATACGATAGAAGATATTCAGACTGTATACACATAGCGATCCGAATGCTGCCTCCTGTCAGTACAACAAGAGGCGACTTGCCATGGGCGCTAAAAGCGGCCCGAACCATGATATGCCCACATCCAGCTTGAAATCGCTTCATCTGGAGGACGGACTGGCGCAGATCTCGCCAGTAGTGCTGGAATCCTTCAGGTCCGTTAGGATTCCATTTTTCTCGTCCAAGAAAATAATGGAGTCCCAGATTGACCCTGCATCCACACACGGCAGCATGTCTTTCTCCCAGGATTTGCACGTACCCATGTCTGCAACCTTAAGCGGCATCGTGGTTTCCATTTTGGAATACACAAGCTAATCGACGTTGGCCAGATTTTCGCTGCACGGTGCGGATGGACACCAGCAGGCTTAGCTCGACCTCGATCTGGGCGGAGGACAGATATTCCCTGAACAGAGGTGCACAACAGAAGTAGTATGTGACGCTTCGATAGGAGATGAGCGGGTCCTCGGCATTTCATCGACAGATACGATACAGGGGATACTACTTGACGTATAGTGTCAAGGCTCCGTAAGGTAACAGTCTTGATGGCGCGCAAACTCAGGCCGCCTCTCGATGCCCCAAGACCTCCCCGCTTGTAAGTTTTGGATTCTTGTTGCCATTCCCGTAGGTATTCGCCGCTAACGTCGTGTCGCCAATGGCATGTGCCGCTGATGTCAACCCATTAATACAATCATACTATTATATTAAACTTAATTTCTGTATGCTATTTTATACGATTTTATATGTCGCGGTGGCAAAACCAGTAATTTGTATATGATGCCCCCTACGCTTTGAGGAATCGCAATCGTTAACACATCCAGGGTGTTTCTGCTAATAAATACATCACATACCTAAACGGCATTCCCAGATTCATAAAACTGACTGAGCAGTAGATAAAACGTGGGTGTACAATCTTATCTGGCGCGGAGTGTATACCGCCTTCGTGATCTATCGCCTTGAAAATCACATACTCCCTCAGTTGCAACATGTTTGTCGCTTTTAATTTACCGTCAAGTAAGGTCAATTTTATAGCCTCATAGGCTAATGCACCTTGAAATCAAGCTTTTCCTGTGCCCTTTTCAGCCAGTGTTGGTCGTATTTTTTACAGTAGCCGCAAGCCGAGAACCGAATACTTCTAAACGCATCATTGATGAAAGTTTTGACGCCGACGTCGATTGAAAAGCGTTTAAGCCACCAATTGTCAAGTTTGAGAGCTTATACAACAGCTTAATAAAGGCAAGTGCTAAACGGCTGGGTTCATTTTTTGTTCAGCTGGATCATTCTGATTTGTTATCAGAAGTAGCTCAGAAATACGCCCAATTTCGTCAGGAGTAGATCCCAAGTACTCAATTCACCATTACTGTTTAATCACTTTCCCGTGTAAAGTAGCACGAGGCGCACGCATTGATGCAGTACCGAAGTCTGACTTATGCTCACGCCGTTCACATCGACCACATTGTGTCACGCAATAAGGATGAAATTAGGGGCTGATTGCCGTGTTTGCGGTACCAAAATTATTCGTTTATACCTCTCTCCAATCCATAATTATCTACGGAGCCGTCACTCGCGTGCGCTAATCTACGGCGCGTCAAGTAGGCGGCCTTGATTAATTACCAGTTCGTAAATGACCGAGTACTTTATCGCCAATTGTTCACCCAGCAACCATTTTCTTTTAACGTATGTTAGATCACTACTCCTTCGAATCCAACTGATTGTCAGATCCGTGCACATTTAACGATTTACCCAGTATATTGGATGCAGATCGTACGTCTCAATCCATGGAGTCTGCACAGGTATCGCACTCAGCACTCCAGCACTTGGCCATTTGGTTCTTCTGACGCCGTAAGCGCCACAGCAGCTACATCATGGGAATAGCCACGTATCTAACTATTATATAAGATTAAACGTGCGTACGCACCGGCTTGACCCAGTACTCCATCTCTTTAGCTGTACTTGCTGATCAAAACATCTTCGGTGCAGGTTTCACAGCCTCAATTGGCCTTGATAATAAAATAGATCTTCTAGAGGATTTTACCGGTGAAAGATCAAGCTCACCTTTTTATGACCTCCATGATATCTTCCCCGTAATGAAGGAATCACCACCTTGCTTGTAATTGGACAGATGCCCTTCTGCCAGTACGAATCAGCACGTCTTCCAATTGGTAACGCGGGCATACAGGGCACAGCCCAGTTAATGAGGAACACCTTTTTACTCGAGACGAAGGTGTTTATGCATCACCATATAGACACGACGAGGAGGATGCGGCACGTCCAAGTGTATCGCAGACGTCTGCGGTGACAAGGCCGTACTTACGGATTTCCCAGATTGGATTATTTTGCGCGTACAAAAAACGCACCTGTGTTGTTGCTACGTATAGGATTGGAGTTCGGCCAGGAAGTAAGTAATGTAGTAGGGTTCTAGCATACTCACTTACCCGTGCAACGCTCAAAATGAAGATACACTGATATCTTCATTTTGAGCGTTGCACGGGTAAGTGAGTAAACATTAATGGTGAATTGAGTATTTGGGATCTACTCCTGACGAAATTGGGCGTAATTCTGAGCTACTTCTGATAACGAATCAGAATGACCCAGCCAAATATAAAATAAACCCAGCCGTTTAGCATTTGCCTTAATAAAGGTCAAACACCGCTATTTGTGCCCATATATTTTGAAATCGCCTTTAGTAAATCGTTATTACAGCTTTATTTAGACGCATCTTTTAGCTTAAATCATATCAATGTGCCTCTATACTTAGTTTATATCTATAATAAGATACAAGCATGTACATCATTTTAAAGAGAAGTCATTTACTATGGCTATCATAAGTGGGTTTCCTTTGTGCCTTTATAAATTTATCTTTCGAACTGGATAAAGTGTATGAAACAATGAGTCGCTCATTTGGGACAATGACACAGAGGGAGAAAAACCCAAACCTTTCTACATAACGGGTTCTGCCGATTAATATACCGTATTATATTCCCCTATTATACCCTAATTTGCAAAAAAGGTATTGTATTGGGAAGGGTACACTATGAATTCACATGTATTTGAGAAAAATAATTTCTTTCGGATAATAAACGACGGCAGTGGTGGAGTGGTGTAGATGGCTGTCAGTTACACAAATAGCCCGGGTCCAAACCCAGCAGCGATCACACAGATAGAACCCCCACAGGGGGGATCTGGAACCGCCACGTAAGTCCTTTTATTTCAGATTTATTGCGATGCACATAAGAAAAGCGCTGCAAACACAAAATGAAATGCCCCTATTTAACGACTAGATCGTCAAACTCATCTGCAATATCAGCACCATCTGCATCGTCGGAGGCTTCTTCGTCAGCACTCACCCATTTACTCTGAAAGAGTCCACCGTACGCGTCGTGCTTGGCAATGTGCCAGTCGCGGTAGTCAACAGCGAACCCAGATGTGGCAATTGACTTGCGGACAACATCGTTGGGGACAGCTTCCCACGAATTGCTGACCCAAGCCACCACCTCCTCTACGTTCCGTGGCCGCGGATTTCCGTTCTTGGTGTACTGCACCCGATCAGCACTCTTCCAGTCGTCAATCACGCTGGATAGACAATCTTTGAACGACTTGAATATTCCGATGTCCCCTGCCTGCAGGTACGGCGTTAGACCTCCAGGAATAGCCATCATATCGATCTTCTTGCTGATGTACTTCGCCTTGACGTCCTTCGCTATATGCGCTCGCATCGAGTCCCACACGATCCCTTTGCCGTCGCAGAAGTTCAGAAGCGCTGGAAACATCAAGTCGATCCACTTAATGAGAAGCTCACTGTTCATCCAGGCACCCTCTTGATACGCAACGTAAACCGCGCCGCTCTTCTGGATCGGTTTTTTCGCGCTTTTCCAGATCAAAAGAGGTGGCAGCTTTGTCCCCGTGGCTGTGACGGTAAGCGCAACAGTGATCCGCATTGAAGCGAACCCTGTCGACAGCAAAACGACATGACGTGCGCCGGTAAAGTCAACAGTGTCGCGCCGCAGGTCTCCGAAGAATACTGCCGCCTCATCCATCAGGAGCATGCCGCTGGGGTTGAGCTCGCTCTTCTTCGATGAGAGGTACGTAAGAAATCGCACGGCACGCGCAGTGAGCTCGTCGTCACTCAATACGGTGAGGTTGGTCGTCCGTCGGAGAGAGAGGCCATAGCGAGTCATGAAGCGAGCGAGCCACTTGTCCGATGCGCAGAAGTTATCGTCGTCTAGCTCAGCTTCAGCGAGCTTGCGTGCAGATGCTTGAATCCACTGACGCGACACCTTTTCCTTTTTCTATCTCAGGAAAATGATCTGATCAAACAGGAAATCCTCTACCTCGCCAAGCCGTGGGTGTCTACCGCCACCTATCACACGCAGCTGCAGCGCGGGGGAGTTCGTAATGGCTTCGCGGTTCTTCCACCAGTAGCGAATCTGGGCCCCTGACACTTTCCACCCTCGCTCCGCTTGAAAGTGCTTCAATGCGCGCGTAGGAACCCCACCACCAGGACCTTCGATCCACTTGATCACTTCCCGCTTCTCGAGGTTGGTCTTGGAAACGCACCTGGATGCCATGGTGTGCACTAGAGGATGAAGGTCTATAATGCGAATTGAGCTTGATATCTAGTGATTTAAACGTATGGAAGGTGAACGGGCTTTTCTGAGTAACCGCTGCCAACTATTTATCTAAGGCAATAATTGGTAAAAAACGGTTTTTTGCCAAAACAATTTATGGTATACTAATGGGCACGGTACAATACTGTTTGTGTACCTTAAAATATGGTTTGGGTATTATGTTCGGACAGGGTATATTATACGGCAGAACCCGTTATTAGGTTGGCGTATTGGTAATTGGTAAATTCACCCCACTTTTTACTAAATACACCTTATACACCACACCCATACACACCACAATGTGTATTGTATGACAAATATCGCGCCTACCTACCTCTGTACGACCACTATCGCACAACAATCTGCATGATTTCACCAGTCTATCTCATATCTGCGAAATGGCCATTGCGTCGGTCAAAAACCAGTTTTGAGCACGCAAACAGCCCTCAGTCCTCTTCAACCGCTATAGTAGCAGAATTTATATCGATATTAGTAAGCACGAGTGAACAAAATCGCGAAGAAAAACAAACTATCGCACACTTGTAGCATCTCGCAGGGTGGACATTATGACGTCAGCCCGTCGCATGTTGTTCTGGGAATCTAAATATTGACTACATTGCTCGTTCGGGACTAAAAGGGACATAGATCCAATACAAGGTACGTGTTGAGAAACCCGGTGAAAGGAGACCTTACAGACCAAATCGGACGATGGAGATCCGATACGTCTCGTGCAGCTGGACAATCATTATATTATTTGACCGGCAATGACCAGTTTCTAACGCAGATCCAGGATCAAAAATACATATAGATGTATAATACAATTTATAGTACTTAGCAGTAATTTTTGCTGCGACGTATGTATCCGATTACGTTCGGGGAAACGTGAACTTTTGTTTTATTCATTCTTGTGCCTTTCTCGACTGAAACGTGGCTGTTGCAATTTCTTGAAGAAACAAATAGCCATTTAGATGTATCCGACAGTGACAAGTGCGCGTGGTCGTTAATCATTCGTTTACGATGCTTGGTAAGACACTTACCATTTGTACGACAGATGCAGATTGTTGTGCGATAGTGGTCGTACATAGGTAGGTAGGCGCGATATTCGTCGTACAAAACATATTGTGGTGGGTGTGGGTGTGGTCAGCATCGGGTGTATTTAGTAAAAGGTAGGGTGTATTTAACAATACCATATATGTACTTTATGAAATACCAGGTTAGGGTGTGTGGGTGTGTGTGGGTGTTAGCAAAAGTGGGTGTGTGGATAACATCACCCTATATGATTAGTGCAATCACCTTGGTACGAACAGTGACTTGTGCGCAAGAAGCTGATACCAAAACGAACAATCTAGGCGCTCAGCAGTCCATGGCCAGGTGGCCACGCTCATGTTATTGATTTTAATTTCTCGTAGGTAGAGTTGATAATACCCCAGGACAATAGCGAGCGGAAAAAGTTCACCTGCACGCCGCGGTACAACTTCCTTACACTGTGGCCACGCTCTTGGTACGTAAGCTGCAGCGCCTCCCATGGCCCGATAAATGGTTGTCCGTACACACTCTGCATACGTGTCCGAGCCACTAAATAAGCAAACACAGTTAGCAAATCATATCGTCAACCACTTGCGCACACAAAAAGTAACTGACCGTTGATGGGGAATGTGAAAGTACTAATGATAGCGCCCAGCATGGCGCCACAGATAAAGTCGTTCGTCATCGTCGCTGCTGTCGTCTCGCCTATGGGGAATAACTGGCGCAGCGGTCCACGCAGTCCAAAAAACAAAATATTTCCCGGTCCATTCCGACACAGAATAGCTGAGAGGCCTCGGTAGTGCTCTCTCAGACCGTATTTATTGACATGGACCATCGCATCGTATGCGCCTGCGATTTCTCGATTAAATTTAGGCGTTTGGAGCAGCGTCTGTGCCCTCTATTTTACAGACACAAAGACAACACAGCAACCGTCAATATCACAATATTTACATACAAGACTTTTCTTGCACAACATCTGTTCAGTCCTGTACCTCGAATGGTGCCAGCACAGCTTCAGACGTGCCTGCCATTGCTGCTGCAATGAGGTTCAGTCCTGGCCGTTCCCCAAAGCTCTGGACCAGCATGTCGTCGTAGAAATTGTACAGTCCAAACATAATGGACTTGGACACCATCGCTTGCACGAGCGGAGGCTTGACTCCACGGTACAACATTGTCCAACCTTCACTGCGCACGTTGTCAAAAGCTTGCCATGTATTTAACCCAAATAACTAGCATTGCATAACCAAAAGTTAGAAACTTGGATAATACACAATTCGTAAAAATATATATTTTCGATGTTTGATATATATATTATAATTTCGATAAAATAAACCATGCACATAGAGTTTATAAAAATGGTACCATGTACCTGCTGTCGAAACATGACTTTATTCGGAGGAAACGTGACGACGATGTTGATAGCAGCGGCTGTACCGCCACAGAAAACCTCGCGGACGTGTGGGAAACGAGCGAAGAGGTGGGTGGCTGTCTGCTGTTGCCGCGGTAAGGGCGAAGTCGCCTCGGACCGCCCGTCTGCTCCTCGGTCGCTCATGAAACTCTCCATTATGCGACTAATGTGGAGGGCTAACCTATTGACCGAGTTTCGGTTTCGTTCAGGTGTACCGGAATGTTGGTACGCTGTACCAGTCGATAAGAGTTGGTCTAATATTCTGATATGAAACGACATGTCCCTCTTAAAGTGCTGACGTGCGCTCTCTTTTATCAGGTGTAGGTCATTTGTGTTGATGAGGCAAGAATTGTTGCAGCGGTCTTTGCGGATCTCGGAGAAGTCGACATTTTTGCTATATAAAAATAGAGAAGCAGGTGCATCTTAGAAATATAGACGTCTTGTCTCTCGATGATGTGGCAATTACATTGGTCGTCAATAGGGGCGCAGGAAGAAAAGGTGATAGGGTAGCTGCCTTAGCTGTGGGTAGAAGAACATCGAATTTGCATCTACTGTGTTAACTAATAGAAAGAAGCTAGAGCGTCGGACTACAGCTTTACTCGGTCAATAAGTCCTGTCTTTTGCTAGATTAATTGTGTAAAGACAGCAAACTATGACTAGTTAACGAATCTGTACTACGTACACCTACTTTGTCATTATCTACGATCACAGCCGTAGCTATCAGACCACGAACCAATCTGTAGAGCGCCTGCACCACAACACTCGGTCCGCAATTATTCAGAATAAATTATGCTTATCAGCGTTCTGGATGTGCCATTTGTCGTCCATGTTTTTTGCTTGGACTTGGATCTATTCGGCAAACACTGACTCATGTACTATTTGAGTATTATAGAAGCAGCTTCGGTCGCAATCTCCTCCAAGAAGTTTGCAATTCCTTGCATCGCCATGTATTAGCTCTGAGCATGTGACATTTCATAACTTCGCAGCTATGTTTAACAAATTCAAGTGAGCGAGATCATCAGTGGATCGCAGATACCGTTCGAGTGATGTTGTGGCGCTGCTGTATCGCTCTAAAAGCGTCAATAAGCTATTTGCCATGTGTTCGATTCATCTTGCGAAAGAACGAGCACTGCACGGTTCCGAACACACCCACTCGGCGCTGCTGTTCATATGTTGTAAGTTCTTATACATGCATCTCTCTGGTGGCGGCAATACAACGGGCTCCAACGAGACAGTGCATTTAAGCGTTATACCTAACAAACACAGAACCACTCTTCATCTGATAAACATTTTCTTTAGACCGTTCGTGACTTCCTCGTTGTTTTCCAAGCCCCACTCCAGCAATTGGCTCTTAAATTTATTCACGACAGGTCCTGTTCCAGCCTTGTCGCTACAAAGCATCGCCTTGTTGTTGACACAAGTCCGAATCACAGTCCCCTTCCTTGCTGTCCTTGCAGGAGTTGCAACGCACCACCCAGCTTCGTCCGAACTCAAACCAGTAAAAACACCTTCCCCTTCCGTAAACAGCCTCCAGACAATGACCATGCGCTCTTTTTCTAAGTACCGTCGGATGACAAGACGTTGCACTGCAGTCGCAAGCTTCCCCGAGTTCAAGCGAGTCTTGACGCGAAACTTCACCGCCAATGTGTTGTCCAAATCGGCCGCTTTATCGTGCATCTCGCGGCCTTCTTGACGATGGTAGAATCGAGAGACCATCCAGCGAGAGTGGCAAATCTCCTTGAAGCTGAACGGCATGGTGATCTTGCTTTTGAACTGGAACGCCGACTCACTGTCGGAAATCTCACTTGGCGCGTCCCAATTTGCCTCTGTCGAGTCCATCCCCCAACTCGTGAGCACCAAGTCTGTCTTGGCGTACGCTTCATCAAGTTCTCGCAAAAAAGTGGCAAAAATCTCGGAGTTTTGAAACATCAGACGGATCCGCGTTTGCTGGAAACAGGCAGCACCAATCACATCTTGCGGTGCAAAGTCCGTCATCAACGGGCAATTGTACGTCCGCAAGAAACTCTGGACTTTCTGCATCATTTCATCGTGGGCAAACACAGCTGTGCACAATTGTTTTTGCTCGGCTTCGACCTTCAGCCGTGCCGTCAATTGACGTTGGGCCAGCGCTTTCCACGCTCGTTCGTAGAGCTGTTGCCCTCGGGCTCGCTGAATCTCCTCCGTCAGTCGTTTGATCTCGTGCACCATCTTCTCCCGCTCAATGAGCTGACGCTCGCGGTAGGTCTTTCGTCTCCTGCGCTCCTTTACTCGACGTAGGGTCACAACCGAGTCGACTTTCTGCGGGGACTCGGGACCCTCGGACGTCACGAGCAACACGTCGTCTTTGAGTTTCAATGATCCCTGCTCTTTGTTGCTATCAGAAGGGACTGGAAGAGGTGGTAGTTCCAGCAAGTTTAAGAACGATTCGACTTCGGTGAGGAAAGCAGCATCTGTGGACGCCATTGGCGCTTTTGAAAAGTGTGCCGACGGTGGCAGACGACAATTGCGATCTGCCTCATCGTATGGTTGTAACATCTGTATGTTACAACCATAACATACAGATGTTACAACCATACGATGAGTGTAAAAACTTACTAAATTCTTAGAAACTCCGAAACCTCGAGAGCAGATGGCATGTGCACTGATAAATGAGTCGATTCGTGATTGGCGGGAGAAGACGTGTCCTGCCTATCATGGATGATCGAAAGGGCCGAGAGATGGAGAAATCACCCCCTCTTATGTTATTGTAAAGGGCGAAGACCAAGACAAAAAAGAGCCGAGATCTACGTTGATCTAGAATGTCCGAGTTGCGGTACGGGTCACGCGTAAATATATCCCGACCACGATATTTAACGTCACGCTCGTGATGGATAATGCACGGTTGATGCTTCCCATGGGTGGACAGACGTTCGCGATGGATGTAGCACGGCGTTGTTACTTTTGTTAGCTCCATCGCGTTCTCGCGTTTGCTGCCAGCGGCTTAGCCTTCAACATACGACGAACTCGTGCACCGTGGTATACAATAGTTATCGCTAGCTGATCAACTGGCAAGTTGTTTTGCAGCGTCCTGGAACATCGCTATAGACATCATGCAGCGTTCTAGTCAGTAATCAGGTCAGTCCACTCCTCCTCCTTGTTTTCAAGCCACACTTCAGTAATTTTTACGATGAATTGCGTGACGCCAGGATTTAGTATTAAAATGAAGTGGATGATTCGAATTGGTGACACAAATCCTGATCACAGCCCCACCCTTAGGTACCGCCTCGAATGAAAAAAAGACCCAAGCAGCGAAATGATCATAAACGACACTGCGTTAGGTCTAAAATGGAGAAAGTGGCAGCCACATAAAGGCGGCAAAGTTTTTCAACGTCTACCTACCAGGCCTTGGAGTACACGCCAACGACCCAGTTGGCGGTGCGTACGACGTGGTAGCCGGCATATGACTAATGGTGCTGACCAGAAAGTGCCGGCCTGTGATTGTGCTGGCTCTATAAGAATTTTCAATCGCGAAGGCTCGTTTGTCAGCCCTCCGTGTCGTAGGCTTTCATGTAGTAGCACTTATCGGACCCGAGCTAGCGATCTGATAACAACAATGCGAATTTGTCCACCAAGCCGCCTCATGCTGTTGTCAATACATTACGTCGTGCAAGTTTGCTTTGACTCTATCGACTGTTTTTACTGGAGCTCTTCGTGCGAGCGGGCGATGCGGTAGAGCGACGAAGTCTTTTCTCTCGCTCGTAGCCAGTGTCCCAAGCATCATGTGTTTTCCTTGAAAGATCACAATGTCGACATTTGCGACCCCCGACGAGTTGATGTGACAGTGTTTAAAGTAGGTAAAGACAGGCATCACAAAGTGTCTGGTACGTGGCTATTGTTGAGTGAGCGCTTGTCCAACGATTCGGAGCGAATGCTTTCATCCTCGCGGTATGAACCCTTTTTTTTCATAAATTGGTGCAGGTCCTTGTTATGAGAAAGGTCCGGATACCGAAATTTTTGGACGGAATGAGTGACCGGGACAGTTTGGTGGTGCACGACAGTAGGTGGCGCCAATAACCCCCATAGAGATGCCCTGAAGTTGAGTAAACGTTGAGGCTGCATGGATGCCGAACAAACAATTCGGTTGCAAGGCAAATGCACCGCACTCGCCATTTCCACTCACGACCAGGACCAGAAACAGGCGAAACCGATGACGCCATCTACTGTCCCGTACATATAAAGCCATCAACGTACGGCTAGGGCGCTGCTTGTGTAGTTGTTACCAAGATGTTCGTACACGACTGTACGTCCAGATTGCATAGTCATTGAGTAAAATACACTCAGGCAGCCGTAAATACGCCGCAGAATAGAGGCTATGGTGTGAGAACAGGATAAGCTATGTGACTAGGTTGTAGTTGTGTTATATATCACGAGGTGGATGTCTTTGAACTTCTGCGGGCTCAATAGGGTCAATCGTCGCCATACCGACAACGTTCACATCAGGCAGGACGTTAACAGATGTCGACAGCTCGCTGAAAGTCCATCCGTCGAAAGACCTCCGGACTTCAGGACAATTGGCTACGGATTATACGATCAGTGGACTTGATGGTTACTCGCGCAGGAGGCTAGAAAGAGGTGTCTACATTGAGAAATGAGTACTACAAGCAGAAGCTTGCAGGGGCCTGGATGTGGTTAATTGGTGGTCGTGGCCACAGCAGTTAGCTGCCGTTACCAGCGCTATGAGATCTTAAATGTTATTACGCCTTCTGTAATGGGGTTGCACAAATGGTTGTGATAGCCAGGTACATTGGTGTGGTACACACAGAAAGAGATCAGTATCACTGATAAGGTATACTTTTGTATCACACACGTTAAGCGATCATACCGTACCCTATCGGTTATGGTTAGAGGATATCTATCGTAATAGGGTCTTCTTAGAGGCGACATAGTTCTAGTGTGGTACACAAGAAGAACTACGATGAGAACTATTCGATTAGGTAGCATAGCTTAGGGTTAAAGATGTAAGTAAGGTTTACTATCGCTATAAATCAGTAAATATATTCAGTTCCCCTTTTGATCAGTTTTAGACGTGTTATTCTAAGACGTCTCTGGTCGTAAGAGTTAAGTGCCTGAGTTAAGGCTAAGTACTCTTAGTGCCACGTGATTCCTTGGAGTCGTAGTCCCCTGAACCAGGACTAGAAGCTTAAGAGCTTGTACGTACACTAAGATTTAAGTCTCACCAAATCTGTAAGACTTGAGACCCTTTAAGTTAATACCCGTTTAGTTTGATACTAAGATACTCTACGAGTTTAGAAGTCTTCCTCTGACTAAGGAGTTAGGGTAGCTCCGCTACACCTTCTGTTGGCTTCTGGGTACGAGTGGTATGTGCAATCGCTACGTGCGCATGTCTGCAAACTCAGTCGTCTTACGCTCCTATTCTGCGCTTTAGGCTAGCTCGACATGGGCTATTGGTAGGTAGGAGTCACCAATTGAACGTGCGCGCTTCGCACTTGGAGAGATAGCTGAATTAGTGTGCATCTAGCATACTCCAGTTGCTATTGCCCTTCTCACTTTTGCTGTAAAATGTATGGACTGACCTAGTGATCACTTGTGTGGCTCCAGTCACTATGTTATGCCTGGAGTGTGGAGATGTCGACTACGTCAATACGTCCGCCACACGATTTGACGGTACAATTAGAGTGTGGGCTGCGATGCTCGAACTCTTTCGAGCAGACATGTTCTGCTAGAGTATCAACGGCGATGAAGGTAAAAGTCGAGGGAGTACTGATAAGATTATTATGTTGAATAGACCACAGAGGTGCATCTACACGCATTCCCACCTTTGTGTCTGGCAGGTAACTGTATCAAAATTAGATCACAAAACTACTGAACTACGGTGATAAAACACAAAAAAGATAATTTGATGTAAACTTGATCCATATGAAAGCACCACAAATGTATCAAGTTTAAACCGAAGAGCGCCTACAGCAGTCAGTATAACTTAACTTTCTGTCCAATCAAAAAACTTTATTTAGTTATACTCATAAAAGTGCGCCAAAGCAGCGAAATAACTCGGGGATAACTCGAGAATATTTTTTTCGCTAACCCACCTACGTTTTTGTAGTTCTGCGACACCCGATATAACTTTTTTATCTGCATGTCATTGGCTCAGGAATTCCAGATCTAACAGGTCATTGGCGAAGATTAGTTGCATGTCATTGGATGCAGTTGATAGAGAAAAACGATGATTTTGATGTTGACGAAGTAATTCTAAGTGACACTAGCAATATTATACCGTTGAACCTAACTGGGGACCAAAAAATACGCAAAGGCGACCACGAATTTACCAGTCACATTCAGCCAAATAAACTTTTATTATGTAGTTGTAATGACTGCTGTAAATTTTTTGCGTATAAGTTTGAGAGGAAGTGTTACTGGTCTCTAGTTGGTGCACAAAAGTTAAGTTATACTCACTGGTGGAAATGCTCTTACACGAGACTTTCCGTGTAAAGGCACGGAAAAGCCTGAGGAAGGTTCTAGGTGCTTTACGCACGTAGACCTTTCATGTAGTTGAGGTTCAGCAATTGCGTACCTACCACAGAGTGTGTGTTACACGTACGGATGACTTCACTACTTGACGTCATGACATGATGTTATCGAAGAACTTCATCAACGCGCTTTATTCAGTTTAAGCGCGCTCCAGTGATCGCGTCTCATTGGAGTGCGTGTCTAATCTTCTTTCTTTAGGTGATAGCCATTAAGAATTCTGTTTAACTAATTAAATAGAAAGCAGTCTTTCATTTGATACGTACTTGTAACGAGTGTGCCGGAGGAACGGAAACCGCGTCCATGCCACACCAAGCAACAAGCGTTCATCTATCAGTAAGCAGTCTTAAGACGCCCACTTGGACCTCGCTGCACGCGGGAGAAGACGGTAAAACCGCTTCCTCACAGGGGCCCGAAGGTGTGCGTAGAGGTAGTGCGTGGAAGCTTTAATCTCCCGCCTACAACAAATGTGGTTTTGTGACGGTTTTAAAGAGAGCGGCTAATGAGACTTCACTTTACGCTAATGAGCCTTCACCCCATACACTAAACAAGTAATTGGATTTGAAAACCTCTAAATCGTCAAATTGTATTCTTCTACTTATATGCTCCTAATTGTACAGTCGATACTGAGCCAGTAATATCGGCTGATCCACAAGGAGTAGGCCCTTCAACGGAAATCCTCCCTAGCAAGAACCGAAGCGAGTAAGGCATTGTCCTGGGTATGCTGCTGGCGCAGCCGCGAAATGTGCCAGCAGTAGAACAAGGGGTATTATGGCTGGCTGACGTCTCGACGCCTCGCGCATGCTTCGGCTACCGCACACACAATCGTTCGGACGCACGATAGGATGCAAAGAACGACTTATATCTGAAGAAGGTATCCTATTAGTGCGTTGCTTTGGCGTCGCTTACACCCGGTTGGTCTATCGCGCTTGCAGTCGTCACTACAGCGGCGCGTTGACATATAAAGATTACCCACACTTCTGGTACGTAGGGCAGCGAAACTGAGAGCACTTAGAAAATAGGCCCACACTGGCTTGGTTAAGTTGGATGCTATCCCTCCCAGCACCACATGCTTCTCTCTTAAGAGGACCAGCCCGACAAGATCCGACGACGGCACTTCGTTTTTAACACGAACGTATTCCGACAATATTTGACATTGACTTGTATATGTACGACGTAAAAACACAATACACATATTTTATGCTTCTCACCCTCTAGTTTTGCTTCAGTGCTATAATATACCCGTCGTCTTCAACCGCCTGTTGTGGACAGCGTTGCATGGGCATTGCAGATTAACCACTCTAATCTCACTCTCCTTTGTGCTACCACTCTTTGGTGCCATTCGTTTGTTGGTTCATACCCTTCCAAAAAGGTCACCTTGTCAAGCGCGTGAAGGCTCTGTCCATAGAAGTAAACAGCTCTCCTGTGAGCTGGTCAATGCCTTCTTAAGAAAGGTGGTCAGAGTTACGATATTGTCGGTGATATGAGATAATGGCACGAATTTCTAAAACATACATCAACACAATTTTGCAATTTATAGGGTTTTGAATCCAATTACTTGTTTAATTTATGTGGTGAAGGCTCATTAGCTTCTCCTTCTATAAATCAGTTAATAGGTGACCCTAAAGGCGTATTCATACGTTAAGGCCACGTGTGACGGGGTCACAAGACATTCTCTAAAGTTGACAATGTCTTTCGAAAGCTACTGGGTGTGACCCGTTAAAAAATGATAACGAAACGGAAAGGTTTCTTGCCGATTATCTAGAATATTACTAAAAATATATATCTACCAATCACAGTTCATTATTTGAGGCTTACAATACGATGATTGGCTGTCACGTTAATTACCCATTTTATTGCCGAGACGTGTCGTGACACACAGTCTGGTCCAGACGTGGAGCACGGTAGAGGGGGAAACAAGAAGGCTACAATGTCGTCGGCAAGTCGAAAGAACTACGCCGCTGGATATGTAGACTGTGCTGCGCGCGCGTACGCCGCGGGCGCCAATATCAACCTCGTTTGTAACAAGAATCCTGGCGTTCCGGAGAGAAAAATTCGGTATTGATCAAACTTGCTAAAGAACGGCGTGGCGCTACGAAATCCTGGGCCGCCACCAATTCTAGAAGAGAAACTGGAGAGGATCTCGGTGACTGGATGGTCGGAATGCAAAATAACGTCGAGGCAGTCCTGAAGAAGGCAAACAAAATATACCCGTCCAATTACGGTGTGACGCAAAGCACCGGCCTCTTCACTACGAGACAGCCAGGTTATCGAGCGGGCTCGGAACGAGGTGAGCTTAGACAGTCCACGGCAGTCCTTCAACGAGTACATGAAGTACTTCATCGAGCGCAAGGCCAGTCCGTTTCTGGTCTATAACATGGATGAGACGAAATTCTCCCAGAAGAGCAAACAGACGAAGGTGATCGTGGTCAAGGGCTCGAGAAACGTGTGGAGCAAGTCTGCTCAGTGCAACTTCCATATCACGATTGTCGTGTGCGCGTCAGCAGCAGGATTTGTCTGCCCACCTCTGTACATTTTACCAGGTGAGCGTGTCACCCGCGACGTGTTGGACGAGTGCAACGTCCCGGGCGCTGTTATCTCGACTGCTCCTCGGGAGTTCATGGACAGTGCGGGGTTTATGCTATGGCTCCGCCACTTTTTGGACGCCGTGTCCATTGCTGTGCTGCGACCCCTGATCTTGTGTACGAAGGATGAAGCAGCATATTTAACGGCGAGATTGTGCGCGAGGCGGTGCGGCTCAAAATCATCCTTGTGCTCCTCCGAGCGTATGAAACTCACCTCCTGCAGCCACTAGACGTGGCTGTGTTCAAGCCTTTCAACGCCCGCATCGATGCCGTGATGCGCTAGTACAATCTGAATGGGGGCGAAGCTCTGTCAAGCGCAAAACAGCCATTTGCTTGGTGAGCACCGCGTGGAGCAAGGCCATCATGGACAAGCCTTCCAATGTGGTCGCTGGCTTCAAAGCGTGCGGGATTCGGCCATTGTCACTTTCGCAGCAGCAGCGTCGGCTAAAGCTATTTCTATATGAAAGGTGCGTCAAGGACATCGAGTTGCCCTGCTGGCCTAAAGTCAGAGATGTCGTGAAAACCGAGGTTCTGATTCTTCGTGCGTAGTCTTCAAATGCTAGTAAGCGACGCAAGACTCTTGACGTGAACCGTCGACTCTTTACGCGCAAGGAATTACAGAACGTTGACGCGTAGACAAATTCCAAATTTATACTGCATTTTTATATGGTATTATTCGGCAATAGTTTGGGCAATGCTGTATATTTGTGGTATTTTTGTGAATTTTGTGCTTAGCGCACTGTCGTCTATACTAGCACGCTTAGCTTCTTAAATAATTGAAGCAATAGAACTCTTCTTGATCTCTTGTTTTCTGTTGAAACATGTCGATGTTTGCGCTAGCGTCAAACCTATTTTTAAATTTTTGTTAGGGTCTCGATTTTATTCCGTTACGTTAACGGTTATATAGTACCTTATCGATTATCGTACTAGACTGATAAAATAGTACAGTAATCTGTCTAATCAATTTACCCCGATAACTGATAACTTCCACTACTTATAGGATTTGGCGTCCACCGTGTTCGTTCTATGATGCTAAATTAAAGCTTATAACAAATAGCCGAGAACTCAGATAGAAGTGAACAGAGAGAAATACTTCATAAAATGTGGGGGGGGTCCTTTATAAGCCAAACATCGAGAATGGTCTGTGTGGTGTTGACACTGCAAATATCAGCCTGGACGCTGCGGAGTATCTTGAAGGCAGAACTGTGGGTTTTCTGGTACAAGAAAGCAAGGTACAGGCACTACATAAGAAGGTGATCTTCTCGGACTTAGTGAATCTGCCTATATGTCTCTTCCTCTTATGTATTGATTGTGGGCTGAAGTCTATTCAACTACAGGATAATTCTGCATTACAAGTCACCACCAATAACATTGATGTCGCTGACGTATCTATTTGTATTGCTACATACGACACGTACTGAAAGTTCGAACTGATGGCATATTGCATCCAAATTTTTGGACAGGACTTGTACCATCGTCGCTGATGTAGTCTGAGGAACCCAAAGATTTCAGACGATGGAATGAGTGTTGATTAAGGGAAGTCAGACATTGCACTTAATGTTGTTCCCATTGCGACGAACACTGAATGCTGGAAATGATTGCTGTATTAGAAGAACCCGAAGCAGTGCCAGTCAAACAAGACTGAGCAAGGGCTTTGGTCGTATAAACAACGACATGATCAAGTCATCCCCAAGTATCAACGATATATTGTTGACATCAAGACAGCATTCGTACGGCATCCGCGACAATGTAAAGAGTCATACACGGAATAGTCCGCGCGTTGATCGAGTACTTTCAGCCACTTTGCAGTCCCACCGAGTGTGTTGGTGATTTCTACGACGTCTGTGCTGAAGAATCTCAATTCTATGGACTGTGGGTGTTTTAAAGGAATGCAATGGAAGCTGGACATAAAATGGTTACAATTACTTCGCTGTTACATTCTAGAGCAACGACGAAGAGGATGTCACAATTACTATATAATCCGAAAGTGTTTTGCTTGACAAAGTGACAGTCGCGGCGGATGAAAATGTCACATAGATATCGCTTGTGACAGCTCTACGAGAAAAATGATTTATTTAAACCGGTGGCATCCTCGAGATGGATTTTCATGGTTGAAGGATGGCAAACATTTGGTATGACTTTTTTAAAAAAAATGTGGGCAAGTTACATATTCTTGCAAAGCTTATCGCTAGGTCCTGTTATAGTTGTTGTGGTGTAACTAAGTGTTAAAAATGTTATCATATAAGTAAAGTAAATCAATGAGATTCTAATGGAACGTCTAATCATTTTCAAAATCTCAATCTAGTTGTGACTCTGGGAAGGAGGGTTCGGTACAATATAATTGTCCTGCTACATTGTCGGGGACTTTAGATCACTATAGCACATGTAACTTACTTGTCAAGTGGGTGATCTATAGTCTACAGGATTTAAACGTGTTCTACGAAGAACTTGCCTGATAGCTATAATGAACTATAATAGTTGGGCCAGATAGAACAGCCAGATTGATTATTACGCGGTTGAGCATTACGCTTGCTGGGGCATTCACTATCTGTGCATATATACAAAAGTAAATCCGCACGTAGACGAAGAAAAAGATAATACTGGCGCGTAATAAACTGTATACTTTTATCATTCTCTTTGTGGGAAATAATAGCTCACCGCTTCCGTGTTATTATTTCCGGCCCATCTATGGTTACCCATTTAACCAAATGTAACCCCAAATGCAGTTCTTACTGTGAAGCTGGGCAATTCGCCATCCATCTCCACTTCTCATATAATTTAATTTAATGGATTCTCAACGTATGGTCAAGACTGACTTTACGCTGAGTTGACACGTGCGAAGTAGAAGTTGAAGCGATCAGGGTCTATGGTCGCGCAACTGGTTACCCTTCGACGGATAGTACGTATTAATCGGAAAGACAGTGGTAGTATCTAGTCAATAGAGCCCAATGCTTCAGGGCATGTACCTTGGTTTCCAAAACAACGCAAAGTGTCACCAGAAGCTCCAAGACGAACTGTCTATTCGAGATCTCAGTATATAGGGCGCCTCTCAGCACTTAATGTTTTATCTACATCACCTTATCACAATCGCTTACCATTTGCCCACTTTTCGGCTCATTTCAGCTGCTGGGTTATTCAGAAAGCAGATCACGAACGCGTTTTTGCCCTATCAAGAGCGAACGTCCGTCCGAAACCCATCTTAACAGCTTTAAGACAAGAGCGGAACGATTGCTTCGCGACGCAACAGAATTTGTTAAACATCCATGCTAGAAGAAAGCTTTGCTTGTAAACGCATTCGTGGAGGTTAAAACGCAACATTTTGTCAACCGGGGTGCTAAGGCGAAACTATCTCACTTGTTATAGCGTCACCTGTTGCTCAAGAGATATGTGCAACTTAGACACCAGAGATTTGTGGCTGTTCAATGTATCCTACAAGACGAACCGTTATTATTACCCACTACTTCACATTGTTGAAACCACATCGTCTAGCAAGGCCTTCCCGTTTGCGTTTCGTTTCATGCGACAAATGTACCGTAAATTACGCCTGGGCACTCGAACGCTTACGAGTAGTGATTAATTGTTTTGTAAGATGCCCGAAGTGTTTGTAACTGACCCAGAGATTGCTCTGATATCTTCACTTGCTACCACATAAACAAAATTATTTACACGAAACAGCAAGGTGCATCTTAAACGCACAAGGTATTCGATGCAGAAATGTCGATCTGGATATCCGTCGTTTTTGCGCATACTGAGACGGAGTACGAAAAAGAGCACAGAGAACTGTTACGTGGCACTCCGCCTCACAGTTTTATATACATTTCTTCGACGTGGCTTGTCCACAAAGCGAAGAACGCGTGGACGTATGGATGCAATATATTCGACACTATGGGCATATGTCAACATCTCGAGTTGGAGCGTTCACTAGGCAATCAAGAAGTAGATGTATGTGTCGACTGGTAGTTTCATGGAGTTCAAACCGCCATCCATCAGGCGTGCTCAGAACAGCTGGCTTATGCGTGGCATATCAACTCCATGTAGCGAGCAATTGTGGGTATGCGGGTTGGATCCATGTTTTCGAAGGTAATGGGGAAAGTCTGTGTCTAGGCCTCAAACTAGCATTTATAAGGTTCAGAATGCGCAGCATGTCAATCGGACAATGTAGTGGTCATTATGAAGTAACTATGGTTATTCCTTTTCACACTCCTTTCGTCAGCTCGCAGTTGATCCACCGCGCGTGCATGAGACGCATGATTACGATGAAGATTGGTGGTAGGGTGTACTACTCGTCGTGGTGTCGGCGAGCGTTGTAAATTTCGACGATGCTATGGCAAAATTTCGGGTGATGTACAATGCGAAGCCACTTGCCCATCAGAGACAGATGTTTTTAATCGGTCGATTGAGCTTCAATTCTGAGGATGCGACAATGGTAAATATACCAGAAAGAATCCAAGAACGTGGCAGGACACCAGGATCGACGAATCAACTACCTTGATTGACGCAGCATTTACTTTTATGGATTGAGCATGGGTGGAGCTGGCGGTTAAGAAAATCCTCGTTGCTCGGCGTTGTAGCATGTGTCGTTGCGCTGAGCACAATGCGCGAAGCTGCTACTCCGCGCCACAAGATGCTAGGTGAGTCACGCGAAAATAAATCAAGCCCCAATGATTCAAAATATGAAAATGAAAAGAAATTGACTACGCAGTATCAGCTTGAGCGTACAAAAAAATAAACCGAAGCGATAAAGAGACGAATGAATATAAAAACTGAATTTGTCGAATACATATGTGTTTTGGGGAGCAGCAAACGAGTGATATCTAATTGGGTACCATTTTGGGTAATTGTTGTAGATTTTGATAAAACGGCAGGCGAAGGAATAGGAAGGTAGCGGCGATCGAGTGATTCCCTTATAATGTTGTAGTAGTGCAATTGACTTTAGTGTACTGTACTTGATAAAGGGTTTATTACCATAGATAAAATATAACTAAAGCCCACTTTACGTTTTAATTAGAAGACTTCAAGTCTCTATATACTTGTTACGCTGAGCACCTTGTGCTATTAGCTCCCTCGGGACTGTCAAGCTTTTGCTGTTAAAAGTAGATGCCTGCCTAGTTCTTTAGCACTGGTATACTCTAGGTCGATGATATTAGTTCTTTAAAACTAAGTGGAAGTAAGCCTTCAGTCTTCCGTTGCTAAAGAAGTGTGCATACCCGCTACACCACGCCACATACAAAGTAAAAACAGCAAGAGGCCAAGAAGTGTGTACAAAAGGCTAAACGTTTGACCTAGAGCAGCATTTGGCAAAGGAGTGCAAAAGATGCAGTATGGATGTAGAATTCGACTATCTTAATGCATGTTATATAGACCTTCGAATCTCAACGTGGTGAAGCTTATCCTGGTCCCATAATTGCCAATAAATATCTACATTTTGCCGTAACAAGTCCGTGCACTTGTACAACTATTGGTTACAAGCCCATAATTTATTCTCGACGAGTTTTAATCCCTCGCACAAGTGCCATCACCTATCGGTATTTCATTGGTGGGTGTAAGGCCCTTTCAAACACAGCTTTGCATATAAATGGACACTATACAACAGTTTGCTGGAAAACGCCACATTCTCTACGAGCGATTCTATTGCGAATGTGTTGACTCCGCTAAAGCAGACAGACTCGTGAAAATAGGCTTGCCACATTGCGATTTGAGCAGATAAAGTTTATAATGAGATGAAGGCAAACGACCGGAACAGGGAGCATGTTAGCGAGGCCGTGTATACTTCAATTTTGACATAACCAATGCTAATACAAAAAAATATAAGTGTATGTATCGCAACAGGGCTTAAGCCTTAACTCAACCGTATTTTAACTCTCGTGATAAAATAGTAACAATCGGAACCAAGCTCGTTGTCATTCACACAGTAACGACTGGATAAAGAATCTTTGCAGCTGTGCTGTGCATTGTATGGCTTTCTTCGGGCACGAGGTCAAGTCTTCTGACCTCATTGGTTCTGTATTTTTGCGCATCCCCCTTGTATCCAACGAGCGGTTATGACATCGAGCTGAAAATACATATACTTTTTGAGTAATCGTTTCAACGTCTTTTAATAACATGACACTCGTCAAGCTACGTATATATGATATAACGTTTGACTTGTAGAGGCCAACGCGATAGGTCATAATTAAACGAATACTTGTGCCCGAAAGATTATGATACTTAATCGAAATATTCCGATACAATATAATTGTCAATATTAGCACTAGAAACTGTATACTATTTCTTTTTTACTATTATTACAGACCTTGTCATGCTACTCTGTCCCACTTGTTAAATGGGTTATCATGCGTTAGGATAGCATTTTTGACAAAGCCTATATTTTTCGACAAAAATACGACCAGCGTAACGATATCTTTCTATAGCAATTTATGCAAATTTTGGAGTTCATTTACGCTCAAATCTTGGGTAAATAACATGGTTGTGGCCAGATCGTTTATTAGAGGATTAGGTTTTTGATGCAGTGAAGTCAAAAGGTTTTGGGTTTTCCACGATCATAAAGTTGAATCATCTAGAAAGTAGCGTGACAGTCTGTTCAACAGTTGAATGCTATACACTGTAAAATGGATGTAAATTAAGGTGAGGCTCTCACAAATTATCTTCCGCGGAATATGTCAAGAAATGGTTAAATATGGAATGATACTAGCCAGTAGAAAAGCACCCACTTTTATCATCTTTTTTATTTTCACTTAAAGCTCAGATCAGTCAATATGTTCAGGGAAG
The DNA here is from genome assembly GCA_000173235.2 of Hyaloperonospora arabidopsidis Emoy2. Taxonomy (NCBI): domain Eukaryota; phylum Oomycota; class Peronosporomycetes; order Peronosporales; family Peronosporaceae; genus Hyaloperonospora; species Hyaloperonospora arabidopsidis. The sequence continues at coordinate 690,707 of JH598461.1, read as the reverse complement.
AAAATTCTACTCAAACAGCTTAGAAGCGATCAGCAACGACGAGGGAGGAGCTCAACGTGTAAAATGATCTTTCTTACATGCGGCAGCTGACAAATTGTTTTTTACCCTCATTTTCACTGGCGAGCGCTATTTGTTAATGCCTCAAAATAGCCTACCTTTGATAATAAATTGCCAATTGAGCCAGACCAAAAAAGGATGTTTTTTTGCCAATCATAAAAGTTCATGTGGCTCATATGATGTTACAGTTCATAAACAAATAGGACTGAGTAGTAATTATTTGACGGAATATGTCATCTATTACTCTAATTTTTCTTTTAAATTTACCAAAGAGATCCTGAGGAGGTGCTGGAGGTGCTAGTTTGACGGCATGTCTACAAATTATGGCTGGGTTGACGTTTCTATCTACATTTTTGACGCCTGAGAGGATTAAGCGTGACCTCAGCATGCCCAAACAGCGATTAATCGCACGTCAGACTATTCCTTCGACTTATCGAGGCACCGGGGGGGGTCTTCCACGATATCCGCCCGGAATCACGCATTGTAGCCGCTAGCGCAAGGAAGTTGTCAACGATCTCACTGGCTTGGACTTTCCACACTGACATTACATTTCTATGGACAGCCATTCGTTCCGTTAAAATTATAAACGGTGCCGTACTTACTCAGTACTATACAATTAAATGCATAAGAAGCAAAAATATTAAATAAAAAGTTGAACAGCACTGCGGTCCCGACCATGACTTCTCTTTCATGCTTAATAGCTAGCGTACCAGAATGTAGAAACTGCACCTTAGTAGGAATATTGATCTTTAGACTGCTAAGGTCAGCGGACTGTTTACACATGCATGATCAACGATAAGATAACTGCAGTAGCAACATCGACAGCTACTTTTCTGTGCGACGGCACAGGTCGCATTGACAGATCGTAAGGCTGACCGGTCTTGTAAGGACACCTAGGAGCAGATGAACTCGTTCTAATTGCATTGAGCGTTTAGTGAGAACGATAAAGAATTACAAGTGGGGGCGGTAATTGCCACGTTGACCGACTTCAACTTCAAGATTGGTGTATTTCGACTGTGCTGAATATTTTTTCATCATCACGACCACATCCTCGTCATGCACAATAGGTACATTATCTGAATCCTGGAAAGGTTCGGTTGACACAAAACTTGCTCATAAGGATAGCGGCGGGACAGGCAGAGGATTTCTCTTCTCCTTCTTAACTTTTTGCTCGCCGTAGTCAATAGCAACAAACTACAAGTATACTGCCACAGTAGGGCCGTTGCCATAATTGTTAGCCACTTATCAATTTTGACTGTGACGGTGAATGGACACACTACGTGCTTCCGCGACTCTCCCTCTAAATTAGCTCTGCGTTTATTGTACCGACTAGCATGAGAACATACTATCCGAACTTTTTTAACCTGCGCAACACTCTTTTGAGAGACTTCTTGATACCGTGTACTCGTCGTTTATCGCATGAGGCAAGTATCAACGTTTTCGTGCCCGCCAGTGATGCCTATACAGCCTCTGCATGGCGGTGCAAGCAAAAACAATTGCGCATTTTTGATGCTTTGACATCTCAATATTTGGCTACACCCTTCTTCTGAGTCAAGATCGCAGTGCTGCCTTACCTTGGGATTTGACAGCTTTAATTATTTCCTTTGTGTTATTATTTTGTGGCAAATAATAATTTAGATAGTTAGAATGGGTGTGTACGTATCTAAGGGTATGTATGTACCTATAATTCTCCTAATTAAAAGAAAAATAAAAAAGGGAGAAGACGGTTCATAACATAATCAATTTTTTTGTTTACAACAGCATTTGTATAAAAGATTTTTTTTGTTTTTAATAAAGAATGGAAAAAACGAGGAATTTGAAAATGTTATAGATGATAATGTTCTCGATTGTTCCTTACTAAATTACCAGACTATGCTACTTTCCTTTTAGTGTTTCAAGTATTAGTCACGATGGTAGGATCTATTTTTACCGATCTAAATTGGTCAGTTCACGCCTCGTTCCACGAGCAATCATCAGCTTCATCTGGCGCTCGCAAGGTTACACCAGATAGTTGTAAAAGTTAATGGGCACGGCTTCGCGTCGATAGCCATAAGACGTATAGCCTTCTCAAGCTCTGATTCCAAAGTTTTTAATGATTCCACGATAAACGGAGAACAAGAATGAATACTATAATCCGACCTACTCAAATACTTCTCGAAGAGCTAATATGAGATCTTCAAGTTGACAAATTGAAAATATCTCCTCGTATGATACGCAGAGTAATTGACAAGCCTTTCATTCGCTACTTTGCCAGTTCTGTGGTTAATTCTTTCTGGAGGCTTTCAATGGACTGAGATCTCCGTGTGCAACAACCAAATTGATAACTCGTGCTACGTGCAATTATTTCTTTCACGACACTGTGGGCACCTTCACCGTGTGAGTTGACCGCAAGACAGAAGTGAAAAATTCGATTTGTTCATGCTCGAACGAGGGTTTTCTTGTGGAATATGATCCACCTCTTGGCAATCTACTCTACCGTTTTCGCGTAGAAACTATTCGATTCAGTTGAAATTTGTCCCATTTTCTTCAGAGCCCTCAATCACGTTCGAGTATACAACCTGTGCAATATTTAAAACCTTAACACATAAAGAATAATATATATAGTTATACAAAAAATAATTCTTTATCGATCTCCAATCGTTCATAAAGAGTCTTACTCTTCATACTCCTTTTTTAAAAAGGAGCTTGCACTTGACGACGACATTCGTATAAATATGTTAAATGTAAAGCAGAATGGTAGATGATGTGAAGATAATTTGCAATGGGTTCCTGTAAGCAAGCTCTCTGTCTATAAAAAAGGAATATAATCGGTGCGAATCAAGCGACGTAACAACTTATGGCAGTAATGTACGGGTCATCATTATCGTTTTCATGAGAACGAAGGCTGCCGAAATCGTAGAATACAACATTGTACTTCCTAAATGTGAAGGAAAGGATATTTTGTCTTGCTTGATTTGTATTTACGATTAATCGGTAAAACGTAAATGTGTTTTCGTAAGAGCTTCACGTTTTATAGATGTGCAAAGAATAAATGGTGTAATGTGCCCATCGATATCATTCTCGATGTTGCTTTCGATCCCAAACTCCATGAATATATGAAACAACATATCCATGGAAGTCCGTCCATCCAGTTTCGTTGTTGCTTTTTTGTTTCATATTCAACTTTTCCCGCTTCGTAATGTTTAAATGCTGGTCTTACACTCGCATGATATTTTGAATTTCCGACATCGAAACCGGACAGAAAAATTCAGCAATTTCATTGTTCTTGAAACTGTGAATAATCTTGTGATCTGGATGAGCTGTCTTGGCAGTTGAGAATTATTGGTTGTACTCGCGTCGAGTAATTTTTATAGGCTCAATTGCTGTCTGTATAACAGTAGGTGATTATTAAGTGTACAAACAGAACATGTCAATATTTTCATTAGGATTTTTGACGTGGAGCTTTACCTTTTGCTTCACTTTCACTGCTTTGTAAGGGTAGTCAATACGTGCACTGCGCTTTGCCTTCTAAATTCTTGTTTATCGACAAGAGACCATACCGGTTATTTCTACTGTTACACGATCGCACTTGTAGTGAACAACTTGGTAAATCTCTTGCTCGCCAAATGCTCCATTATCTTGCACGCTGTGGAAATTGCTAACATGTACAAATCTGCACAAACTGGGATGGATCGAGTCTATATTCGATATTCGAATTTATTAGGTATTGTGAATGTTGCAATTAGTATTACCCTTCTTCGAAAGATATTGTATAAACATTACTTTCTTTCCTTTTTATATCTATATTATTAACGTAACTGCTTTTTAATGTCTAACGTATACTTGTAATCGGGATGTGAAGGTCTTCGACCCAAACCAATTTCCCTGCTTCTTTCCTGGAAGCATATTCGACGCAGCTCGTAATTTAAAATGTCATTTCGAAGAGTGTAATCAATGTTTGTTATCTACAATATGATTTTCTGAGCTATGAAAAACTGGATTCAAATGCCTTGGACGCAGCTCAAGTGTCAGTGGCCGTGGCTTTAGTGTCAGCGGTCGTTGTATTAGTGTCTATAGATTCACCGGCATCCTTTACAAAAAGATAGAAATCTTAATACTGTAAAACCAAGGGTTTTAAGATTAGATGAAAATTGTAGACCTCTGTTATCGTCTCTTCGATATTTGACTGCGATTGAAGTGCCTGTTATCGTCTTTTTTAAGGGAAAATATTAAAATTCCCCAAATATTTGATAAATAAAAAAACTGACCACAAATAATTGGAAAAGAAAAAAGATGCTTCATTTCCTAGTATATTATGTTAACGTGGTACACATAAAACCCACATCTCTAGTCATTTCTCATTAGTAATTTTTACGGCCGGCCTTGACCGTCGCTCTTTAGGAGCAGCCACGGATGGGGTTCTGCGCGCACGCATTGCGTCCGCAGAAACTACTTGCGCACGCAGACGGCAAAGGTAATAAGTGAACGCGTGTTCATATCATCTTACGCAGCCGAAAACACAGACAGTCGGTGCTGATGTTGTTGTTATTTTTGTTAGTGTTACTAATGTTATCATTGTTATCGTTGTGTCAGCTGCTGCCGTTTTTACTACTACTGCTGCTACTGCTACTGCTGCTTCTACTGCTGACGCTGCTGCTGTTGTTGTAGTAGGTGTTCTCTTGCTATTGATGGTACTACTGCTTGTGTTGGAATTATGGTTGTGTTTTATGCTTTTTTTATAATTCGTTATTGCTGATACTGCTGCCGCTCCTCCGGATGTTGCTGTTGTGGTTTTAGTTATGGGAGCACATTTCCCTTCCAGCTCATTAGCTAAGTTACTTTCGAACATTTAATCATATCAATAGATCCCACTGTGCCTATCCTTTACATTTTTACGGTTAATCGATTACTAGTATCGCGGAACCATACCAAATCCTGATTTTAGGCATTGCTAGATACTTTATCGAGGGTTTAACTCTGCTGCTCTGATACTGGATATATATTTTTTATTCAGGGTTTACAACACCAGCAATGGAAAGCGACTACATGCACCACCAAGCTTGCAGTTCTTCGATTATTGGGGCTACTCGAGTAAGAGTGACATAACCCAGGCTTTCATCGAATTCAAAAGAACATGCAACCGTCCGCTTCGCGTTGTAAACAGTAATGGACGACGTTAAAAAGACGAGTTCACACAAGATTGACTGCCTATTTGTTGTAAACTTTGCGTTATCGCTCACGCTCGGTCCACAGACATGATTTCACCACACTCTTGTGAGGTTTCCGAATCTACCAAAGTGTCTCAACGGTGCGCGACAGTTAAGCAACTTGCTACGAAACCTGCATTCAGAGATATTTCCATGCACTTCGGCCGGAACGTAACTCCTGCTATGATTAGAGTAAAGTTGAGAAACTACAGATTCTTGCTAGTTTTATGAACTACGTCAACGCTCTCGACATATTGAAGGTGGAATCTGTGGATACTAAGCAATACGGTCTGCTTCCATCCTACGTCGCAGAATTGAAGAATCGAAGCACAAGGTTGAGCTTGATCTTGTGAAAAATGGATTCAAGCGACTAAGTATCACTTTTCGAGAAGGTATTCAATAAATTAAAGAAAATAATATAAAGCAAAAGAAAAACAATATTAGATATTGAGGATCGGATATGACAGGAAGGGTGTGAATTTAAGGAAAAGGGGTGTGAACATATCAATTCCCTTTTTTTATTTTCCAGTTATCGGGGGAATTTATATTTTGCGATAATTTGAAGCAAGCATTATTATTTTCCATTTTTTATCTACCACTTCTTCTGACAAACTGTACACATTATAATCTCCTTTGATATTCTGTAAGAACTAGCCAGCAAAAAAACGAGCTTGTCGACCGATGACTAGTGGATGACAATGCAAATCTAAGAAAAAGCGTCGTCCTTTGAGCCTTTCGTTTGCGAACGTAGGTGTTACCTCGTAATTCTTTGCAATCTATATATATATTTGTCTTTTGGTGTTTCAAATATCATTCACCCACGTATTTTGTAAATATAAGTACGCATGAAAGCTTTACTCTATTAAAATGCACGTCGAAATGACGTAATGTGGAAAGCGCGTAGCTTAACGAGGACGAAGTGTAACACTACGTATGGGGAATCATCACATTACGACACAAAGTTCGTACCGATTCCGTGCTCAGTCGTTGGTGCTCCCACGAATGGACCAAAGACCAATATTAGCTGGCTCGTACACAAAACCGATACATATCCTGTCCTTTTTTACGTTGTGAGCGCATCATGTCCAGCAAGACTCCTATAAATTATATCTAGGAAAGGTACCTCTGTCTTGGAAAAGAATGACATTTACTTCATTAAGAGTGTGAATCCAGCATTTATTAAACTCGATATATATCTGCATGCAACTACCGCTATAAAGCGTTCATCTTGCACATTCTAATTACAGGATAGGCTGTTGTAACGAGTAAGCACGAATTGTATCTGTGCGAAATGCATACAAATTCTTTTAGCGTGACAACGCTTCGTCCACAACTTAGGCGACAGCAACGAGTAAATATAATGCGCTATACTAAATTTTCATCCGTTCGACTTCCCTGCCTTGAAAAAAAATAGCACCACAACGTTCTGTACCGTCGCCCATGTGCACATAAAGTGCTATTGAAATATATCTTGCACATAGCAGTATATAGGAAGGTTCCACATAAAATATTTTTCACCACCAATTTATTTCTACATCGATGGAAAAGGCACATGTACTATATATGCCGACCTTGCTTGTAATATGGTGATGACCTTAACAACTTGCTGCTTCGACACTCGATTGCGTATAGATGTGAGGGGGTCAAAAGACGCTATAGGCTTACCGGTCACCGTCCTTGCAGTGCAGAAGGGCTGGTCAACCTGATATATATATTTTAGCTGATGTGACCGTTGTGATAAGGATAGCAATGCTTCGACTAGATCACCTGGTTTCGTTCCCTTCATTGTCTCAGATTATCTGGTACGACATATCGACAGTAGTGCATGACATGGAGACATTGGCCGTTCCGGTTTCGTCACCTTATATCTTAGTGGGATGATACACACTGCACCTTGTTCCTATGGCTTTTATTTGATGCAAGCATTCAGTGCTGCGACGACACGTTTGACCCCTCGTATGTCATAAAAAGCGTCGTGGTGTGCCTCTTTTGAATTATCATTCGTAAATACAAGGTTTGCTGCATTCAAGCTGGTGCTAGCACAATTGTTATTGCTACCTAGAAAGTCTCTTTGTGGTGCTTATCGACCTATAGTCTTTGGCTTCATTCTTCCAGCATTCTGTTTGTATGACTGCACCGGTTTTGGTCACAACTTCTACCGTCTAACTGCCTGTTCGACAGCCCTGGCAATTAATGCTGCTTTGCTCGGTTTGCCATTGCAAACCGAGACTCTTACTAACTTTTACGTAGTGCAGACTTTCAATCAGTTACAAATCCCGATATTCGGTAGTCTTGGCGCTTGCTCTGGCATGAGTGCTACTTAAACTTCTAGTAAAGTGCCGTTTGACTGTAGCGGCCACTCTGGGAGATTGCTGATCCTTTTCAGGTTTTAAGACTACACTATACAGATTGTAGATGTAAAGTCACATTTACTGGCGTTCCATGACGATTTGAGGTCTGGTGAGAAACAGTGCAGGCTGGGGATGTTTCTGTTTCAAGATTTCTCGTGTCTTTACTAAATGTGACTGCACATTTGTAATGATACACGTAAAGAGCAACTATCCTTGCCTTCTGTAGTAGCTTGGCGCGTTTCGTAGCTGTGTGATTGCGTAATAATTGCTGACTATCAAGATTTAGCTACCGTTACAGCGACTTCGCGACCCCCCCCCAATGTAGAGCTGCAGTTGCTTGCTCGGACTGGAATTTTAATTGGCGCTTGGACAATACTATTTGCTCGGATGTATATGTATGTACTCGAGCACGGGGTCGATGATGATTCCCCCCAAAAAGTCAATAACTTCTTTAACAATCAACCAGATGAGTCAACTTCGTTTATATATGCTTCTATTCAGTGATTCAGCGCTTGGGACGAAACACTGACGATTGAGCAAGTCAAGCTACAAAATCGCATCGACCAAGGCAATATGGATAGGGTTCTCGTTAAAAACTATAATTAAAGAGTCACGATACTTTGAACGCTGCCAATATCCATCGTGATTCGAGATCAACAAATAGGTGAAAAAGTAACGCACGTCTTATGGGGGTTGAGTTCCTAAGAACATGCTCACACTGACCTTATCGAACGGCACCTGGACGACTTTCGGGATGGCATCCGAGGACGTAAAAAGGCGATCATTTTGATGACTAAGTAAACAAAATCTAGTCCAGCCTGTTGCCGTCAGAACCCAACCTGCACGTTGTCCCGTGCGATCCACTGAACAGAATTGATGCAAATCATTCATTCGAAATGATCATCCTCTTCAGCGCTGCAAAAATGAAGATTGTGGAAGCCAGCAAATACCACGTGTTCATTTTTAGAATCTCGTCCTCAGGTCGACTCGAGCCTGACATGTATTGTCACCAGATCCGAAAGAGCGACCTCTTGCAGCAGAAGGATGCTAAGCCCTAGGAAGTACTGGATGAAGTAGTGAGTCTCAAGGCCCACGGCCCTCTTCTCAAACAAAATCTATAAACATCTAGGCGATCACTAAATCAAGTTGATCATGTCGATATCAACACTGGCGGGCAACAAAACTGCAGATATTGCCATTTGAGCGAACCAGTGTCGCACGTGTCTCAACAAGTACCGGACGAACGTAAACGCTATCGATCAACGATATTTCGCTCGATGGATATCCATATATAAGTCAATTTACATCACGATACACTATGGGGAGACTTGCAGATGACAACGGCTTTAAAAACATGGGAGAGGGTAACGCCTTTTCCATGTTTCGGCGCCGTTAGCAATAACGGACGCATTTATGCTAATTAATTGAGTGGTCTTATCATCACTCTATTAAGAGGTGCGAAAGATTTCGGCATCTCTCATTTACGATTAAGCTGTCTACCTCTCGTAACGCGCTTTTTAAGTAACTTTCATGAACCTGAACGAGATTCCGTTCGACGTGCCGGTGGTAATCCAGTCGATTCGTATGCAGAAAAATCTGCAGAATCCTCTTGGGTCCGGTAACGCACGTTGTCTGACCGAGAATCGGGATATCTACGAAGAGGTCATCTTGCACCGAGTTTGCGACGACAAGATTGCGATCCAGTGTGGACACAACGGCCGCTTTTTACAAGTTCGTGCGTCTGGGCAATGCGTGTTTGGTCCTACTGAGCCTGGCCACTGGGAGCTTTTTACTATGGAGACGGATTCAAACTGTGCCCTTTACTTCGTATCGTGCCACACGGGCACTGTCCTCCAGTGTGACAACAAGTATGTTGCTCAGTGTGCGAACCAGTTCCGCCGATGTTACGAGGCGTGGAGAATTGTAGAGCCCCGTACGAATGCTATAAACAGTGCCCACACACAGCGTTTGTCGGACCAGCCCTATATGCTATCAGGCAAAGAGCGCCAGAATCTGGTTGTGCAGCTTGCAAAGTGTGGTAAGACAGCAGATGAGATTAAAGATATTGTGAAGAGCGTATTTGATGCTCAAGCTGGTGCGTCTCAAAAGCCAGCGGTAGCCATACCAGTTTTAAAGAAGTAGATGGGTTAACAACGGGAAGATACAGCACTGGTGGCTTGGCGAAATCGTTTGTTGTCGACATGGTGGAGGTAAGAACGAGTTGGTTGGCTCTATACTCGATGGACTAATACAAACACCATTAGCTGTATTTTGCTTCGAGTCTTTCCAAATCTTAGCGCTTCATACAATTTGTATTCGCCACTGCTACAAGAGAGAGTACAGCATCGCTCATTTTCCATTGTAGTAGTTGCTAATACAAATTTGATCGCCTAATGCAACGCGCTTGAGCCTTGACCAATGATATGGCCAATGGGATAACTTTTGACCACTTGCGTATGAATGCACGGTAAAAAGTTAGATTTGATATCCTTGTCGGAATCAAGGTTTGAGTGCGAGCCCGAAGGGTGAAGCTATTAGTGAGTTTGCACAATATTGAATGCCGAACTTTTAAATCGTTCTCATCTGTCTGTCTGTGTCTGTCTGTCTGTCTGTGTCTGTCTGTCTGTCTTGTCTGTCTGTCTGTCTGTCTGTCTGTCGTCTGTCTGTCCGTCTGTCTGTCTGTAAATAACGCGGTAGGTGCAGCTTATACGTACTAAGTGCGATCTAGCCTGTCCCCCCCCTCATAGGTATATAGGCACATCTGAAGTCACTCTTTGCCTAGGTCACTATTGTGGCGCACGCTTGTGAATGGCTTAAAATCGATCAAAGTTGAATATGGTCACATAAGCAAATACTGGACACTCATAAGCAAAGGCCGATCGCGTTGCCCAACCATACTGTACTGGGTTAATACAGACATTTACAGCATCAAACTCATTCTTTAGTGTCTGCTGATGTATAGTGTTTTACAACTTGATTTAGATCTCCGAATTACTTATATCAAAGGGCGAGCTCCAGAGCTTGCTCCCCTATCTTATCCTTCTTAAAATCAAGATTTGTTAGTACCAGCGTCAAACACCACGACTGTAACGGGGTCACACGACGGGTGGACAGCCGGAGATAATGCATAGAACGCAAATTTATACAATGTCCGTTTTATGGTATTGAGTGTGGATCCGTAAGGTAGCCTTTCGGTGTACAGTATCCTATCGGTCATAGTACTATAACTGATAAGGTAGAGCTAAGTAAGGCATATATTGATGAGTAACTGATATGGCACCCATCAATTGCTTTGGCATTATAGGATTACTATAGCAAGTAATTTAAACTTAGTGTAGGGTACTAAGGAAAGGGTTATACCGTTCTGTTCACGCTCTAAGGCGATGACCCCTCGTCCTTACGGATGACATGCCCTTGGCTGGCAGAGAGGCTATCGGCTCCGGAAAACTTGTTAAAAGGCTTTCGGAGGATCAGGTAGAAATGAGAATGTATTTAATGAGTAGTAAGGTATACTGTGTGTACAATATGGATTCATAGAAATTTCAACGGCTTCATAAAACTTCCAACTGTCATGCCTAGAAGTGTCATCGCCAAAACCATTCAATCGTAATCCAGCGTATGACATGTCATACCCCCGATGGAGCATCGGCCGCTAGCACGGAAAGATGCGGTGAATTCTGTCTAATCAGTCAAAATGCCCTCGTCGATATTCACCGTCCCGTTCGTATGGACTGTCCGGATACCAAAGTTTCACTGGGAACTGCACGGTTTAATGCCCAAAAGCACTTAAAAACACGGATCATGACGTGGTCGTCTAGATTATGGAAGTGCTATAATCGCTTGCTATTCTCAAGATTGTTGTCGGTAAGAGTTTTGAGAGATTTTTAGCTAAACTCATAGATTTGCCGAGAGGTCATATCTTGTCCGAATAGGACTTGACCTGGCGATGTATTTATTATTCTATGGTAAATAGCACAACCTTCAAAGACAGCGTAGTAGATCGCCTTTTTCAGTCGACACCCTCGTAGCAGTGTACCATGTTCATGATCTTTAAGTGGATGCAATCACAGATAGCATTCGGTTAAGCATTCTCGACGTAGTTGAATTAGTATTGATGTCATAACTGCTCAAAAGTTCCTGAAATTCGTACCTTGTAAATAATGTTCCTGTATCGTGAATAAGTTCATGTGGACTTGACTATCGACAACGCCATTCCCAATTGAAGCCATCGGCAGTGGTCAGCGCCAACTGGCTTTCTTGGACACCAACATTGGGCCACAGTTTTTGCCTGTTCAATCATGGTGATACCGTAGCTTCCGTCTTCGTAGGGCCCAATGAGATCGACAGGGATCACGCCAAGCATATTTACGCTACTCAGAGTTCTGAGTGGTACAATACCGAAATCTTTTTTTCTAACATGTACCTCGGCAAGTTTGTATTTCAAACATGTCTTAATTAGTCTCGCAATCGCAGTCTCCACGCTTGTCCAAAACAGGATCTGGCGCATGGTCTTGTGAAGTCTCAGTGGCTGGATGCTTAAGGATGTCATGGTTACAGTGCACTCAGTAGTCGTGGAGCGTCGATGGAACACTAACACGATTCTGATAAGTTATTAAGATACAATCAAGAAGAGGTTAGAGCTTAAAACCGGGGGGGGGGGGGTTCGAGCCCAAAAGACCTACCCATAGCCTTAATTTTTGGATCATTGGCTCTTCATCCTATGGAGTACTCAACCAGCTGTGACACACGGAGGGTCGTCAGTGATATCGCAGGGCTCATCCATCGGTTATCATCGCTGTTGGCCCTGGTCTGGTAATGCATTTGAGATAATGCTTCTGCTTCAAGGATTTCTCTGTGATGTTTCTTTGATGTAGTGCATCGTCAGGCGATACTGAGGAAGAAACATTTTCAGCCCCTGGCTCTCATGTTGGTTTCCGTGTGGTAAATGAGGTTTTATGTACCGTATTAAACACTACCGGAAACTGAAGGAGCATTGTCCGGTACCCACGGACGGTCTCAACAACCGAAGGCAAATCTATGGTATCATTGTCGTATAGTTCATTGGTGTTGATTGGGCGCACGAGAGTAACGGGCTTATATCTAAAGCTCTTGAATGTTAATATTCCTACTTGTGTTCCACTAAAATATGCATACACATAAAATGATTTTTGAAGTCGGTTAAGGAGTGGAGTACGGCCTATGTGAACTCTTTTGTGTATCCTGGAATGCCTTAATATCAGTCGGAAGCCAGGTGGAGGGACTTATGTACTATTCAGGAGAGAAAGAGGACAACATGATGCTGTCTTGTTTGGTACCATATCCCGATAGTAGATAATCATGCCCAAAAATCGTCAAAGTTTTTTTTAAGTGCGGTGGATTTCAACCTGATGTAACGCTTGAATAAGCGGCTTTTGTACCTTCTGCGGTCAGCGTGTAGCCGAGGTAATATAGTCCTATCGAAGAATATGGCACTTTTTTGTTTAAAGTGACATTATATTTGCCACGCGAATTTGTTCAAGGTGGTCATTTGTCACTCGAAAACAGCAGTATATCATCCAGGTATATTGCTACGATTTCCAGATCACTAAACCTCTTCTCCATGCATGCTTGATACTCATCAGTTGAGGTAAAAACTCCCACGGTAAGATGCTTAATTGGCACTTTCTAAATAGAAAGCAGACGGCAGTAAGCGGTCTGCTTTCCATGGCCAACTGTCTATTATAGTAGCCCATGTTGACATCCATGTATATAAGCACATTGCCTTCGCCAGACGTATCAGGATCTCGCGTATTTGAGGAACAAAGTATAGTCCTCCGGTACAGCCAGCGTATCAGGATTTCTATATTCAATAAGCAGGCGCAGAAAATCGTTAGGATTCGTCACGAAGAACGCCAGACCGGCTTTTTTTAAATCATAAGCTTTCAGTACTTCAAGTTGTACCACAGATGGATCTCTGCCTTTGCCTCATTCTCTCGTCTGCAAGGAATTTGGGTATGGATTGGCGTGTAACAGCTTGAACTCTGGTGCTAATGGTAGAATGTACTCATAAAACGTAAATCCGTCCCAAATTACCATCATTCAAATTGCAATTATTCTCAAGGAGACCCATGTAGCACCCTGATACGTCGGCAGTCATATGATCTGGCATTTATTCCTCCGTGCCAACCTCCGAGTCCGCCAGCACTTTAAATTGTGTTCCAAATTCCGTTTCATGTGTAGGAATACCTGCCCCAGCCTTATTTCCCAGTACTAAGTTAGTGAAGCAAGCTCTGGAGATCGCTTTTTAATACAAGTAATTCAGTCCAAAGTATTAAATCAAGCTCTGTATATTCACGTATTCATTCCGGGTGGTTCAGGGAATGGGTTGTGCGTCGTGTATTAGAAATTGACGGAGCCAATAGATTTCTGTATGTCAAAGCTACTTGTTGATGTTATTGATGTTGTAAAGCGACGAGTATGAGAAAAGGGGGACAGAGGATTATCTTGCTCGGTAACGCCGTCAACAACAAAGTGCGGTCGACGATATATAATTGGTTAATGTAAAAGAGAGATTTAATTGAGTGAGCTTGTTATTCCACCGACAGGTGGGCATCACTTCTTCCTCTTTCAGTTCATCTAGTAATTCGGATATATATCACTTCGCCTTTTACTATTTGCCGGGTGTGCGAGGCTTTCACTGCCGGAGCATTAAACATTTGCTTATTTCCCCTTTGATCGTGCATGATTACTGTCGAGCCAATCCCATGCGAGCATTGGTACTTTTGTAACCTATGCTCTTTACATCGTTGCGATTAGTGACCTACAGTGCCCGCGGAAGATATGGAACGAATTAATTTTTCGTTAATATCTTGAGGAAAATTGTAGGTAGACACCCACCCTTTGATATGTACACATCCAACCTTCGATTCGTACACACCCATTCAAACTATTTACATTATTGCTTTCCACAGAATAAAACGTAAAAGCATAAGAAACAAAGTTAGCGTATAATATTTTCACCCCCCCATTTTACAATTTCTACCCCCTCAAACCAACACAGGGTTGTTTTCTATTTCTTATAACACAGCGCGGTGTACAAGGTCACGCGCTGCACGATTGGCAATGTACGAATCTTCCAGAAGATAGATCAGTTTATGAGTTAATGCTAACCAATATGAGCTCAATATTCCTGAGAAAGAGGAAGCTGATGACGAGCACGTGCAGATTTGGCCCTTTGCGTCAAGACTACGATCATAGCGGTGATTCTTCACTTGCAGCTCGTCGAACAGCGCCCGAATCGGCATACTCGTATTTAATTAATCTGCGTCTCTATTATTTGTCATTCTATATGTCCCCTCTTACGCTACAAAAGTCCGGAAATTCCTGTCGGAGGAACGCGTTTTGCTCTTTTGCCCGCATATCTGCTCCCTCAAGCCGAACGCTCTGGCTTTATGGCTTATTTGTTATACGTCTAGCACGGGTATGCATGTCGAGGTCTTTGGGCATGTCGTGGTTGTGTGCGCTTTCATGTCCAGTCAACTTCCACAGCTCGTCGACGCCGATCTGTCACGCGATGAGTCTGTACTCTAATACTATGAGCTTTGTATTAGCCGTTCGCTCGACAGCAATAAATTTGCATGATTACGCACGATCGCACGCATCGATCATTTCTCCCTTTTTGTAGTCGGACCTGAAGATCGAAAGTTAAAAAGTAAGCGCGCACTCTTTCAATTGAAAAGTCATGAAAATATTCTTTGCTGAACCGCCATTGACACTATGATACCGCAAATCGTAACAGGACTCGCACAAGAATTGATGATGTCTGGTGGGTCCTTAGAAGTCACCAGACATCATCAATTTTTGTGCGAATCATGTTATGATTGGCGGTATTATAGTGTCAATGGCGGTGCATAGGACCGATCTATAACGTTGTCATACATCGATTCAATATAAGTTGTATAATATGCTCAGTTTGGGTCCGGGGGGTGAAAATATTTAAAAAATTGGGGGATATCATTACCCAAAAATATCACATTTGAGGTACAGCAGCACTGAGAGATATTGGTCGAGGAGAAGATTGTAGCTAGATTATTGCTCTGTCAAAACATCAAAGTGCGTTACAATTTCCTGCTACCGCCTGATGAGGCTGTCTACGCGCCTCTGGCGGGTACAATGACGGTAATACGTGTTCCTGCGACAAGTGATGGATACCAATTATTAAGAAGTCGCTTTAAGTAGTGCCGCGCAGGTGAAACCTATATAGTTTGGCTGGTTGTGCATATGCTGTTCTGAGCAAGAATATACAGGGATAATTCAAAGAAAGAGTTGCGGAAGCGCTGCAGTTCAACAAGCGGTTCCAAGTGTCCATTAACCGTAACAATCAAAACGATACAGTGGCTACTGATCATTGCGATGGCCATACTTTTTGGTGCCAGCAATTTTTCCCCTGTTATTAGTCTATAAGTGGTATGTTGTGAATGAATACGGCTAGCACGACTAAGAAGAAGCAGAGAAGGTTTCTGCCTTCCCGCCGCGACCCAAGTAATTTGCAGTAGGCTTCGTATGAAAATAAAGCGGTCCAAGAGACAGGTGTCATCTCGGTGAGCATGGACGTGGTCGTGCTCATGGACAAAATTGTCTACAGTCGAATACTCATTAAATTTGTAGTCAACGTCGATCTACGTATTAATTAAGTCCTCATCTGACTTTACCTCTCTCTTTATATAGCTAGACGTGATTTATAAGATGATCAAGTGCTCTTACATGTCAGTACTATATTGGAATGCTATTGCGATCTGTCAATTGCAAGCTAATCCATTGCTCAAAACATTATCGGTCGATGTTACTACTGCAATTATGGTGATCTCTATGAATGCATGAGAAAATAGTCCGCTGACCGTAGCAGTGTAAAGATCGTAGTGCTTACTTAGGTCTCTGCATTATAATCTGGTAGACCGCCAGCTTCAAAGCATGAATGAGAACACATGGTCGGGATCGCAGTGCTGTTCTACTTATTATGTAACATATTAGGTGCTCGTATATTTAATTAGATGGTAAGTAAAGGGGCTGTTAATAAACTGTAACAGTTCGAATATGTGTGCACGCATGAAAGGGTTAGTGTGTACCTATAAGTTTCCTACTTTCATCGAAATAAACACCTCTATTCTAACACTTTCCACGAAGGGAAGGGTATTAAGGCGGTTGATTTGATTGTTCATAACTTTTATATCGTTTGTAGAAGCAACACATTTGTAAAAATATCCTGCGCGCGGCATATTAACAGCACGGTCGAGATAGGAAAGTATACAAATATACTGCTGTACTGAGAAGTACTAACTTATTGATTGTATTTATGTGGCCATCTGCGGTTTCAATGCTTTATTAACAATTTAAGGCGTGCTTGCGCGATATCCAGTGGTTTTTGTCGAAATCGATGTGCAGAGGTAAATAAAAAAAAACCCTGGAATTCGATTGTGATCAACCTTTTTCCACAAAAACAGCACGTAACGAGAGATGAACGGGCCTTCCCGTAATGTTGTACTGAAAATTGTTAGTGACCCACCGCTTACGACACGAAGAAACGCCTTAGAAGACCGAATAAATTGGCTAGTAAGTACCAGCGGCGACTGGTGCGGGAGATCTCCGGTACTGGTAAAAGCGCCGGAACACTTAAAACTCTCTGCTCCTTTTCGTATCTGTGCGAAGAGGAAAGCAAGAGGTGCTGCACGATGCATCAAACTTGTGTTAGTAGGGGAGAGAGGGGTGTCCAATCCTTTTCGACTGACACAGAAAAGATAGCCTAGACTGGACAGAAAATATAGCCTAGACTTGGCAACTGAACGCTTGGCTTATGGAAACAAGAAGATCTCTATAGATTTGGAAGAGACGAAACTAATCTGGATAGATTGGGTGCATTTTAGTACTATTAATGCGATCTGTGCCAAGAAAACAGATATTTTCAAGCTGACAGTCTGTTGGTGGAGCTTATTCGCGTGGTGTACCTTCAGTGATGAAGGATCTTCCGGACTGGTGTTTATCGAGGGCAAGCAGAATGCAGAAAGCTACATCATCACACTTGGAGACTACCTATTTTCATTCAGAAATTTAAAGCACAGCCTGGGTTTCATGTTCAGCAGAAAAGTGCATCCTTCAACTGAGTCAAAGTCGCAAAGGTTTTTTTTTCTGAACCAACAAGACGATGTAAGGGAGTGGCCTGCTTAGTCCGCCGAGAAGGTCCGATCGAAAACTTGTAGGGAATTTTGGCAGTAGCCGTACGTCAGGAAAGCATTTCAAAAAATAGTAATTGATAGCGGCGATTAAGGCAGATTTTAAGGAGATTACCATGGCGACACTCACTAACATGGTAAAATTCATGAAACAAGCTGTATGCTAGTACTTGAGGGCGACGGTGAGAACATAATCTGCTTAAACACATACAAAGTAATTATATATAGGTCGTATATATATCTTATTAAAGCCCAATTTGTACTTCAAATGCATATGTTCTATCCAATTGCGCATTTAACATACCGCGAGCGGAATAATTTCCTCGGTTGGTTTTTTACTAGAATCGATATAAACGTTTTTATGCGCATCAAAATCAACTGTCTTTAAATTGTTTTTGGCTGTGGAAATTCTAAAAATAGAGGTGTTTATTTCGACAATAAAAATAACGAAAATTTAATTTGTCCTATCTAATCCTCAAGCACTGTAGTCATTGAGATGCATCTATGATTAATACTATCTACGAGGAGGGTACAAGCTACATCGCAATTAGTACGACGTGTAAGATATTTCATACAGAAAGTAGATTTGAATGTTCGGCATTAATCTCGAGAGACACTTATAAAGACCTCCTTATTTTCGGAATACACAAGATAAAGGTAATAGATCATTCTCCGTTTGTGTAGAGGAGATACCCTAATCCTTTATCAGAGGAAGAATTTGAGACTCGTAGAGTCTCTTAGTGTATTAAACTAAACGGGTATAAACTCAAATGATCTCAAGTCTTTACAGACTTAATGAGACTTAACACTAGTTATCTAAACAAACTCGCAAGCTTCTAGTTGTTGGAAAGTGCAAGTTGCACTTGGTATCGACATCAGAGCTTGAACCTACACCAAGATGCATGGGCTAAACTGAGAGCTTCTAGATTTCTTTTATAGATCTTTCATATCTTAGATAGATAGAGGTCTTGGTAGTTCTCACTTGTGTATTGACAAAGCCACTAACGGGGCCCCCGTTTAGGAACGAAACGCGTCTGGTACGCGTAATATACAAGTCATTTATTTTACTTTACTCGATCTTTTCTAAATTAGTCCTGGTTCACGGGACTAACGACTCCAAGGAATCACGCGGAACTCATGCCCAAGAGTACAAGCCTTAATGCAGGCTCTTAACTCTTACGACCAGAGACGTCTTAGAATGACACGTGTCTGGAACTGATCACAAGGGAAACTGAATTTATGTACTGATTTATAGCGATAATATACATCATCTATATACAGCCATTCCTTGGATAACTCATAGGCTTGGTGGAGACAAACTTTATGATTTAGCCGAGTTATGAGTTACGTGAATTTCCGATTTTCATTTTTGTAAATACGAAAAATCAGTAAATTAGCGGTTTCCCCCTCTAAATCTCCTATATATTATGTTCGAAGTACTGTGACGAATGCACATAGGCTCGACATTCCAGCACAAGGCCAAGAATATAAAAATGAACCAAAGTGTTCTGGAAAATTGAGCTTACAGCAAGTTCGTATTTCAGGTCACCAGGAATACCATCTCTGTCATAATCAAGAAGCGTACCGATCCAGAATCTATGACAGATAACGAACATTCCGCCAAAAGCCCGAGAGGTGCTTAATATTTCAAAATTAAGGGAATGCCTGTCAACTTGGGTGCTTTAATGTCAAACAAGTCATGCTTCCCTAATCGGAATAATGATCGAGGTCAAGGCCTAGGTATTTTCTGAACGCCTTAGCCTACCTAAGGATATCATCATCTCGAGTGGATAGTCGCAACGCTTCCAGCAGCGAAACAAGCTGCGTAGCGTCGGTATTTATGGCGAGCGTAGTTCACCAAATGAAGGAGCCATGAATGCGGCATTACCTGAATTAGACCTGTAATTGCTTGCTAAGAGCCCTACGATGTTTTCAACATGGACAAAACTAATGTGTGAGAATTAAGAAATCTTTATTTAGGCTGATGTTTTACTTTACTGAAAATGATTTATGTCTATTTACAACATGATTTAGAGGAGATGGTTTCATAGAAAGTGATTGAGGGTCTCAAGAAATAGAAGGTCGGAGTTGATTTAACTCCAAGGAAAAGTTTTTTGGGTTTTAAATTTTAATTCAAACAGTTTATTTCCTGTTTTATTCAGGTACGGATCTCTATTGCTTTCGGGGCCAATGCGGATGATACTTCAGATATCCATCTGTATGGCTGCCACCACTCAGAGAACCCTAAGTTCTTGCATTTACTTGTTCAGTACACTCAGACACTTAGCCCCTCTCTTCAATTGTGTATTTTTATACAGGAATATGTTTTTCTTTGCTCAGAAGCATTCTCGTGTAATTTTTTTGCCCCTCGGAAAACTCATAAATTTCCACTGATTATGAATTAGGACTAATGAGTTAGCGACCATAGAACGAGCGTGGTGGAACGCAATTTGTATGAGTTATGAGGATATGAATTATCCGAATAATGACTTTATTTAACCTTCTACTATATTATCTTATCTAGGAATCCTAACATAGGTTATTCTGGAGTTACCACACCAGAATAAGAACGTCCTTAGAATACTGTTTACGATAGATACCATCTAGCCGTATTCGATAAAGTACGTTATTACCGCTTAGCGTGTTTGGTACAATTATACGCCAATGAGTATCACTGATCGCCAACCATTTGTGTGACCCCGTGACAGTTTTCCAGCAGACTTTATTTTAATTGTATCTATAAAATCTGGAAAATATAATAATTAGCCTATTTTCCGTTGCCACAAGCTGCACATTCCATTTTTTGATCCAATTAAAACAAACGTTCGCAAAACAACAGTTTTACTATTTTAAATTAACTTTCGACAAAATAGAAAGTTGATTGCAATGGGTTCCTCCTTCGAGCGATAAATGGGTCAGTGGCTGGCGCGAGCCATCCTCCTCAAACGTTCGAATGCTAAAATCGTGCTCCACAGTCCCACTTTTTGGGTACACAGCAGCTAAACCACCATTTATATCGCAACGACGCTAGCAGTCCAACCTATCTTAAATGACGTCGCATTCGTCCCGAGACGCAGTTAGTGCTAAGTCGTATTAAGTGGGGAGCTTAATTTCTAAAATCTGTACTAATGCTATCAATGGCCTAATCGCCTGTTGACACTAGCAAACGATCATCAAACTTGTCCATGATCTGCGCGAAATACCAAATTCGGAGCTTAACAAATTGGTGAGAGATAATCGGAGGTAGTATATTTTCGAGGAGGTTGTACTCGTTTTGCTAAGCCTGAATCTATGGAAGGCCATCGACAATCGTAAATACAATTGATGCAATGCTTAGCCGGTCGTTACCTGATTGTCATCAGAGCGCTGCTTATATTGATTGCTGTCCCATGTTCATTGGTCCCAACAATGCCTATCAAGTCGTCTCTGATCACGAAATAAAGTTCGTGGATTACCGCTGAGATAGTATATAGTATCGCAACGTTTCCCCTATCAGGGCACCGGAAACTGAGTATTGTGCGCAGTGGTGCCTAAAAACACTTCAACTCATCTTTATGCTGCAATACAAGCGTCTCCGGTCCTGCGACTTCATAAACGACATATATATGCTAAAGAATAGCATAATAGAACGAGAGGACAACATAACACTCAGGTGTTGGCGTCTTGGCTAGGCTAACCTTCTCATCGAGTGAATGTGCGCAGCCGAACACGATGACCGAACACGTACATCTAGTGCGTCATCAAATTTGGGCACTTAATCGTCATGTCAGGTAATGAATTGCCCTATTGAAGTAGCTAGGACGCATGACGATTGGCCATTGCGTAAAGTCTATTACCTTGAATCTTGACCACGGCATACTTGACGATGATGAATTATGCAACACGTGCTTAACAAAAGGTACGTCTGAACTATTGCTAAGCAGATTTGAGCGTTAGCATGGGAAATTACATCTAAAATATTCACCACCCACGCACAAAGGCAATACATGAGAGTTCAATATGATACCATCAACGTGAAATCGGATGCATTGATCGAAGTATTATATGCCGTGGTGTCGATGTGTCATTTTTAATTGACAAAATAGCCATGTTGACGAGCGGTTCGAGGTTTTGCTGATCATCTCCATATAAAGCTCAATTGTGGTTTAGGCCATCTCTGCAGCATCGGCGTCGCTAATGGGTTCACTTCGAGCGTTGACTTTGAGCCTTTGTGCACAACATGACCTTTTCGGCTTGCCGTAAAGAAAGAGAGACCTCAATGAGTCAACAGCAAGGTTGATCTGGAGCGGTTCATGAACATGGATCCAACCAGGATGCCTTGGTCATATATCTTAATTGTATGAGTATTCCTTCTAAAACAGGCCTTGTAAATGTGCAGTAGAGGTCTCATTTTGATTTTAACCTATAAAAACATGACACCGACGGCCGTGTGGGTGATTTATTGGCGCACTGGCTTTTCCTCCGACTGGAGCTTGTTATACGTCAATATAACTTTATCAGACTCTTTATGGTGGTGCGATTTTCTGAGGTGGTATCGTTTGGTATTGAAACCAGAGATTCTTGAGTTGGACCTGGTGGTGTAGTTGTCTGTCGTAAATTATCGTCGTTCTTAATACTTGACACGGTTAGTGCGTTTGTGCTTACGGACACCTTCACCATCCTCTTCGCGGCCGAAAAGGAAACAAAGCTGGCAACTAATCGATACAACCAGCTTCAAGGTAGGATTACGGCCTATAACCTTTGGTCCATACTTCAGCTTATGGTAGCTACTGAACGCAACTTCGCACCGAGGTGTGGCAAAGTAGATTACAAATCGTGAGGAGCTGAACACAATTCCCAGCTAAGTGGGAAGCAAGAGATGAATGATGATTTTGGAGTGGGTGTGTGGGTTTGTCTGGACCATACCCAAGAACAATCTGCACCGTACCCAAATCCCGTGCCCACTGACATAAGCGATTATGAATGTAACTAGCGTGCATTACGTTTCTTTTCTAAATTTCGATCTTATACACGACACAACATTAGATGTTTTACTGGTTAATTTCTTTGATAATTTTTTGGTATTATTGCGTCCGATAGCGTGTTATACATTCTTTCAGTCAAATGTCTACATATCATCACACGATCCAAAACAAAAACGATGGTCGATTAGCAAAGTGACTAATCTCGTGCTGTGCTACAACATCATTGTTATATTTCGTCTTTGCTACATCTCACTCTAAGTCATGATCCATTCAAAGTGGTGGAAACGTACGTACTTCGTGACACCAAGCAATGAACGTGCGAGTACTTTTCACAGAAATGGACGCACGATTACACGGCTAATGCCTCCCGCCTTCTCCATTAAAATTTGCATTGTGTCCACATCTTCACTCCTAGGGGGCATGGTAGCAACACCCAGAGCGCTATAGAGCAAATGCCAGCTGTATCTTCTGGAGAGCGGCAAGAGCCAATCCATACCTTCATACAGCCGGTC
The DNA here is from genome assembly GCA_000173235.2 of Hyaloperonospora arabidopsidis Emoy2. NCBI lineage: Eukaryota > Oomycota > Peronosporomycetes > Peronosporales > Peronosporaceae > Hyaloperonospora > Hyaloperonospora arabidopsidis. The sequence continues at coordinate 667,432 of JH598461.1, read as the reverse complement.
ACCCATAGTGGCACGATACACCAGGATGGAACACTGCTGGTACAGACCGTGCAGACCCAGCATGTCCTTCATTTCAGCCGCGCCCATGGCGTTCGATATATCCTACTTGTTTGAAAACACCAGCAGCACTGGGTCCCGCAGCTCGTCCTTGTTCAGCATTCAGTCCAGTGTTTACTCAATCTCCATGCGGAGCAGCTCGTCCTCGGTTAACATCCACACGATCGCCATCGTTTATGTCGTCCACAAAGACCAGGCTCCGTGTGTTCTTATAGTATTGAAGCCACAGAGGACGGGTCTTGTCCTGTCCACCGACTTCTGACGCCTTGAAGCTAATGTTTTTTGAACTTCACCGTCACGACGTTAAATCCTACCACCGAGTCAGAGCCACAAATTCAGTTAGACTGCTGTCCTTTATCAGATACACAAAACAGAGTAACAAGCATCAGGGGAAGCAGTTCTATCCTTACGTAATGAGGCCATAGACATATCTTCACGTACCGATAGTTGGGATGATCATGACCACTTCTCCCAGCTTTAGCTTGTACACTATCGTGATCAACCGGCAGCGTCAAGACCAAACATGAGGATGTTTATTTCTCTATTGCCTAAGAGGCGCTTAAAACACGCTTGAGAAAGCCAATCCCATGATTGCTGGCTTGTCTTCTTGTCGGCTATACATCAGGAGATGGCCATGGTTTGCTACCGGGATTCTCATAGTGAGCTGTGCGAGCAAGGACACGAAACCATGTTATTTGCTCGGATCCGTCCACTTAAAACCTGCAAGATCAATTACTTTACCCTTCACCAAATAATTCGAATAATAACGTTTTTAGCAATCGATATAATGCCATAAATCAGTGGGCACGGGATTTGGGCACGGTGCAAATTTTCTTGGTACGGTCCAGTCAAACCCGTGGGGATGCATACAATTTTATCACCATTGATTGGATGACTTTCGTCACCGTTAGTAGTTTTTGTCGCCTGTTATTCACCTAACGAAAAAATACCTGTTTCGCACCAACTCTGTCAAGTGGTTGTAACGCTGACGCTAACAGAGAACGGACCAGATCACGATCGCTAAATCAGACGCGATCGCCACTCAGACGTGATCCGAATTGAGGATCACACAAGTATAGGTACCTATAGCATCAACCAAATGTCTGTCTTAAACCGCATATCGCGACCATGCATAGCGATTATACGTCACTATCAAGACAAGCTATCGCGCACCACGATGCGGAAGTGTGAAGAAGATTACGATCGCGCATCGGGATCCAGAAGTGTGATCAAGAATCACGATTGCATTTCTCAATCCGGACGTGTGATCGAAGATCACGAGCGCGTACCGCAATCTGGTGTGGGACACATGATATGGAAAGATTGCAAATCCATTTGGCACGAAGACGACGCGTGGCGGTCAATCCTGACATACGGGGTAAGCATATCCATAGTAATAGTCTTTGGTTGGTTCACATTTAACATAGTTCAATTTACATTAAAGTAAAAACGTTTCTTTCTTTCTCTGGGTAGATTGTTTTGGCCTCCCGACGTCAGAGAACTTCGACTACGTCCCAAGAAGATCACTCTTGGATTGTTTGGACAGGAGTGAAAGAACCTAACATCCCCGCAACTGTGATCGGACGCAGTGAGCACCAGTGGTTCCGGTACAAGATCGCGAGACGGCTCAAGTGGTCAGAAGGCTCGCGAATCAAGTATCCGCTTTGGACAAGACGATCTCAAGGAAGATCCGGGAATTGTGAATAGATTTCACCAAGAAAACCCCGATCGCGTGAAGATTTCTAACCGATCGACCTGGATTTCGACCACGGTCAAGTTAGGCATCGATTCAAGTCCACTAAGAAGAGCAACCCGCCTTACCTACGGGTAAAAAAAGTGGAAAAGGTTTGGTACACGGAATTGAGGCACCCTATCCGTTAGTCGGTCGTCTGGGCGTCAGTGAAGATTCGAGATCACCGCAAAAAATAAGAGATTCCCACTCCATCACAGAGTTCCCAACACAATATTGGGGTAACATCGAACAACAGCAAAGAAAAGAATTGCGCTGGAGGGGTTGTTCGGGGAACTGGAGAGAGATTAGTGAGTGGAGAAGTCGTATCCTACCCTGATATACTCTCAGTATAACGGGTTGTCCGTTACTCCATCCGTATCTAAATAAGTGCTTCATTTTGTTTTTCGTGCTGTATCGAAATAAGTGCTACAAGTAAAACTCATACCAGCGATCGAATAAAATTCACCATTACATTAGGAAATGAGATAAAAAGATCAATAATTCACGCACTCGTGCTCAAAGCAAAGAATGTGACAGTGGATAATATACGTTACTATCACGTGTGATACTAAGTGGGAGCTATCCTGCCAGTTCAGCTTACCTTTTGCTGTATGAGAAGCTTTTAGCCATTGTCTCCAGCCCATTATGCACTACATCTCTGATTGCAGCGACAGGAACATGTGGTTGAGATTCTTTAAGCTGATCGTGTCGAACGGTGCTGTAACTGCTGCAATTAAACTATCGGTGCCGTAAGTATGATGCTCGTACGGAAGGATTTGGATGGAGAGGAAGTACCCAAGGTCGAAAACATTGTAGTCGGAGGGTTAACTAGGCTGCAACAAGTAATTCGTCGTCAGGCGAGACGTGTGGATTGGCGTTGGCTTGCTGAATGTAGATGGTACTGTGTCTGTCCCGCGATGACCGTATCATCTTGATAGGTAGGACTACACAGTTGATCAAGAAATGCTGGTAAGACCTCTATGTTCCCGGTCAGAATGATGCCCTTCTGTCTGTTCTTGCTGTTTCTTCTTGCGACATACTCCTCCACCAACGGCCACAATTCAATCGTTCCGTCAAAAAAAACATGCACTTTTTGTGGAAATCAAACTTGACAAGATTAGGAACAATAATTTAATTTAAAAGGTTATCATTCCAAGAAAAAACACAGAATACAGAGAGTTCGCACCGTGGACGAGAGACTGCTGCAAGAAACATGGTCTTTCTAATGAATCACTTGCTTTTCTGACGGCGATGAGGGGTTTGGTCGCCTGTTAGGATGTAGTATACGCGCTTATTGACATCTTCGTTGAACCACTTCTCATCGACTCAAAGACTAAGGTCTCAGGATTGACGTGCGAAACTGCGAAGCGCACACGATCGGTCTTATTTGCGTTGTTAAGTGACGTCATGATGGTTTTGGTGTGGAGAAAGATAGCGTTTGACTTCAGTAGATGCGTAGCCTTACCTCAAGAGGTATCAGTTATTAGCATTCTCATATACTCTAGGCCGTTAGGATAACAGTAAATAGCTGTTTTAGCAGAATATGAATAAATATGGGCTATCACGTCCACCTTGCTATGACACTAGATGTATAGG
>JH598461.1:650561-663589 GCA_000173235.2 Hyaloperonospora arabidopsidis Emoy2 | reverse complement strand
TGTGGTGGATTCATACTGGCGAGTATTGCGACCTTGTCGTACCCCTTCCCCCATCTCTGCCATTTTTTCACTTTCTACACGACCATAGATGTTGCCAGCACTCAGATAATCATTGTACCGGCGCCATACCCTTGAGGTAGACCAGCGACTGCATTAAATTTTTGGGTTGCAGCTCTGGAGACATCACCATGCTGTAGAATGCCATCGGATCTCGCTGATCATCGGACAGATTCTTCATCACCACTCCTCACTTCTGAAGATGGGAAATGACACTGCAGAAGGTGGTTTCCTCCGCTGCAGGCTAAGCTAGAAAGCTTTCCTGGTAATTCAATTTTCACCCGGCGGGTTTTTTGCAGCAAAAAGTATATCTACCAATGGCGCGCTTCCAAAGGGTTAATAATATCCATTCAGATTTTTCTATTTCACTTTCTTCCAAAATTTCCACCAACTTAATCCTAAATGTAGCACTTATTTCTACTTGGAGGGTGCAAGGGATATTTACGCAAAACATACACTAATGAGAAAATTAAGCTAACAACTATAATCTTAAATTATTATCTTGTCATATGATATTAGTTGCAGTTGGTACTGTAATACCCTGCTCATTGGTTGATAAGGGTTTTGCTACTAACAAAAATGTCCGGACCAGACAGACGTACGCAATGAGTGGTGAGTAGATAATTATAATACATGTTTGTATTTAGACGGAGTTAAAAGAAGATTAAATAGAATTCATCGACAAAAAATGATAAACAATATGTAAAACATTTCTACTTTTTACCTTTACTAAGTATCAGTACTTCGTATGTAAACTTTCCTCTGACGTAAATGTACATGAAGTATTCGATGCACCTTTTTATTCTGTGTTCAGTGTAAGTAGCTCGCAATGCGTCAGTGTGAGTAAGTTGCACAGTGTCAGTGCAACCGTTCGAGATATTGTGTCTTATTTTCGGATTGTCTGGGCCTTTTAGTTCTTTATTTTATGAATTCTTATCCAACAACAGAAAACAAGTAGGTCTGCAACTAATAGCTTCACCCTTAGGGCTCGCAACAACCTTTTTAAATGTAGTTTATGGTACTCCCAATACCAGTGTGTGTGAGTATGTGTCGGATCGAATTCGCACCACGCTGAAGATACCGTTACATGACAACGTGCTATACGTAGATATTAATGGATTAAAAAACTTTTCGGTAGTTCTATGACTCGGGGATATCACCTGCGGATACACTGGGTTGGTCTATTGAATGTTGAATACGCACAAGACTGTAGAGATATTGATCCAAGTCCGGTCGAATTTTTACTCATTTTTGCTAGACATTTAGGTGAGCTACTCCAAGATTATCCAAAAGAGCGGGTGTCAAGCACTGCCGTGGGTTAGTTACATCACTTGCAGGACGGCACCATTTTGTTACGTAAGGCGTGGAAAGTAACTGGTTGGACGCGCGGACGATGATCGTGTGAACTGGATGTGTACATCGTGTTTCTAGTAAAGATGGTTACGAGTGGACTGTGCATTACCCTGATCAGAGGCTATGCGAATTTCTCGCGCGCATGTATGGCAAAGAATGTCAGCATAAACTCAAGTGAACTATTAAGCGTGACAGCCCACGAGCACGTGTGCAAAAGCATTGATGTTGAAGCTGTCAAACAAGGCCACACTAACGACTTATAAGTTCCGACGGACGTTTTCCTAGTGATAGCTTTGTCTCCCATATATTCGGCGCAGATCGACGAGCGGTGCATGTTTTTGCCATTTACGATGTGGTATATTTTTGCTCACATTCCCACAAGATTAAGAGGTACTAGATCCCATTTCTGAAGGTACCACAGCGGGGACATTAGGATTGCGGAAGTACTAGTACCGGTATAGACTCGAGGAAAACACAGCTACTGACTACAATTCGTCGGTGGTACGTTGGTGGTCTAGTACAGGAAGGTCAGATCTGTCATGTGATGAGAAATGCCAACCCTACCTGTCCCAGCCCGAAAATTGTCCACAAGGTCAACTCGATCTTCATCTTTTTGTCCGAGAAAACGTCCGTAGCTTTCGCTGTATATAGTGACGTACTTGGGTTCACGAGGACTACGTGCTGGCATCTCTGAAAGTCGAGGCAGGAACGGCACTTACAGACGCTTAGTACTCCCGAAGGAGGCGTAAATAGAACGCTGTTGGACTGGATTTAGCGGGTTTCTGGTTGGATGCTCGTATAGACAAATTGTAGTGGAGCTACAGCTCGTAGTCAGAGGAAGACTTACGACTCTAGAAGTCATTTAGTTCTACCGAGATAAGTTCCTATTAGTTTAAAGAGTCCTTAGTTCTTAGGACTAATCAACAAAGACTCGGAGAGTCTTTAAGCTCGTAGAGCTTCTAGTCCTGGCTCAGGGGACTAACAACGACTCTAGGAATCGTACGCAATGTGCTCTCGAGTATACGCCTCAAGCTGGCTCTTACTCGTAACGATATGCTGACGTCTAAAATAGACACGTGTCAATCGAAGATCAAAAGGGGGACTGAACTTTTATTTCTTAGTTTTATCTGTAATAAACCTCATTCAACTACCTAATACTAAGGTTAAACTAATTCGTATAGTAATCTTCAGTCCATTAAAGGTCGATAGATGGTACATCAATATGTCGTCAATGGATGACTGAGGGTATCGACCACATCAATTATCACAGATAAAATTGGGGATTATATATCGCATATACAAGGTATACCCCTTTAGGACGATAACGGACGTGTGACCCCGTTACAAAAAACAATTCCCTTATCTTTACTATTTAACTTCCTCTACATAACTGATGATAATGGGTACATCTTTGTCGAGCCAATGAACACTCTTAGTTTTGACTCTAGTACAGGTCTACGACAGCACTCGAATGATAGAGCTAGCTAGCCTACCGTACAATTCGAGCTCAAGTGGCAGATGACATCTCAGTACCGCTCCCCCGCATATGATAAAAAGCTGTGATCGGTCAGTGCGAATGACAGCTGCGGTGATTGGCAGGTCGAAGTCCACCCGCACAGGTCGTCGGATGCCTGCGCTTTCCTGTGCTGATCTTGGTTACTATGGACATTGTCTCGCTGTGGGGTGGTTCATTGCAGAGTCAGTATCCGTCTGCTGGGCAACAACCTGGAAGCTGCTCGCACGATCACTGCTGACGAGGTTCATTTAGTCGGTGAGGCATAACGCGGTGCAGTGCTGGAAGTACTGATTAGTCGTCTTAGACAATTCAAGCGCTCTGGACCTCCGATTCGTGTTGTCGGGCTGTCCACAGCTTTATCAAATACAAACGATGTGGGTTAATGGCCGGGTGGAATTAAACCAAACAGCACTGATGGTGGTGATTTATACAACTTTCGAGCGTCCGTTCGTTCGGTGCCTATGGATGTGCACATTTAGGGCTTTCCGGAGCGTCATTACGTGGCATGCATGGCGGCAATGAGTGAGCTGATCTTCGTGGCTATCAAGACACAATCTCTGATAAATCTGTGCTTATCTTTGTGTCTTTCAAGGCTCAGACTAAATTGACGGCGCTGGACTTGATCCAGTTCTGCGTTGCGTCGGATGAGAGTGCTGATGGGAGCAAGCTTTTATTCAAAATGGACAAAACAGTCATGGATTCGATTTGCCAGTCGAATCAGATCGTGGACGAGACTCTTAAGCACACGCTCTCCTTCGGCATTGGCCTTCATCACGCTGGGTTGGCGCGTCGAGACCGTGAACTCGTTGAAAAGCTGTACAAGGATCGTCTCATACAGGTGATGATCTCGACGTCAACTCTGGCGTGGGGCGTAATCTTCCGGCGCACCTTGTCGTGACCAAAGGCACGGAGTATTTCCAGAACGGACGATACCGCTCGTACCCTTTGAGCGACTTGCTGCAGATGATCGGCCGTGCTGGTCGCCCCCTACTAGATGACAAGGGGATTGCGTGTGTGTTAGTAGAAGAAAGCAAGAAGAACGTCACACAGCGATTCCTGCACGAACCCTTGGCTGTGGAGTCCTGTCTGGGTGGGAACGCAATGCACCACATCTTGGCCAACCACTTAAACGCGGAGATCGCAGCCGGATTGCTCCACACTCCTAAAGACGTGATGGATTATTTGAGCTGGAGCTTGTTGTTCCAGCGTGTGCTAAAGAATCCAGGCTTCTACGGTGTTGGGGCTGCTGTGGCGGCAATCGATTTGCCTGTTGCAAGCGGTAGCAAACAGAGCAAGCATGGAAAGCAACCAACTGAACCGAGCAAGCAAGACGAGCTGGAAAAGTTCTTCCAGCAGCTGATATCAACAACGATGCAGCAGCTTGAGTCGAGTAATTGCATAATTACGTCGCAAGATAGTGGTCTGCCATCCTTCGAACCAACGTTCACTGGAAAGCTTGCAGCTGCACTCAATCTGGATGTGCGCACAGTGTCCAACATGCTGACTACTTTGCGAGCTGCTTCCTTGGATAAAGCAGGATCAGCAACAGCAACGAACACATTGCTGCTGCTTCGTGTGATTTGCGAATCTAGCATGGAGCTTCGCGACATCCCGTTGCGTCATAACGAGATCACGATCAATTTGATCGCAGATGTTTGCACGAAGGTGAAGTTTCGCCATTGAAGTATTTGTTCTCAAGATCTCCAAAAAAAGTGTTATTGAAGACCCATGGCAGTGAGGTGAAGGCATTCCTAGTGCTTCAGATGCATCTGATGGGTATGCGTCTACCATCAAGTGATTTTGCAAACGATCTACACATGTTGTTGGACCACGTGTCGCGTTTGCTAAGCGCTCCAATCGATCTCTGCTCTCATCTAAAGCTCCCAGATCTATTTTTTGCGGGAATTTGTCTATCTCAAGCTGTTGTGCAGGGTCGATGGCCAGACTGCGACGATGTACTACCTCAGCTGCCGTATGCGTCGCAGGCGGTTGTAAAGGTGCTACGCGAGCAATTCAGGGTGGCAGGAATCGCTGATCTGAATGCCTGCACATGTTGCAGCTACAAGAACAGAAAATTTGAGCGAGCAGTCTGACGAAGCACAAGATCAACGAGTTTATACGTGTAGCGGGGGCAGTTTCGTGGTTTCGTACGGAGGTGCGATTGAAGCAAAAGCAGCAAGGGTTGACGTAGAGCTGACAGATGTGAATGGCCAAAGCAGCAACAATCTGGCATTTACGTATCGACTGCAGAAACCCAAGCCATACGTCGCGCGGAAGACATCGACGTCGAGATTCGTACTGGTTGCTTCGAGCGAGCTAGGATACGCTGACGAAGGCCGCAGGTAATGTGACAAGCTACGAGCCTGTCGCTTTTGAAGTAGCTACTGCTCGGTCCTCGGGTGTTTGTTGGTGTTCCAGTCCTCGCGGAAGCAAAGCATGACATATACCTACATATAGCCGGGCGTCGACACGGTTAAGGTAGATGTGGTCTATGGCGTAGCTGTCCACAGCCCTGATTTCTCGATGCCGAATGCAGCATCGAGAAATCAGGGCTGTGGATACTGACGAGGTCGCTTCTGAAAAGGTTTGGCTCGTGTGTGGGTGGACGCCAAATGAAGAAGAGCTCGGAGAGCATGCAAAGCCGGTGATGATGATTTTGCTTCTTATGATGAGCATCGTTGAGAGGTGATACGCGAACCGTGACTTTCACGGTCCGCGGAAACACGCTGCTGCTTTTCATGGGCCACTGCAATAATGCGTCCTCGATGTCGAACTAGGGGCGTTTTCTCGGATGCAAAAGAGGAATCAAATTAGACGAAGGCAATTAGATGCTTGGCAGCGCACATCTTCTACACCAGCAATGCTCTCATGTCCAATCCCCACGGTCTGTACGATGACGATAGTGAGACTGTCGATGGCCACGCATCCATAAGGTGTTAGCACACTGTACGCTGCAATACGCAGGTCGAGCAGGCGCCTAGTGTATGTTCAGTGTCCAGTAATTACAGCTAGCAGGCCCTGGCGACTGTGGGCGTAGTGGATTTTGAGGTCAGTGAGCTGAGTTTCACCCAACGGTACAGCAGTTGCTGGGACCCGTGAAACCAATTTTGAGCGTAAGTCATCGTTGTCGTATTCCGGGTTGGTACTGAGTTTGATCCCCTTTGTCAGCGTTAGCCTCGTGCGCACAGAACTCGAGATGATTTCGGTATGTTGCGGACGTGACGATATACATTAACCGAACAACTTTTCAAGCGTCATCGATGTCGCTAGTGCTACCAGAGTGAATAGAACCATGGGCGGTCTTTTAGCAACAAGGATACATCCTGGACTCCTGTCTGTGAAGTCGAAAGCTGACTTACTGGCGATAATCGTCGATGTGCGGTGCTACATCGGCGATTATATTATATGCATACAATGTGTAAATATAGCAATGTGTCAAGGTATGCCCGTCGTGCACCCAGCTCAGCATTGACGATCGCGCTGGTTTGAAAAGATGACGGATGAGCATCACGCAGAGCAAGTCTGTGCATGGTGTCAAGCTTTGTTGAGCTGACAATAGGTTTACATTGACGAGCTTGCCAGTAAGCGAGATGCTTTCCCGATGCAAACCCTCTTGACATTTGTGATGGTCAGTACGCTTTGTTCAGAAATTATCTTTCGTTGGCATTGAGACGACAACTTGACAGTCTCAAGATCCAGAAATTAGGACCTATTGACAAGCTCAAGTGCTTGACTGACAAACCAACACGAGGACATCTCTCAATATAAGCACTAGCGGCAAGTATCGTTCTAACCCCAACAAAACGGAGTCATTATATGTTGAAGTGCACCGGTATTCTGAGTTTTTCCCGAATTTGTGATGTGTTATGAGACTAAATTCCTAGTCTAAGGTTGAGTATTCGTCCGTGTTTTTTCCTGAAAAGTTCCTTTGAAATCAAGAGACCATAAAAAGCATGGCGGATCAAGCCATTTACCATGAGCGCCAGACGCTTTATCGCTGCGGTCTCCATGCACTCAATAACGTGCTTCAAGGTACGACATACTTACCTACTCTAAGACATAGCAAAACAGAAGTCAACCCAGAACGACCGATGCATTTGAAAACGAACCAAATCCTAACTAAATAAACCTATCACCACTTACGTAGGGCCAATATACACCAAAGCCTCATTAGAGGGTATTTGTGACGAGCTCGCGACTCGAAACGTGAGCAATGGACTGATAAATTGGGTCTGGAATGCCCATAAATCGCCATTGGGCATTGGCAATTATGACGTCAATGCCCTGACGTTGGCTTTGCAGCAAAAAGGTGGCAGAATAAGTGGCTACATTGTTAGAAACACTATCTCGTGAACACTTGTAAAATATGCAACGCTTCCAACTTCGATGCACTAACGAGTTGTGTGTACTTTGCTGCATGTTTTAGGGTATGTAATGCAATGGGTGGACAAACGACTGCCAGTGGATGAGAAATTGGTCAATTTAGATCAAGTGGAGGGACTTCTATGCAATGTCGTGCTGTCGACGGTTTGGAGCAGTCTTTGGATGTCTAGACATTGGTTTGCTATTCGGAAAATCCGAGGCGTTTGCTACAATTTGGACTCGAAACTAGCGACCCCAATGGTGCGATAACGACTTTTTATAAAATGGATGTCGAAGGGTTGTCGTATCAACAGTGCTGAGGCTCATTGATTTTTTTGGTATTGACTTTTTGTTTGTTTGTTTGCGGAGCCTTTTCACGGGGACCACGAGTGCTACCAGTTTTTGCAGGAACTAGTGAACACTGGCGAGTGCGAACTGTTCGTTGTTCTGAAGGAGAGCACGACAATGGAGCAAACCCATTTGTCGGGTGGAAATGACGACCTGTGATCAGGTGAGTGCGCGGCTACAAAGATCACACAGTACGAGCAAAAGTGAGCTTAACATCAGGTGAGAAAATGTTGTCAACGCTCTATCAATTCAAATATACGAACCATGGCTGCTTCCAGCTTTTGCTAGCATAATTTCACAGCCTCTAGACACCTCACCTTACCTGTCATTGCATGCAATAATATGCTTGCCAGAGCTCCCACCAATCTTCAAATGTGGTTCCCCATCGATTCCAAAAGCTGGGCAATGCAGCAAAAGCAACGCTTGCTGTTGTCGGCGTTCTTTACTTCTCGAACCTGACCAAATGTGAATCGTATTCTGTCGAGTTGATCTCCCAGATGATCGTCCACCTCCATGTTCGCATGTGTATGGAACGCAGCATTCGATCTCCAATCGTTGTAAAATCAAGGATCAGTTCATTTGACTCGGCCTTGAGGTTACACGTGCTGCCATCCCACATACATCTTAACTGTAGCATGGTTCACTGCCGTGCTCATCCTGGTTCTTACTGCACTAGGCAATGGAAGCACTCGTGCTAGATACGTCACTGCCAGACCGGGACAGCGTGCGCTGGGTACGCTTCCGAAAGCTATCAGCACGGTACGCCTTTCGTCTAGACGGCATAGTCTTGCTGCTGTATGCATTGCCCTTGCTAGTAGGATTCTTGCTCGGAGTAAGTTGCTGGATACGCTGTTGCTGTTTTCCCTTCTCCTCATACACGCGACGTTCAGCTCGTCGACGAGCCCGCAAGAGCGCCTCTTGGTCGTTGTAGCGTACAATATGTGCTTGACTACGGCTTGCGTTGATCCGCATGCTATATTTAATGGTACTCTTCATATCGGAATCCAGACGGAACCCAGAGAACAATGTCCGAATAGGCGGGACACCACAAGCAATCGCAAACAACGAAAAGTCTTCCAGCATTCTGTCCACGTCGACAAGAAACAAGTGTTTCTTGCTGCGACTACTGCCCGTGCTACTACCACCATCACCAACCGACACGACATCGTCCTCATTTTCCACGCTTTGACTTTCCTTCCCCTCGCCTGACCAAAGCTCAACTGGATCCACTGGACTTGCGAGCATTTCTGGACAAAAGAAAATCGCCTGCAGTACTTCAGCAATCTCCGGTGCCACCATCTCGAGCACACCTTCGTCCGGCTGTGGACTTGCTAGTTCCAACCCAGTCGCCATTTCGTACAGAATGTGTCCAAAAAGCAGCAAGTCAATGTCCACATGCTGCTCGAGACCCACGGTGAGTGCGCGACTGTCTTTATCGCGATCAATCGCCAGTAACGGCGTGAAAATCTCGGCAATTCGAGCATTGCCACGGTCAATCATCACATTGGACGACCGCAAGTGGTCGCACAACACACCTTTCTGCCGCAGTCCAGCCAGCGCTTCCAACAGTTGTCGAGCAAACTTGGCAATGTCTTGAAAAGGCAGAGCATGGGCCTGTTCGAGGCGGTATTTGACACCAAAAGGCTTGGCTGGATCATCCACTTGGTAAATGAGGTCCTTGAGACTACCCCGAGCTACAAATGGCTGGAGCAGAAGTAGCGCTTTTCTCTCCTTGACGTAACCCATGTCAATGACTGGAAGAATGTATGGGTGCTGTCAGTAATAAAAAACATACAAGCCAGTCAGTCAGTTAGTCAGTCTCTAAAGTAACAGCAGTAGGTAAAGCAGGTACACGTCGACAAGTGCTTAAATCTCGGTCAATATGGAGCTTCTGAGCCTGAAACAAACACCACCTTAAGCGTCACGAGCAGCACTTTCAGACGGTAGAGTGTATTTTCTTTTTCGAAGCCGACAAGACTCAATTGCGCCGGAAACAGCGCAAGGACCAGCTCGTCACACGTTTCTTGCTGTAGATTCCGCAATTCGACGCGAAAACAGTATTTTTCTGCGCGACGGCCAATGGAAGGTAGCGCTTCTTCTCTCCAGTGAAACAGCGGGTGCTGACGGCAGTATTTGGCTGCAAGGAGCACGGCCAACGAGGCGGTGAAGGACGAGGACGACGCCATGAAGTGACGGTGATGGAGATACCGGTTTTGGTTGGTTCTTACCGGTCGGCGTTGGCATTTGGCTTAAAGATGTCTTTTGGATGGATGGTTGAATTGCTTAAATTGACGTTTTGTTTCGTTCAGAGTCACATATTCTTATCTGGAGATGCGTGGGGTTGCAAAGTATGACTATTGGAAGAGAGATAAAATGGGATCGGTGTTTGTAGCGGCTGCCAGCACGTGGCGAAAGATTTATTTTATTCGATTCAATGGATTTTATGACGCTCATTATCCGCAATCATCGATTGTATCGAAGGGGAGCTTCCGCACGGTTTAATTATGGTATGATTGTGGTTGTGTACCCACTCTGTGCTAAAAACCGCGCTCTATTAAACACAGACACGGTAACCCCTCGTTGTGTGATTCAGAAACTCTCTATCACCCACTCCCGTTTCCAATCCCCCACTTTTCAACTCGCTTGAAGCCACTCGCGTATTCAGTTCACACGCTGTAAACATGATTGGCTCCCTACTGCGTACCCCTAAACTCATGGCGCTCCCCGCGCGAATCCCCGCGCACGTGCGTCGTCTTAACCTGCACGAGTTCCAGTCGCTGGAGATCATGAAGGGCTTCGGTGTCGCCACGCCGCAGGGCATCCCCGCCGACACTCCGGCTGAGGCCAAGGCCGCGTTTATTGCGATCCGTGGCGACCGTGGTAAGTTGCTCGATGGAACTGAAAAGGGGCAGGGGGAGGTGTCGAAATGTCAATATGTTCACAAAAAAACCCACTGTGTTTTTTCTGACTAGAAACACAATTGTCAGTGTCTGATTGGTCAAAAATCGCTGTGGTATACTAAAATCGCATGAGTCTCTTTGTGTTTATATATGTATTAATTTAGACGGTGTGGACGTAGTGATCAAGGCACAGGCTCTGACCGGTGGCCGTGGCCTCGGTACGTTCAAGAACGGCTTTAAAGGCGGTGTGCACATGTGCACCAAGCCTGAACAAGCCGAGGACCTTGCCAAGAAGATGCTGGGCGAGACGCTCGTGACGAAACAGACGGGCGAAAAAGGTATTCAGGTGGCCAAGGTTTTCCTCATGGAGCGCGTGTGGATGCGTCGAGAAATGTACTTTTCCATCCTCATGGACCGCGCGGCGCAGGGCCCAGTTATGGTCGCGTCGCCTGCGGGTGGGACCTCTATTGAAGACGTTGCCGAAGCCACGCCGGAGTTGATTTTCAAGGAGAACATTGATATCTCCACGGGTCCCACGGACGCTCAGGTATCGCATCTGGCCAAGGCTTTGGGAGGGGAAGGTGACGTCCTGAAAAAGCTCGAGACGCAGATTCGAAACCTGTATAACATGTTTATTGGCGTGGACGCTACGCTGGTGGAGATCAACCCGCTGGCCGAGACCCGCGAAGGCGAGATCTTTGCGTGTGATGCCAAGCTCAACTATGATGACAATGCTGCTTTCCGCCACTCGGAGATTTTTGCCAAGCGTGACAAGACACAGGAAGATGCGCGTGAGGTGGAGGCTAGTGCCTACGACCTCAACTACATCGGCCTGGACGGAAACATTGGGTGCCTCGTGAACGGCGCGGGTTTGGCCATGGCTACTATGGACATTATCTCGCTGTATGGCGGTTCGCCTGCCAACTTCCTCGATGTGGGTGGAGGTGCCTCGGAGGAGCAGGTGAAAAAGGCGTTTGAGATCCTGGACAGCGATGATCAGGTCAAGTCGATCCTGGTGAACATTTTCGGTGGCATCATGCGCTGCGACGTGATTGCTGCTGGGATTGTGGCTGCTATCAAGGATCTGGGGCTGAAGAAGCCGGTCATTATCCGTCTGCAAGGCACAAACGTGGAACCTGCGCGCAAGATCATTGCTGACTCGGGCATCAAGATGATTGTGGCTGACGACCTGGAGGATGCGGCCGAGAAGGCTGTCAAGATCGCCGACATTGTCGCACAGGCGGAGAAGGTCAAGATTGGCGTCGAGTTTGCGGCGTAGACGAATGCTGACGAATGGACGCAGCACAGGGAGTTGCTTGGACGAAAGGCACCCGAACGGTCGTCACGAAACCAACTGCTAATACAGTTGCGGGTACATGTGCACCTGCCTGAGTCTTGCTGTTTTATCGTTTCATGGCAGTTTGTGTCGGCAGTTACTAGACCGTCGCAGTCGCAGGATGAACGAACTTGACCTCCATATGCATGCTGTATCGGGCCGACTAATCTTTTGGCCGCCATTGACCCACGTGTCTACGAGGAAGTTGTTTGTTTGCCTACCGGATGATAGCGTCGAATGCTTTTCAGGTGATGGTGTGCATTGCAAAAAGAGGAGTGTTTTTGTTTTTTGCTTTTTTCTACGTACTATCTCTTTGTGGTTGATGAATGACAATAAACATATCGGGAATCAATATTACGAGGTTGAGTTTGTCAGTAAACAGAATATTGAAACGTCGTGATGTCGGAGATAACGTGTACGTGGTGTGGTGGAAACCGATTATAGTACAGAATGAAGATTATTGTAGGCGCACAAAATGATTGGTTGCGTGTACTGATCAGGGCAAACGGTGGCAGCACCTCATAGTGACCACTCTTCGTTTTTCGATTGCTAGCAATGAATGAGTAGATTGCATGCATTTTATTAAACCAGTGGCATTTTATTAAACCAGTGGCATTTTATTAAACCAGTGGCTCGTATGATGTTCGCAACTATACCAAGATCTGCTCTGATTTCTTGTGAGGAAAGCCTCTCGGTAACACGAGAGATGAATGCACTGACGAGTTCGATTATTACTTAAGTTTATATTCGTGTCACGGAGATATTGCTGGACGCTGCATGTATCTACCTTGGTGTAGAGAGACAATCACCCGTCCGGCGTAGGAAGGTGTGGTTGTCTGTCTTGTATGTGGTGTCAATCATTGCTGCATTCGTTCCGCTCTTTGAGTTATGATTTTAAGGAGGGCACCAACTTAATGATCTCAGCGCAAACGCTGCGCTCGAAGTAGAAAGACGTGGGAAGTAGTTCAGTATGAGACGCTGGATCGTGGTATAAGGCGCATCGTCCGTCGCCCAAACAAAATGCAATACATGGGGAAGAAATATCAAATGGAAGCAATACACTAGGGAACAAATGACATTGTGAGGTAGGCCACACTTTTGTGACAGACGTCATTAATCAGAAGTAAGACGATTTGGGTCAGGATGTCTAGCGTAT
>JH598461.1:633930-649712 GCA_000173235.2 Hyaloperonospora arabidopsidis Emoy2 | reverse complement strand
TCTACTCATTCATTGCTGGCAATCGAAAAACGAAGAGTGGTCACTATGAGGTGCTGCCACCGTTTGCCCTGATCAGTACACGCAACCAATCATTTTGTGCGCCTACAATAATCTTCATTCTGTACTATAATCGGTTTCCACCACACCACGTACACGTTATCTCCGACATCACGACGTTTCAATATTCTGTTTACTGACAAACTCAACCTCGTAATATTGATTCCCGATATGTTTATTGTCATTCATCAACCACAAAGAGATAGTACGTAGAAAAAAGCAAAAAACAAAAACACTCCTCTTTTTGCAATGCACACCATCACCTGAAAAGCATTCGACGCTATCATCCGGTAGGCAAACAAACAACTTCCTCGTAGACACGTGGGTCAATGGCGGCCAAAAGATTAGTCGGCCCGATACAGCATGCATATGGAGGTCAAGTTCGTTCATCTTGCGACTGCTATCGTTACTGCAATAGACCGACACCTGGCTTTTGTCAACTGCTTGTCGCTTTGTGCATCGAGAGCCGTAACACTAAAACTGTCGCACAGGTTGACTCCATCTCGGGTGGAGCAACTCGTGACGAACCTACCACCCTTGTATGCATATAACAAGCACATATGCAGGTTCTATGTTGGTGCCTTGCAGACGGATATTGAATGCAATGGACCGCCGCACATCGAGATAACATTCATAGTATATCCATGTCCAAACCCGGGCTGTTCACAGGGCATCCAGTGCTTACGTCCAGGTCGATATGGTTGGTCGTCATAGGCACTAGCCTCCACCTTACGTGCATCGTCCTGTGCCAACGTGATCAGTACGTGATCAGTTTGTTAATTCATGTAGTCGGCCGTGCCGAAGCTCTGACTGGACGGACAAGTTATCCAATTGAACCACCTGTTAACAGCGCAATTGCCGTCGAAATCTACAAAGATACGCTCGCACAAGACGGTTCAGTAATCAGTCATGCGTGAGCGTATGTTCGAAGTTTGCGGACCAAAGCCAATCCACACAGGTTACCCAGCCGGCAACCTGCGCGAGTTGACTCTGGTCTGCTTAAACTATAGCAGCCATGCGGACTTGGATCCGACCAAACCTCTTCGTCAGATGCGAAAGAGCGGCACGAGACGTCGTTTGCCTCTTACTTTCGCAACGTACATGCAGCTATTGTACACCAGTCCTGGAGACATACTAGCTCTGCTCGATGGCTGTACCAAGATTTACATCTACATCACTTACGTGAAAGAGGTTGAAGAGGAGAGACATAATAGGACAAAGAACTATAAAGTATATAAACCGACAAAAAAAGGTGAAGCGACACTCATTCAAACACGGTATGCGTCAAAGCGCTAGGCACTAATGTGCGCCCTTTGCCGTACAAATCCTCGTACTCAACTACAATTTTTTCGAGAAGGGCAGCATCTCCGGGGAAATCTTTCGATTTCTTACATGTCGTAAGTGCGTTCTTGACCCGCTCGGGAATAGTGTACTTCATTTACCACTTGGCATACAGCACCCATTCGATCCTTTCCGCCTGTTCATGCGACGGTGGAGCACCCCTAGCCAGATACACGTTGATGGCCAGATTTCTCATGCCCCACGCATCTTCGAGGATGTCAACGAGCTCAGAGTCATGATCAAATTCCGTCACCCAGGACGGACGCTCGGACGATGTTTCGAACTTGAGCCTAAAAAAAGTCAGGATTGCCATTACCTGCCGATGCACCTCGAGTACGAATTCCAGCTCTTCCAACTTGTATTCTGTATAGGCAAATGCGTTGGCCCTGGAAAGGATGGAATCTTTAACTGCGGGCAAATCAAGAGATGGTAGAGGAATCCGGATGAATTAGAGCAGCAGGAAGTCCGAAGTCTTCGGCTACACACAGTCTTGGCAATACCAATGGCTTCGGCCATGGCATATTTTGATGCGCCTACATGCTCACTCAGGCCAGAAAGACCAGCCATCAGCAGTCGCTTAGTGGTCCGGAGCTTCCGTGTAGTTACACCAGTTGCCGCGGCCTCTGGGTCGACGTGATCCAACGCAAGGTCGGCCATGACCAATTGCACGCTACCTAAATAGAGTGCAAAGAAGAAGGAGAATTTCATGGCACAATTCAGCAGACGCTTAAACTAGACCAAGGGGATCAAGGCGCAAAAGTAAAAGTGAATGATGCACTCGAGTGATACAACGACCCAAGGAGACATTCAAAGCTGTCGCTGTAGTAACGACTGCTTATCGACAGACGGCTTCCGGGCCAGGTATTCCGTGTCACGTTGTAGAAAAGTCTACTCCTCATCAGACGATGAGCAGACGGCGTCCAGACCAGTTAGTACAATCATTATTCTATGGCGTCGTGACGTCTTTACCCCCAGGCTGAGCGGGAAGACACGGGTGCAGAAAGACGGCGGGAAAGTATATGCGGCAGTTGCTTCGGTGTAGCTCTTGACACGTGATAGCTCAACTACGATGGAAAAGCCAGTGGTTATCATTGCATTCCGGTCCGTAACATCAGCAGCTCGCCCACCTTGAATACAATCCATGTTGAGCACTCTCCTTGAGCACAAAGTTGATATTCTCAATTTGCACCACCTATGCCGATCATTAATGCTTCTGACTCATCTCCTGTTGGCGTGGCACCAGGTTCTAACGGGGGGACTGCCATGCGTACTGCGGCCCTACCAAGCCAACGCGAAACCTCTCCTTCACCCATTACTGAAGGCGTTTCCGCTTCCGCCCCGTCGCCACTCGTCGTTCAGGACCATACGTCTACTAAGTCTTCTGGTGGGGGACCTCCCTCTCAGGAATCGGTACGCCTACCGATATCGTCGGAAGCGCGTGGATATGCCGCGCTTCTTCGTGATGGGGCCGGTCTCAAGTCGAAAAGTAAATCCGCCTCGGCAGTATCCTTTGACATCGCCAAACCGTCTGGTTCTGACTTGTTGGAGATGATCAAGCTCTATGATGACGGGGCGGCGCGTGACCATATTCTATGCAAGTTGCGTGAACATAGTCCTGGTATTGCAACAGTTTTCCCGTACTCTGTTGAACTGGAGGTTGGGTCTGCCTCTTCAAAGGTAGGAGGAACACCTAGGTTGGTTGCTTCGTTTCTTAGTGATCACGAAATCGAAAAGTTCGGGGAGCTACTTCGCAGCGGCCAAATTAATGTTCTGGAACGCACGTTAAATGGTGCAATTTCGATTGGAGCCAAGTCGCTCGATGTAAAGCGCTCTCTGGGTGGGGAAGTGGTGACCATTCTTCGTCACCAATTTACTTTAAGTCTACCAGTGTTCTGGACACCTGCCACTACGTCGACGTGTTCGACGTTCCGGGCTCAATTGCTCCAGAAACCTTCTTTGATCTCTCGCGTCCACGCGGAGCCCCCCCCCCTACTGTGTTCTTCGGTGGGCTACTCACGGCTCTGCACTTTAGTGGGGTCAGGTTCGTATCTACCTTCGCTCTGGCTCTCGCCCACCTTGTCTTGACGTTGACGGTGAGGCGGTCGGCCAATTTCTTTTACGTGGGTCAGTGTATCCCGTTCAACACCGGGACACGCCAAGTATCCGTCCTCAAGCACCCTATTATCGCCGATCACGCTTCGCCCTGGACCTTACACCCCATGTCCCCACGGTAGCTGGAGGGAGGTCCATCGGAGACGCAATCCGTTCGAAGCCTCTTCCCCGGGCCGCTCATGCATCATGCGACGGATCAGCTGGTGCGTCAGTTGGTGTCACTTGTACTACACCTGGAAACCTGCAAACTCGTGGGGCTCCGAGCGGATCCAACTCGGCGTCAGGGGGATTCTTGACCACGAAAGACGTACCAAGCTGCCCGGTGTCCGTCGCGCCAAAGTCGAAACCTATGGCAAACGAGTTCCGATTTCCCCGCCCCCTTAAGCGCCACCATGGCCGGGCCAAGGAGACACCCGAACAGCCACGCCCTATTTCTACGAAGCTCTGGCTGATCTTGACGCTCAACTTGATGTATACGAGTCTACTGTTGACGAAGATTACTCTGCCCCTCAGCTATGGATTGTGCCTACACGCGTATTGCCGCCGAAGTCTGCCGCGGCGAACGCAGCCAGTTGCGCCAAGGTGGTACATGCTGACGGTGTTGTAACCCGAGCGGATTCGGATCAGACGGTTGGTGATCTTTTTGCCGAGCTTAAGTCCGACATAGCTTTGCAGCCGTCTCGTGCAGACGCTCCACGTCTTCCAGACAAAAAGATCCGCACAACAGTCCACCAGGTCTTCTGTTCTACTACTGATCCAGACACCTTCCTCACGACGATAATAGACGAGCCTGCAGCCAGTCAGAAGGTGTTTGCAGACTTGATGCAAACCAAGACGGGACGTGGTCAGCTGGAGAAGGTCATTGAACCCCATTCTGACTCAGCGTCTGGTCCAGGCTGCTGATCCTGATTGTTGCAAGTCCTTTATGTCGGCTAGCGGTTTTCAGCCTTCCTGATGACCGTTTAACTTTGGTACGAACTACGCGCGCACTCTGTCATTTGTACGAAAACAACCATTCTGACTTGGTTGCCATTTCTTGGGCTCTGGCATTCGTCGATCTTCTTCTCTTAGCTTCTGCTCCGACGATCGTGCGGAGCGATGGTTGCCTGTCGCTTGGTTGTGGACACCTATTCAGTGGATCGTCGCCGCACCAACGGTTCTATTGTGCGCATGCGGTTTCCCTTCTTGGTGGCGTTACTCGTGGAAAACTTGGTCGGCGACTTGTGGCCAGTCAGATTGTCTGACCTACTACTGGTCATCAAAGATCTTCATCTCTTGACCCAGTCAGTGTGGTTTTCTTGTGATCCACTGATTCAAGTTTCACCCCCGTCTATTGTTCGTTCTCGCGGGATTGATCAGGTGATTGGCCCATCTCGACAAAACCGGCTTTCACTTGCAGAAAAGTATGGCCTTCGTTGTTTGGCTGATTTTTTTTGTCCCTCTCCGTCAGTTTCCCCTCCCTCGCTGAATTTAAAGACCGTTTTTTACAACCGGCCGAAGTCATAATTCCTGTATCTCTCCGGCGCAAGTGGCTGCGAGCATTACTTGAAGAATTGGCACAGCTTTTCTCGAGAGTGAAGTCACCTGCTGTGTCTTTACATACCATTCAGTCCGGTCGCTGTGGATCAACTTATTTCTCTGTTGGCATTTGTCGTGGTACACGCCTTTTTCTCGCTCCCTACATTCCAACGCGCGTTTTGCGAGCGGTCGTTAGGGGAACCTTTTCGCCCCGATGGCGTCTCCACCCAATTGCTTGTATTTAGAACTCGGCCCAAGCCGATATGGTCCTGGCCGTTGTCGACTTCGACCGATAAATCTCGCCGAACCTGATTCCTGTTGTCCATGATCTTTAGTTCCGGCTCATGTTTCGTCTGCTACCGGTCAGTTCGCGATTTTCTTTTTTACAAAGTCGCCTGCCGTTAGTGATGCTATGACCACACGAAGGTTGTTCTGCAGCTGTCGAGATAGAGCGCCATCTTTTCTTCGATTGTGCCCCAGCGGCCAAATTTTGGGGTTTCGTCAGCCGCGCCTGGTTTCCTCTGCTCGGCTTCGCAGTCGCACGGTCCCATCTAGTCCACCCAGCATTCATTTCGCAGAATTCTTCCTGTACCATTGATCATGGAGCCTTGCAAGAGATTTGGTATGTGTTTCGCGCTATTGTACTCCACCAGCTCTGGGCCCAGCGCAACGCAACTGTCTTCGAGCACCGTCGCCCCCATTCGCTGATTCAGCATGTTTTCAAACTTTACACCACCTTCGCTGCGTATCTCCGGTATATCCGTCGCCAAGGTTCTATACCATCCGGCTCTCTTGATCAAGTAGTCGCTGTCTTACGTACCGCGAGCTGTGGAGAAGTCGTCTTTCGCCGTTTTCCATGTCCTCTCGCTACTCGTGACGTCGCCCAGTTTGTGCCACTTCACCTTTTACGCGGCATCTCCGGGTGCTCACCTTGAGTTCTCCCCCCCCGGAAACCTCATCACTTCACCCTTACCCTGTAGCCTCTTTTTGCCACCGGTTGTTCACTTCTGTACAATAGTGACTTTTAGTTGAGAACTCATAAGGCCAAGTCAATACGGCCGACTTAAAAAGTGAGCACAAAGTTGATAATGTATTCTCCGCTACTAATAAATAGTCACCATCGCCAGCCACTGTGTCATGTACGTTGGTGGCACCATATACGATAGAAGATTTCGTATCGACTTCATCTTGGACCAGGGTCTCGGACCTTTTGAGACTTCCATGGGGTCCGGGGGAACCTGATCCCATCGCCCGCAGCGACGGCTCAAACGAAGCAATTCATCTGATCGTTGAGCTTTGCACTCATATTTCAATCCGTGCGGGCTGACACTGCTCCGCATGCTGTCCTGGGCGATTATCATGTCCAGCATACTAGTGCTAGATCAAATATACATGAACCGACAAGTACTCAAGATTGTACCGAAAACAATCCAGTCCGGCTTGCAGACTCGAAGCCATGATAAAAGCGCAGAACGGCTCTATTGGTTATGATAGGATGAACAATGAAAAATCGTTGGCGCACGACTATTAGAATCATCGTATGAGCAAATTGTAATCCTAGCTAGTCACAACACGATTTACACGATTGAGCAAATTGTCGTAGACCCAAACGTTTTTGTTGAGGGATCCTAAAAAAACAAGCAACTCGCTTAAAAAAACAAGTGGATAGCCGCAACATCAGTGGATAGCCTACAAGATTGTGAACCACCTCCAAAAACATGATTTGTTCGTACAACTCTATTTATACCTACAATACAGCAGCCAATTCACAATCCTGTCCTGAGCTTTTGGCCAATATAAATCCTCTTTTATGTACTTGTGCGCGTTTAGAGTGGGAATAGGCGGAGATGGGCAGACAACAGCAGGTATCACAGACATGATTGATTCCATTGGCCTCTCAGGTGTTATGTATTAGTTCAGAGAGGGGTAAAAAATGACTCACACAAAAGTTAGCCATCATTCTTCCACACTTTTATGGGAGAAATGGGCATTCAAATGAGTCAGTCACAACAATTGAAGCAACATGCTACCGTATTAAGTTTTGTGCGAATTTAGAATTCGCGCATGTGCGGATTCTTCTATTATGCATATACTCGACTATAAAAAAATAGTTATTTGCCGTCCAGACACCTTTTTTAAAAAGAATTCATGAATGAATAGTCACCAGACTCAGCTCAAGCTGGCAGGCCTGCAAGATTTAGAACTTTCGCCGGACATCGTTTACCTTAACACTCTTTTCCTTACCAATTAAAGGATGGCAAATCCGACTCTACACTTCGTTTATAGGTAAAATAAACTTTAAGCTATTCCTGATTCTAGAGTAAAATAAGAGAGTTCATATTAATGAGTGCCCCTTTGAAGTTACCGGTCATCCTGCCACGGACACGGGTCTGCAATGACATCAATACAGGCTGCACATTTACTCGAGCAACCATGACCTTTTAGGAATTAAGGAGCTTAACAACTACAGAAGAATGACACATAGACAAAGACATTAACACCATACATATATATACAGATACAGATACAATAGAGACAAATAGTAAGTCACTTCTTGGCACTTGGGAGAACCCCCCCACTAAAACGTACCCGAAGAACGAAAGAGTCCATTTTGATGGTAGTTACAGACGCTGCGAAGCTTTTGAACTGCAGGAAATTGTCCATACTACCCCGGGTTAGCAGTTCTTTAAAATCGGTAAAAATAGCTAAACGTCGTCATACCCTCAGAGTGTACAGATACTGGCAGCGGTTCAAGTGATTCCAACGTCGTCGCCAGATCGGTGAGCTCCTTGTTCGGGCACGGACGTAGCGCAGCAAGTCCTAAAGAGATCGTAGACCAGTATATAACGCTCGGAGCGCGCCTGGATGCAGCAGCGATGACCTGAGCGTCGATGCCGGCGCTACTGGCATTACTCGGAATAATGCGGATAGTATTCTTATGATTTGTTTTGACTGACTAATCTGAAATACTTATTTCTTCTACAAAGAGGTGGAAGAATGATGGCTAACGTTTATGTGGTTCATGGTTTACTTTTCTCTGAAATGATATATAACACCTGAGAGGCCAATGGAATCAATCATGTCTGTGATACCTGCTGTTGTCTGCCCATCTCCGCCTATTCCCACTCTAAACGCGCACAAGTACATAAAAGAGGATTTATATTGGCTAATAGCTCAGGACTGGATTTTGATTGGCCAAAACCTCCCTACCGGCCATCGATACCGGCTGAATAGTCTGTCCCACCCGGCGGTTAGCGCTTCTCCTACCAAAACCCCTATAAACCGAGTCTATGAATAGTGTTTGTAGCACCCCCATGAGCCACATTTATTATGCACACCCGCCACCATCCACCCACCGTCGCGGACGGGTGGTGTTACGTATTCCCAGCCCAAATTACGGCGATGGGCAACGTCTTTTTGTTGGCGTCACCTGATTTCCCGGTTTGGTCGGAACTGGGTCTGGAGCCTGTTTTGTCGATTCGACCCCCCCCCGTTTCGTCATGACTTCGAATGGGTGACTGAGTGCTGAGGCTGAATAGTAGGTACTCACAGAGGTCGTTTGTTGTCATATGTTGGTCTAGTTCGCTTGAAGCAGGCCGCCGACGGGCTGCTTTGGTACTTGGGCACGGAGCTACCGGAGCTAGACGCGGAGTCAGAAGGTACTCGTTTAAGATGGGATACGCACCTCAGGTAACACCGAGTGGTATATTACGCACACCCTTGCCATCATCGATACGCGTGCGGGGGGGCGCCCCGAACGGTCCCTAATATTTCTACACCTCAGGCAATCAATTGGCTGGCGTTTCAGCTTCACAATGGCTGATATATCTCCTATCGCAGCCCTTGCTGAAGCGATTGGATGCAAATATTTGTACGGTTACGTGGCAACGGGTGGGGGCACATCGGATTCCTCCTCATGTCTGGAAGCTTCACAACGGGCTCTCAGACGTTCAAATTTGGACGGCATATTGCATCGCTACCAAGCAACTCAATTTTTATCACGCGAAGCGTCCCACGAACAATAGCTGCCGTGCGATGCGGGAGTGTTACAGGATGCTGTGACTTCACTACACTGGTTTTGGGAGTGCCCGAAGGTGCGTGCGTGCTGGGGTAAATTCCTCAGACATGGACTGGCGCTATCGCTACTTCTCGTGTCTTTTCCAGATGCTTCGGCAACTGTGTCAACCGTCAGGATCCGGAAATTCCAGCGCTTCAGCGGTCTAGACTGTTGGAGAGGTTTCAAGATGATGTCGCGGCGGACGAACAGGTGTGGCAACGGATATGGTTCCTGATGAGCTCTATCTGCATCACGCACTTATCCTGATGAGCACTATCTGCACAAGCACTTATGGTGTGAGCGAAACGATGCCTTTTTTATAGCGCGCAAGCCACGACGTCTGCCAGTGTGGTACGATTCTGGACTACGGGTGTACGTCATTTAATCGCTTTGGCTATGCGAGAACATAGAGGCGCAAAAACAGTGGTTCAAGTGGCTCAGTTACATGCTTGTTTTGAAAAGTTTACCCTAGAGTGGAGTGTCAAACCACTGATTCTAGCACGGTGCCAAGTATCACCGCCGCGTCCGGTGCTGTATTCCTGGCTTAGACGATTTCAGACTTCTAGCACATAATCATAATGGGTAATAGACTGCCATGAATCTCGCTCTCGCTCGTTTTACTCGAAAGGATTGTCGACTGGTTTTGGTGGCACGACATCGCATAAATGTTTACTCGCATTCGTTTGTAAATGTGGTTTATGGGGTGCTATAAACACTATTTATAAGCTCGGTTTATCGTGGTTTTGGTAGTCACCCAGTAGCCGGGCGAAGCATACTAGTACGAGCGCGAAGGGTCGCAGCCCGCGACAAAAATATATGCGATTACGCCAGAATTAGCTCCTGCACAAGGACAAAGGTCGCGGTGATATGAATAGAGATACATGAGTAAATGAGAATCATGCAGCTTTGGAGCCCCAGCAAGATTGGAAGACGTGGTCGCTCAAGGAGTGGCCGATGCCGATAGCGATTCTACCCACACCTGTTTAATGGAACTATGCAAGCCGTCAAGAGTACGGCGCGGTAATATACCTGATTTCATGCGTCATGGTCCTCTTTTCGATTTTTGAAGGAGTACAAACACCTAAGTAAGCACAACCCACTTTTTGTTTACCTTTGTCTGAGATCTGGTTTCTTCAGATGACAGCATGCGATGGAGTCCTCCCTGCTCACATCGCATCCACACCTTCCTTATACATGGAGGACGACCCCATTTGGCAGACCTTTGTACAGCAATCGCAAAGCCATTCTCATATGCATAGGCATGAGCAGCTTCCTTTGCGAGCTCGAGATTGATATAGGTTTCTGCTGATAGGAGATTAGTGGGGGGACAACTATAGTCACACATTATGGTGTTTTAAGGGATGGGTTTCTAAGGATTGGCCAAAACCTCCCTATCAGCCATCGATACCGGCTGAATAGTCTGTTGGTAGTCAGTCACCCACTGTCGATGACTTAGTGGACAGCTGCAAGTCAAAGGACTGCGTAAATTTGACTGCAACCAGCGTGCAGTCAGGCACCTGCACTTAGTGCGACGTCGGCCTAATTATTTTGGCCAGTATTGATCGAAACGCCTTACTAAATTTAGGGAGCATGTGCCTTGTGTAACGCGAAGTATTGCAGCCCCAGTCATGCCAATAAATTGTGAAAGCGCGGGCTGAATGAGCTTTCATGAATACAATAATCCGACTGCTAAACTGCAAAGCTAGTCACGCATGCATCACCATAGTTCCAGTAACATCTGAGTAATAAGTTAATAGGTGGACATCTTCAAAGTAAACTCGCGTGTTTTGTGGCGAAAGAAGGTCATCCAAGTGGCCTCACTTCGGGAGCCACCCTTTCTTAGATCCGTAAATACGCAGGTGCAAGCGCTGCCGGTGTATTAGCAGCTGATGTAGGTATTTCCAGCTGATTTCACACTGGATTTAGTCTACTTTCTCGCAGTGTCATTTCATCTCGCGCACCTCAGCTGAGGGCAGGTCTAAGTATCCTCCTTTGATAGACTACCTCTTCTCACTTGTTTCATCCAGCAAACAATTGTACATAAATAGTGCTTCTGAGTCGTGCTATGTGATACAAACCATCTCCCAGAAGAAAACAATGTGCCTGCGTGAGGGTAGTTGTCATGATACACCATTAACGATGAAATGTAGCGCTGCGTGTAAAGCATTTTGGCGGCGGAAGAAGCACTGTCGAGGTCAGGATGTGATGTCGTGGGCGTGATTTTGTCATCGCGTAGAATACAAATGTATTGAACACAAGTGACCTATAGACGCTTGTGGCACGTGAGTCGTGGTATGAAGCTGCGACCGTAAATGCTGTCGGCTTCGGCTTTAAAACTGGGTTGGATATCTGTGGTGTTGGCAGCAGACGAGGAGCGAAAAAGCGTCAACGAGTTGTGGGTGCTAATATAGATAATCCAACTCTTGTCGTATTAAGCCATGCACATCGGAGTACCAGGTATGGTGGTATTGCCGCGAATGAGACTTAAACTACTGCTGTGCTGAGCATGTCTTCGGTCTAGACCGAAAAATGCTCAGCAGCAGTGAGCGAAGACCGTGGCGTGAGCGTTGTAAAGAAGACGGGGCTGGTATCCAAACTAATGCGGTTTTCGACGGGCTTAGCGGCTCGAGAGCAGTAAAGAAAGTGGAAGCAAACGAACTGCCGTTCGATAACGTTTACTTAATATAGTCAATGTTCTTCGTGCGCTTCAGCTCATCACATTTTCAGAATATATTGCTGACATTACCGCTGACGGATTTAGTGATGAGGTCCATGCAATCGTGGATATCACTTTTCTCGCTCTGACAAAGAAGTAAAGTAGTCGCTCTTATCTGTTGCTCTCAGCATCCGCATGTCGAAAAGATACTGCAACGCTAAGTCGTTCGCCGATCCCTTTGTTCATTCACATAGTGCTTCATGTCGCAAATGTGGGAGACTGTGCTGCTTTGCTAGGAATCTGCACGAGATTAACTCGTTGACCGAGCGCTCGCACGATCGCAAAAAACGCTAAACTCTAGCATTTGAGAAATCTTTATTTAGGCTGATGCTGTACTTTACTCAGGCCTGTTTACAAGATGATTTAAAGAAGACAATTTCATAGAAAGTGATTGAGGGTCTTAAGCAATAGAAGGTCAGAAATGATTGAATTCCTAGAAAAAGTTTAGTATTTTAGATTTTTGAGTTCAATAGCACTTTGTTTTCTTGTTATTTTTTTTTAACAAGAAAACAAAGTGATACCACCCTTAATGGTGGTATCGTGACGCATGACAATTACCTCACGCACACACAATGTTTTTGTGTCTGGGCGATGAGCTGTATTACAGAGCACGACTCAGAAGCACTTTTTATGTAGAATTGTGTACTGGAGGATACAAGAGAGGAGAGGTAGTCAATGGAAGGAGGACGCTTAGACCTGCCCCTCAGTTGATCACGGCAACCACGCGAGACTGGTCTGGCTTTGGCGATACAATCACAGCTGCCGCAAATCTTTCCAGCAGGGTTTCACGCTTGACCATTTGCCTTTGTGGGCGCAACCAGAAACCGTCTCAATCCAGTTAACTGCGTTCTATTTGCGCATTCTTCAGTACTGTCGTGCAGCTGTGAGTGCTCGATTTTCAGAGATGCCGATACCTAGTGCTTGTGAACCTAAGCACATCACCACATAGAGAAAACTGCAAATACCTTCTCTTCAAAAAGATAAAGATCGAGCCTTTTGGCCAGTTTTCCGGCTGGAATAAAGAGCGGTCGGCATTTCCCGTCACATGACCGCTCTGAACTGCCATAACCAGATCAGCCACTCGATTGGCAAATTTAGCCAGCCGCTGTGGGTTTCTTTCATGTCCTCTCGTTCAACTACTGGCAATTTGTCAAGTGGGTACACAGAGTCGTTGTACGTCTGTGTTGTACACTTGCGTAACACATCAACACGGCCTCGATTCACTTACGTGTCTGCTGGTACTAACGTCTAGTATGGGCCGTTCGCTACATTGCTAGTCTGAATCGGGTTTCTTACAGCCATACAGCTTCTCATGGATTTGTCATTGAAGATTCCGTTGAATATGTAGCATAGAAAATATTTTATTTATCGGTTTTGATATAGATTTGACGCCATTGAGATGCGGCAGATCGAATGGATCGGCTTACGTCAGAGCTCGTTTTACCAAGCGGAATGTTAGCGTCCCTATGGTCAGGAACTTGATCGTGACGAAAAAAATAGTTGTTCATTGACTACCTGCGGTTATCGAAGGCCGCAGTGTTCACCCTATTGGGGCATGGCGGTCGCGAACGTCAAACTTTGCCGATGCAATGAGTGCTTGAAGCCGCCTGTTGAACCTCGATCAGAAGTAGTTTGCCAAATCCGTTTCTGCTCTCAGATCCTAACAACCAATGGGCGCATGTAGTTTAGGGAGCCGTCGCGGTTTCACTCATCTTGCTGTTCAAGAAGTGAAAAGAAAAATGAACACGTTTGAAGCTCGACGGTTCATTATCCAAGATGTCGCGGTCACTTCCTGAATAAATCGAGCAAATCCTTTGTTCTTGCTGGATGAGAATACAGCCATTTTTATCTTGGGTCTGGTTCAATCGCTATCCGCTCTACATTGAGGAACAGTTCAGTGTCATCGTCCAAATATTTCGATGAGAGATTCTGCGCTGATCTGCATGAACTCTACGCCAACGTAGAATGGGAAAGAATGGTTTCAAGAACATGATGGCGATGATTGCGTCAACGGTTTGCGTGGAAGTTGGCTAATTTTTTTCTCGCATCTCATTGGAAAGCATTGGCAAGGGGATTAAGTTTAAAATCGATTCGTGACGGGCATGAGCAAGACGTGGCCAATGCGAAATGATCGGGTTTTAGATGATTCCGAGCAGGAAAAGCTTACCACCACGACAAATTGTGGCGCAGCGTGCTCATAACCATATTGTGTATCATCGCCTTTTACAAGTCCAATCTTAGTCTTTTTATGGATTCATACCCATGACGTTTCTCAACGAGTGTGTTTATAGCGTGCGTCAGAATCCTTCTCAGATTGTACACTGTGATATAGCGTCCGCTTCCGGGCAGAGCAAACATACATATCCGTCCATGCGTCTGAGTCATAAAAAACTTTGGAGGATTGTGTGCGCCCGGGTTCAAATAAATAGTCGTACGTCGATAGGGGCGCGCTTCGGTACGAATGATTAGTCCGGAAGTCACGGTGAATAGGTGGGATCCCGAAGCTTCTGTGTCTCTTGTCGCTCGCGTTGTCGTTTATCCATGGGACTCAGTGGTTGGAACCGATACAAGTGACATCGTGTACACATGCTCGTGTATTGACAATTGGTACTTCCGATAGATCATCAGCGAGAATCAAAAATGAGATCACAAGTACTATGAGCTGATACGAGACACATAAGTTGGAGACATTACTTGGTGCACAGGCCACCGATTGTACGGAATTTTCCACGTAGGCAGAAACGCTTGCTTGCCCGTTGAAGTGTCCTCCGTTCTTAAGTTCTTGTATTTTGATGGGGCGTGCACGGCAGCGAAGTGATAGCGATCGAGAAGTTCACTTACGGATGCCGATCAGGCTGGTAGGTAAATTAGATTCAACTATTCTTGAGCGATGAAGCACAACCATGCAGCAAGAACCACAGCCACCTGAAGTTGCACTTGAGTCCGCATAGGTACGAGAGGCCACCTATTGTGCTCGCCTACGTCTTTGGACTCAGGAAGATGCAACCCCAGCTACTCTACGCGCGATTACTAACGGGACAGTTGTACGTGGAGTCACGCAGCTTCGGCAACACGTCCGGGTCTTCGCGGACCGGGCGAAGCCACGCTTACGAGTTCTGTCGTCATTGGCAATGGTGCTTGTGGAAAAACGGGTCGATGGTGCTGGAGATTTTCCATTTCATTGTTAGCGCTAAACGTCTACTTGCTTTTCTTCGACGACGGGTCACGGAGAAACCCAGGACCAGGAATGGTTGGCTTTGTGCTAGTTCGGCGTGATACCGACACGAATACCTCTGAGGTTTCCTGGACGTCCAGCATACCATACAGTAGTGCTGCCACAACTAACAAGACAGCCGAATACTGGGGCCTCATCCACAAGCCGAATACTGGGGCCTCATCCACAGCCTTCGTTGAGCGTTGAACGCTAGCTACACTCCGTTGCACGTGATTGGGGCCAGCCTTATGATATACGCCAACATCGGCAACACCGATCACCCAAACACCCGAGACTCTGGCTACCATACGACATCGCTAGGCACTGTGATATCGGCCCGGGGGTTCTGAGCTGGTCAAATCACTACCGGAAGCACAACAAGAATCTTGTTACCTACAAGATGGCGGATCGGGCCGCCGACATCGCAATGGAATCGACTCGTTCATTCCAGACGCATGCCGAGGACGAGAGATCGTCACGATCATTTCAGATCTCACACGTTTTCTTGTCGACGATGACAGCCACAAGTTTGACGGTGCGACAAATAGCGGTAATGGACTGTGACGAGTGCTCAGCAACAACTCTCACAATTGATAGCGTTATATACTCGACCATTAGAAATCTCCCGAAGTATCCCAATGTACCTCACAATACAATGCATCTAGCTGGTGGAGCTAGAACCAAGTGGATCACCAGTTCAAACTGGTGCTAGTCGCGGTCTACCCCCGGGTCCCCCTCAGAGTTAGCATCTTGCTTAAACCTACGAA
>JH598461.1:609337-627499 GCA_000173235.2 Hyaloperonospora arabidopsidis Emoy2 | reverse complement strand
GTCATTAGCAGGAACCAGCTTTACTTGCCGAGAAGCGTTATGTGCAAAATCAACGGACGGGATTCTAGGTCGACCGGGAGGCGATAAATTAGCAGTACTAGCGACGCAGTACAGTACCCTGCTCAACATTATGCGTGCAATCTCCTTGTTCGAAGTTGCTTGCCATGCAGACCACATCCGCGAAGTGCCAACGCCGACCCTGAAGCTGCATCATTGCCAAATAGCAGCGACCGCGTTACTGCTAGTTGGCCATGCTGCGACTCAAGGGTTTGCATCAAGTGCGTAGCTGAGCAGTTAAAAAGAAAAGTAGACACTGGTATTTGCTTCTTCTGGATGTCAATATGTGTTATCAGTATACCCGATGGGACAGCGATTTAGTACACTGGTGATAATCATCCGGATACAGCAAGTTGTCACTTCACCCCTCGACTCCTTTGCATGTATTTGTTTCAATGAAGGAGTCCAGTCTGAAAACTTCCGCTTGCTGCTTTCGACGCGAGTGAAGATTGTAAGGACCTTCTCCGTGAATTGTTGCCATCTACGTTCCCGGACACAGCGCGTTAGCTGAACTAAACCAGGGACAAAGCGAGCTAACAAAAGTCAGAAAGCATTATCGCTCGTGACGTCACTGGATGATCTCCTCAATCATCGGCGCCCACGAACGTATAAATTTTTTAAGCACACAACAGCCACGCTATCGACGCTTTATCGGAACTGTGCATTTGATGCACAAATTTTGGCCTCACAGTTCGTACTCGGGCATAAACAAGGTCGCTATGGCACTCTCAATCAGGAAAGAGAAGGCGAAAACACTTCGTTATTAGTACAACACTACCATCTGCAAGAAGTGTCGACATGTGATCACGAAACGCATGTTCCTGGTTTATGGGGGTCTAGTGTTAAGTTTATAACCACCATACATCCCTAATCGACTAAACTGGCGCTAACGTGGCTGATGGGGTTGACTGTACATGAATAAGGTCTGTCCAGGTATCTGACGTAGCCACACAAAGCGTTCGTTTGTCAAACTATTCGATGATTCAACGACGGCCGTCGGACAAGTAATGCATCAGTTTGTATACGTGTAAAGTTAATTACTGAACATATGTAACGAGGCGGTCCCCACTTTGGTGCAAAAAGCGGCAGAAATCAACGATCAACATCGACGTCCTGACGATCTTCGTGGTGGCACAACGTCACGACCACAACGTCCAGTTGCGGTAATTCTTTCGTGAAACAGAATGCACGGTCGTTCGCTCTCAGCAGTGATCATCAGGAGACAAAACAGCCGACCCTGCAGCATCGAATAACCTGTCCAATCCACTCACATTTGTAACATGCACAACAATCTTAATCCCACACTAACCCTCCACCACAATTAATATAACTCACCAACTTATACACTGCCATCTCCCCTCCTTAATCCCATGGACCGTCATACCTAATTTCTCCGCTCCATCCCACCCGCCACCCCCGTTACACACACAACGTATCAACAGACCCCACCGACCTTTACCCGCTTTCAACCTGTCCATCCACCGCGCAATCCCTTCATTTCCACTTTTCCACTGCAACACGCAAGTGCGTCGTCGTCACCTCCCCACATACATACAAACACACATACAAAGACCCAACTGATGCCCACATCCATCTCCCCTTCTCCTGTCGTCACGACCGAAAAAGCGCCCCTCCAGCTGTCGCCCAGCCCTCCTCCATTCGACCCCAAAGCCCTGCACAATCCCGACCACAACATTGTAGTTCTCGCCCTTGATGACGACCTCAAAGAGGAACAACAACAACAAACTAGTGCCCTTGCAGCCATGAAAAAGCTCCAACTCGCTTGTCTCTGCTCCTTCCTCTTCATGTGCGTACAACTTGCTGGTGGGTACTACACAGACAGTCTCGCCATTCTCTCAGACGCTGCCCACGTCCTGTCCGACGTGGCGAGTTTCCTCGTCTCGCTCTTTGCCATGTACTTGGGTCAATTACCGGCATCGGCGACGATGCCCTTTGGCTACCATCGAGCAGAAGTGATTGGCGCGCTCTTGAGTGTTCTTCTCATCTGGGTGCTGGCCATTGGACTCTTGTGGACAGCCATGCAGAGAGTGTACAACCAGGGGAGAGGAGGTGAGGAAGTCACGGACGTGGTCGTGGATGGCAAGACCATGTTTGTTGTAGCCATGTGCGGACTAGGGATTAACCTCCTGTTGATGAAGATCTTGGGTCACGGTCATGGTCACGGTCATGGTCACGGACATAGTCACGATGGACAGGACAGAGGTCATTGCCATGGACAGGATGGAGGTCACTGCCATGATGACAAGAGCGGGACGACGTCAAGTGCTCAGGATCTTGTACGGACGCCCATGTCGGCAATGGCTTTGATTGATGGAGTGGAGATAGAGCCCTTGGCAGCTGACGTGGAGAAGTTGGCACTGAAATCGTCGGTGTTTGAGAACATCAATGTCCGGGCGGCGTACATCCACGCTCTTGGGGATTTCGTCCAGAGCTTGGGCGTGTGTCTTGCTGGCGGCTTGATCTGGTACAACCCGTCGTGGCAAATGGCGGACCCGATCACGACCATCCTGTTCTCGTTCCTCGTGCTGGCTACGACCATTGGCGTGCTAACGCGCAGTGTTCACATTCTGATGGAAGGTGCACCACCAGCACTGGATCTGCGTGTTGTGGAGAAGCGCATTCGAGCGCTGGCATCGGTGTACGACGTGCATGATCTGCATGTGTGGATGCTCACGGAAGGGCATTATGCAGCGAGTGTGCACATTCTACCGAACGGGGAGCCTCGTGTAGCTCTTCGAGCAACTCAGCGCGTACTGGCATCACTCGGCGTGCGTCAGCAAACTGTGCAGGTTGAAGACCCGACCGATCGAGACTGGACTGAAGACTTGTACTGCAACTGGACGTCGCACTCGAACGTTGCGATCGAGGCCGAGAGCAAGATGTCCGTGCCGCGTGCTGGTACTAAGAAGGCGGCGCTCGAGCCATTACCTGGATCAACAACCTTCAACTAAAGGGTGGTGTTTGTGCGTAGCAGTGAGGTGTTATTTAATGTAAAATGTTCTCTGTACCTTGTGATGTTGCCAGCTGCCAGCTGCCACCAGTCTGCTTCTGCTTCTGGTTTGGGCAAGCTGTTCACCTGTCGACGCCTATTGCAGCTAGCTTAGCTTGAGGCGGTCGTCTGCGATTTCTTTGCAATCTTGTGTGGCTCACTTTCAGCACTAGCAGCCGCCAACAGATTCTCCTTTGTCGTGTCTGTTGTAGCTTCGTCATCTGTGGCTTCCTTGGAACCTGTCACGGTGCCACTATCCTCTGCCTCCCACTCGGGCTGCTTCATCTTGGGATCTACACGCTTAGGCTCCATCTTGGACTTTAAGAATTCCATGAGGCGAAACCCGGGCGTGGCGTGGTGATCTTTGGAGATCTCGCGCACGATATCTTTGATAGATAGGATCCCGACAAGCTCTTTCTCGCGCTCGTGGCGCAGCACACCGAGCACAGGAAAGTGGCGGCAGTTGGAAGTGGCAGCTACATTCCAACACTTCTCCAGCGAATCCTCAACTTGAAGCACCGGACCCACGGACGACATCACATCCGTCACAAGCAGCTTCGTTGGATCTTTCAGCTCGAAAAGCACCTTACGAATATAGTCGCGCTCCGTGAAGATGCCGAGCACACGCTGTTCCTTGTCGACCACAAGGACAGCACCAAAATTCCGCTCAGCCATGGCCTCCACCGCTTCTGCCACAGTGACATTGTCCTCAGGTCGCGTATTCAGAATCAGCTTAATCTGCTTGTGCTTCTTTTTCAGCAGCGTCGCTGCAGTCACAACGGGAGACGTCGTTGTCGCCGACGTTGAGGACGGAGCCGCACCAGCATCCGTCGATGCTGCCGTCGTCTCACTGTCGGTGGTCTCAGTCGTTCGAGTCACAGTCTCATGCTGCTTCGTCTCTCGAAATTCGTCTGCCGCTTTATTCGCAGCACCACGCGTTGTCGAGTTCTTGGACGCCTCAAACTCTGCAAATGCACGGACAATGTCCGTGATCGACAGCACGCACCGCATATCTTCCTCTTGCACCGATCCTCGCTTCACGGCACTCGAGATATCACCCTTCACCACTGCCAAGTGTCGAATATTCTCTTTCGTCATCGTCGCTAAAGCACTACCACCACCAAACAAGCAAAAACAGCAAAACACACACCGAAAAAAGAAGAAAAAAACACATGTCAACCATCATAAAACACCGAAAATCAGCAGCACTACCACAAAAAGACCACAGCCACTTGTCCCACATACTCGATCACAGTCGTGCTTGGGTGGATGCACATAATATGCGACGACA
The DNA here is from genome assembly GCA_000173235.2 of Hyaloperonospora arabidopsidis Emoy2. Lineage (NCBI taxonomy): Eukaryota > Oomycota > Peronosporomycetes > Peronosporales > Peronosporaceae > Hyaloperonospora > Hyaloperonospora arabidopsidis. Next base: position 623,141 of record JH598461.1, on the reverse strand, counting down.
TGACGTCCCGCACGGCCATTTCGTGCCTCAACTCTTCGCGTGGCGACACTTTTTTTAAAATGTCTCGTTCCGTGACAATGCCCACAATACCCTCCTTTATCTCCGTCACAATAAGAGATCCAATATTGCGCTCCCCCATCGTCAACACGGCGTCGTGTACTGTGTCCTACACAACATAAAAATGCCCAGGAATAATTAGTCAATAGAAATAGCAATAGAAATATAGATATAGAAATAAGCACGTCTCGATCTCGTTCGCATGATGATATTATTTTCACGTGTCTCACCGTATCCACCACGCTCTCCCACTCTTCATAGTCACACAGCGTCTTGTCTGTCCCCAGCGCGCGTTCACGAGCGTTTAGTACGTCAGCGATCGTCAAGACTTTGGCGTCCTCGGCTCCAATTGTACCCAAATCGATAGTGACGTGGTCCACGCCATCTGCCCCCGAAGGATCTGAGTCTGATTCCTTCGGCAGTGACGACGATGATGGAGTAGCGGAGACGGAAGAGGGCGCGAGCGACGCGTTATAGCGCACACGGGAGATAAAAGGTGCGTGGAGGTGCACGGAGATGTGGTGTGATAAGACGGTGGATGCAGCGAGAGGACGAGAGGACGCACGCGCGAATGTACCACGAGCGCAGAGGACGCGTACGCGCATGCTATAGAAATGTGCTTGTGATGAAAATGGGTAATTCCTGTTGGAGAAGTAAAAGTTAGAGCTAAAAATGATGTAAATGGATCGATACATTTGGTTTTTAAGTAAAATACAGTCGTTGAGGTAGATTTTGTAGCTTATCCTCGAACCAGTCACGTAGCCTACAAAAAGTCGAGATTTTCGATTTGAATGAGTTCTAGATGAAATGAACTGACATGTTAGGGTGAGACTTGCCGTATAACCTCTGGACCTCCTGCTACCCTATTGTCAGATGTTTTTAAGCGACGAGAAAGCAAAGGCGTGCCATGACATCGAACCCGAAACAGCGATTTCACTCAGTGGCACATCAAGGTACGAACAGCCGACATCACCTGTAAAGTTCGTCCTGAAGACAAATAAATGGTGCCAACACCAAACCATTCGATGTCTTCGAAACGAAAAATGTGCGGTTGGGTCGGACTGAACAATGTCGATTGACGGACTGTGCCGTGTCATTGAACGGACAGATTTTCATAGCTCCTCTGCTCGATCGGTTCGTTCTGGCCACAATAGCCAACATTAGACAGGACTGGCATTGACAAGATCTCCGCAACAAAACATCAGGCTTAGCCTTAGGCACCTGTGGCATATAGTCAGAACCTTTGTTTGGGAGGCCATTGAAGATAAATAATTGATTAGTTTCCCTGAAACACTTAAAGAGATACAAGCTTTTGACAGGTCCGTGTATTCATATCGACGTTTTTGGTTGCGCTACTTCTTGCACTCGTCATTAAGCTGATTTGGACCTAAGATCTTCGGCTCATACGTACCATGATAATGTAGTATGGCCTTCTTTTCGGTTGAGCATTATATTTATATTCATTACAACTCGATGTGCCCGATCCCTTTTCTGGTAGAATATATGAGAATTGTGCGTGGGCTCAACAATAACTAAAGCGATGATGGCAGATGCAAGGCGTCGTAGTCGCTAACGGAAGATGGCCGCAGACAGGGATCACGACTTACCAACAACGACGTTGGTCTCCGTCACTATCGATCCCTTCCACGATGTTGACATCGATGTAAAGGTAGCAAAAATGACTGCAAGTTTTGCGACAATTGGTGCATCCATAAATGTGTTTTCCCCGTGCTTGCATATCTAAGGGTTTATCAATGATCTCTGCAGCCCTGTGTTGTTTTCTGAAGCTGAAGTACAAATTCTGCGGATGCCCTCACTACGCCGCGACGTGGGTCGCCAAGAAATCCAAGGTAATGTATCAATTTAGCAGACTCTGTAATCATTGATGTCAATTGCCACGCACAGAGATACCTGCATGTTGAGATTGCGAGGAGTACGCGAGTAGGTCCTTACGATATTGGACCCTGAGTAACTTTCCCGACTTTTGTTGTACAGAATCAAGCTACATCACAGACCCCAAAAGTGGCATGTGCATAAGTCCACAGATCTATTACAGAGCGTTGACGAGAAGGCCGAAGATACAAAGACGGTGACGGTGTGAAGCCGCTAATATTTTTCCTTATTCCAAGAATCACAATGTTGCTACTGAGTTGAGTTTGTCATGATGAAGAAGCGTCTCGCGGAGGCTACAAATGAATGTCTTTGACACAGTGTAATTTTTCTGCAAAGAAGACCACGGTTTTGAACTTACAGTCAGCTTTTTGCTATGCCACTCCATTGGATTGGTTAGATGCTCAGAATGCCAACGACCATTGCTCGAAACTAAGGTGATACGCGGGACCAAGCAATAAGGCCATACTGGTGTGACGATCCTGCAGAATGGACGAGCTGAAGCACCCATTGTGACAATCTCATATACAGTAAGAGTAACAAATAAGTGGACCACTTATCTTTTTTCTATCGAAGACCACTGCGACGGTGATCACCTATTCGAGTACAGTAATAAATACTTTTTCCAAGTATGCGTCAATTCTATGACGACCAGCAAGGTCGTTCTCGGGTTTGAAAGCACACGGCTTTACTTTTGCTCAGCGTATTCAGTACTGTCAAGGATATCATAACGCAAGTGGTCACATGGCAGTACATCTGGGAGCTGTCGATAAGGATGAGAGGGTGCATTCGGAAGTTGGTCTATGAAAGATGTGCAAGAATTGCAGGTATCTTCCGCTGCACACATGACGGAAGCCAGCAATCGAATGGAACGGCGGAACATAAGCAATTGAAGGGGAGCGAAGGTCGCTTGTTATTTTACTGAAGCAAAGTAAGGCTATTGGCTTGGTTGACATGTGAATGGATACTGAGCTTACGATATCATTAATGGCTGCTGGCCAGTAGACTAATATCACATGCAGCGCCTTACTTTCTAAAGACCTTCTCTGATAATTCCGCAAACCAAACCGACAACAGATGACTTGTAAAGATACTAAAAATGCCAATCGTTCCACCAGTCGCTCGACTGACGTGCTTGTCGTATGTTTAGCATCTTACTACTCACATCTCAATCTTGTGTACTAATGAGCGAAGCCTGACGACAGATTTTATTGACTGATCGTATATCAACACATGCACCGGCAATCGATACTTACTGGTCATTCTATATTGGGCACAATAATGTAGAGCACTGCTGACGGAGATGCCAATTTACAGAGTCGTTTCGATACAATGACTTGGTCATTTCATAGCTTCCGGTAAAAGATCCCGTACGTCAGGTGCACGCTACTACTTGTTACTAACACTTTACGGCGGCACAAACAAACTACAACTTTCAACTCTTGGCACATTACTCACGTTAGTACACCCTAGTACGTACGTCGACATTTTGTCCTTCTCGCTTGATCTCGATCTTTCGACGTCACGACGACAATAACAGCAGCTTCCATTTTGCGCCATCATACAATAAAGGAAACATCTCTACCAACTAGTCACCTGTACTCCTATGGTGCAGGCATTTATTGATAAAGATGACAAACAGAAAGAGTTGTTCACCCATATCTTTATCTTTATGCTACCAAGAAAGCAAAGGGCTGAAAACATGGCTTCAGATTGTCATAGCGATAGGCGACATCGTCGTGTGGTCTCCCTTTCTATGGGACCATGGCCTTCGAGCATAGGCACAAGCAACGCCATACCGCAACGACAGCTGTTGACAGTGACTTTACACTACGGTATGCAGACTTCACTTTACTTCACCCACCGAGACATCCGCGCTTAACCGTTGCGCGTCATTTGACTGTCGTCTATCGTCACCAGCGATCTGCCTGCAGCTTTTCGGTTGCTATACTGACAGCAAGACTACCTCAGACGCCGTCATGTGGAGTGCGTCGATTCATGGCAGCACTCTTAACATATTTTGCTCGCCAAAGTTTACAGCTCGGTGATTTCTCATCAATTGTCCGTCCTATGAACACGACGTTCGTCCGTAGAATCCCGTCGGAATCTGCATGTGGGTGGTCGGCCGCGGGCCAATCGTTTGCTCGTAAACACACAAGGGGACGATAATCCCTGAAGTAGCACTTATTGCAATAAGCAGCAGCTCATCAAAATAAGGCAGCAATTCTTACTTCCGATTGGCCGTCAAAAGAGTCGCCGCAGAAAAGCCCAGTGCGCCAAAACGCGAAGCAGCACGAGAGGGTCACGCCTCGGCTGGTGCTTAAGTAGATCAGTGCTATCACTACCCCCACGGATACACGCGTTTCGAGCGTTTGCACCACCACCACCTGGCTAAAAATCTTAGCAGCAGCAGTAGTAGTAGGTGTACGGATAAAACCCGGATAAAATCCTCCTTTTTTCGAACAGGTTGCCCTTTTTTGCCGACAAACCAGGCAATCACTTGCTGGCTGACTGAAGTTTCACTTTGCGTAAGGGAAAAACCCACTGCAGCATTTCACTTCGAAAAAGCAAGGGAAACGAAGCGTGACGTGACGTGACGAACCAACACCATTCCGCACTGGCCGTCGACGACATCATGGGGAAAGCGCGCACTCTCAGTCGACGACGGGCGGCGAGCACCGCACCCGGCACCGTCGTCACGCCCGCGCCGTCGCTCACGCCCAATGAGCGCGCGTACATGATCCGCAAGGCGAAAGAGGCGTCCGTCGCGCTCGTCGAGCACGCGCACACGCTCGATGGGCCCGTGCAGTGGCATTACACGGGCAAGTTCCGCGGTATCCAAATGTACCGCGGCGAAGGCAGTTACGACCACGGAGGAGGCAGTAGTAGCGGCACAGAGTTTCTATGCGGAGTCACGACCATGATGGGCTCGATCGAGGAAGTGGCCAACTACTTTAATCAACAGACGACGGAGCAGATGCGGGCGAAGAAGGCAGAAGACGTGCTGGACTGTGGCGTGCTGTACCTTCTCGTGCGCGGGGATCCCAAGAACCCGTTCTACCGCGTCTCGGCCAAGTACCAGCTCTACGAAGGCCCGTCGGCTTTCTCAAGAGAACGGGATTACTGCTTTCTCGAGTGTCAAAACACGTTCCGACACGCGTCAGGACGCCGCGGGTGGGTGCTCAGCATGCACTCGATCAAGCTCCCGAGCTGTCCAGAAGTCGACGGCGTCGTGCGCGGCAGTATGTACCAATCCGGCTACGTCTTTGTCGAAGCTGAGAAGAAAGGCTACATGGACGTCATGCACAGTCTGCAGATCAACTTTAAGAGCACGAATCGCTTGCCGCACTTTCTCTTGAACTCGGCGCTCCGGCGGCGCATTCTGTCGGTCGTGACCGTCAGTCGCGAGATCCAGACCACGCGCATGGGGCGACAGACGCTCTTGAAGAAGAAACAGCTCATGCCGAAGCACTCGCGCGTCTTGTGCGTGAACTGCGCCCGCAAGTTCTCGCTGTTTGTGCGTAAAACGCGCTGTCGCGTCTGCGGCGAAGTCGTGTGTCAACCGTGTGCTCCGCAGGTCACGCTCACGACCAAGTGTGGCGTCGTCAAGACCCGCGTGTGCACGAAGTGCTACCACTTGTCTCCTACTGATGACTATGGAGAAGAGGACGCGCTGCGGGATGGAGGCGAAGACTTGCGACGAATGGAGAACGAGACGCGGTACTCGGATATTCTACAAGACCATCAGGATCATCCGGATAAATACCGTGACGACAACAAAGATTATGACGACAGTCTGGACGACGACGAAGACGAGGACGGACTTGAGGAGCAGTCAGACTATAGTGTGTTTGCCCAGTCTCGTTTCACGGACGCGAGTCGCGATTCCGCTGGCACGAGTCAATTTGGTGCGTCAAAATTTGACAGCCACTTTAAGGGATCGAGTCAGTTTGGGGCTACCAACGAACTTGATGATAGCCAGTTTAACGGTGGTAATACCAGCGTGGACAGCTCTGTCAGTGGCACGAGCACGTCGGACTGGACGGGAGGCAACAGTGCGGTGAGCAGTGTAATGGATTGGAAGCAGGCTAGCAGCACGAGGCCAGCCGATGGCTACATTTACGACCCTCAAGCCTCGATAACGAGTAACAACTTTTACGGAGCAAGCTCTGGTGGCAGCAGTGATTATGAAGCAAGCTATCGCACGCACAAAGGGAAACCAGACAAGCGAGCGGGAAGGTACAAAGCAGCTGTGCCTATCCCAGAGAACGAAGCTCATAGTCATCGTGGTGGCTCCGCGACAAGCTACAACTCCAGCACGAAATCTAAGTCGATGCGGCGGTCAAACAATGGGGCAAAGCAAGCCACAATGTATGACGTGAGTTGTGATAGCCACGCACTCAACGAGAGCCAAACCGGCAAGACTTTGTCGATCCAAAGTCTCGCAAAATCTCGTGCGGCACGCTATGGAATTAAGAGCCAATTTCCGCCCCCGCCCCCACCGCCTCATCGCAATCTGCCACTTGATGAACGCGAGCGCGAAGTAGGTGACAGTCCTTTATACCTCGGAGCGCTGAAGTCGGACAAAATTCACAGCTCAAAGGATCGAAAAGTGCACGGTATTGCTGCGCGCAAGAGTATTGCCCCGCCGTCTCCGAAAGAAGGGCGCCGTGAGACGGATCGACTATGCGCAAGACGTGCCCCCAAGATACCTCGCGGCGTGACGTCGAATGCCGTAGTGGCTAGCAGGGGTTCTCAGGCTTCCCGTGCTAGTTCAAGGGGCTCAAAAGGCCATGGTAGCAATCGGTCTTCTGCGATTGTGGAGAAAGTGCGCCGTAACCGCGATCGGGCGACCCGTTACAATTCGGACATCAATCTGTCTTCATCGGAGTTGAAGACGATGGAGAAAGAACACTTGGCGAGGATGTGTGAAATCGAGCGGATGCAAGAACTATCCCCAGAAAAGGCGGCAAGGCGATTGACGGCACCGGACTGGAGTCGCTTGTCTGTGCCATTAGCCCAGAGTGGTGATCGTTGTCATAGCAATCGTTCTAGTGCTGCTGTTGCTGGAAGGAAGCAGAAGCAGCCACTTCGCGGTTCCCACCGTTATTCCAGTCACACGACTTCTAATTCCCCGATTCAACTGCCGTATGCCTCTCCACCTGGGACCCCTCCTAGCGTGCGAAGCCGTCGCGTGCCTAAGAATGTATTCGTCAACAGTCGAACAAGCGGATCATTTGGTGGCAATCGCTCACGACAGACGGATAATAGCAGCAATTTCGAGGCAAGCCGGATTCTGTCAGACCGATCAAACAATACTTTTGCAAAGTCTGATCATGCGCGCGTTAGTCTCGCACCATCTGCGCGTAGCGAAGATCTTGTGTTTAACACTCAGCGATCTGGGTTACGTGTTAGCAAAGGTAGCGACTCGTCCTTCAGTGACCGGCGGGTGGACGGCTCGCAGGGTTCGAGCGATATTTCATATCGTGATCGACGATCGGATACTTCTAGTGTCTCGACTATTTCCGACATCAGGCACCCGGGTGGGTTTTCGCTCGATACATCGCAGGTATCAAATGATGCAAAATTCTCCAGCAGTATTGCAATCCTGGAGCCAACCGTCAAGTCATCGGATCGCATCGCAATGATGGAGAGCTTTAGTGCCGAACGCCACTCTCTTGATTCGCTGTTGGACGAGGATTTACTGAATCAATCGTTGGCAGGTATGACTGAGCATATATATTCGATGCGAGCTCGCGCAGCGTACAAGCTACCAGATGAAGAACGCTGTTTATCTGACGACTTGCAACGACTACAAGAGGAGCACAGGAAGCGAATGGAGGAGCTGACTAAAATGGCGGACAACCACATCATCGCAGACATTGTCCGCGACAGCACATTCACTTTTGGTGGCCTTCACGATAGCACGTCCAGTCTTGGTGGACTCCACGACAGCTCAGTTAGCCTAACGGACTACTCTGAAAACTACTTCGGTGGCAGCACCATGAGTTCTGCCAGTTCTACTAGCTCTGTCGACATTGATGATGAAACATTCGATTTCGGATCTCGACCGTTTGGACGGTCAAAGCGTAGCGGTACTATTGCTTTCGCTTTGGAAGAAATGGGGAGTGTGGAAGATGACGACGGGGAAAGTGATGATCCCGAAACGTCTTATTATTCAGGTCAAGAGCATGGAGAGCAAGACTACAGGAGCGAGGGAGAGTCTGGGTATCACTCGAGCGAAAAATTCGATGTACGGACTGAAGAAAATACGCTGTCAACGCGTCGCGATAGCGAAGAGTTGGACACGAATAATCATGAAGACGAGGGTGAGTCTATCGACATGTCACATCATTCCAGCAGAAAGTTTGAAGAACACAAGACCAGACAGGAGTCTGGATTTACCACCCCTCCACGTCGCATAAGTGCGGAATCTGGCGAGCGCGGGTACGAACAAGTGAATAGCTTAGCCACCCCGCTACGCTGCTCCACTGCAAATTCTGTGGAGAGTGTGTCTGAACGTCTTAGTGATCCTGCCTTCCGTCCGAGTGGGGGAGTGGATGAGCAGAGTTCTGGTGTAATTACTCCGTCTCATAGTTCGCGCGTGGAGTCTATTGAGAGCACGCACGACCCGAACGCTGGTTTGTGTACACCTCCGCGCCGTTCCAGCGTGGCGTCAGCAGAGAGCATGGACGAAAATACGAACAGCTTAGCTGCCTTGCCCCGCCGCTCAAGTGTAGATTCGGGGGGCCAGAGCGGTCACGAACAGAAGAGCAGCTCTGCTATTCAGCCACACCATCACAGTGTGGAATCTTTGGAGAATGGGAGTGAACGCACAGATGACTTTGCCGATTCATCGTTGCGTTGTTCAAGCGCGGATTCTGTGAAAAGTGAGCATGAACAAAGCACAGGCATCGCTACTCCACCGCGCCGGCTGAGCGTGGAGTCTGTAGAAAGCGAGCAAGAACAAAGCACAGGCATCGCTACTCCACCGCGTCGGCTGAGCGTGGAACCTGTGGAAAGCGAGCAAGAACAAAGCACAGGCATCGCTACCCCGCCGCGCAGGCTGAGCGTGGAGTCTGTGGAAAGTGAGCATGAACAAAGCACAGGCACCGCTACCCCGCCGCGTAGGTTGAGCGTGGAGTCTGTAGAAAGCGAGCACGTACAAAGCACAGGCACCGCTACCCCGCCGCGTAGGTTGAGCGTGGAGTCTGTAGAAAGTGAGCATGAACAAAGCACAGGCACCGCTACCCCGCCGCGTAGGTTGAGCGTGGAGTCTGTAGAAAGCGAGCAAGAACAAAGCACAGACATCGCTACTCCACCGCGCCGGCTAAGCGTGGAATCTGCGGAAAGTGAGTACGAACAAAGTACAGGCATCGCTACACCACCGCGTAGGCTGAGCGTGGAGTCTGTCGAGAGCGAGCACGAACAGAGCACAGGCATCACTACCCCGCTGCGTAGGCTGAGCGTGGAGTCGGTGGAAAGTGAGTTTGAACAAAGTACAGGGCTTGCTACTCTGCCGCATTTGCCAAGATCGGAGTTTGTGGAACATGAGCACGTACAAAGCACAGGCATTGCTACACCACCGCGTAGGCTGAGCGTGGAATCAGTGCAGAGTGAGCACGAAGAAAACACAGGTATTGCTACCCCACCGCGCAGGGCAAGCGCGATGTCTGTGGAGCATGATCACGACTATACGAGCGGCTTAGCCACTCCACAACGCCGTCAGAGCACGGAGCCTGTTGGGAGCGAGCATGAATGCGCGAGCGATTTAGTCACTTCACGCCGTCAGAGCGCTCAGTCAGCAGAGAGTGAATATGGACGTGATAACAGATCAGACGACGCTGGGTCATCGCGCAGCTCCAGCGAAGAAAACGATAAAGACCTGGACGAGACCGTCACGCGCGAAAGTGATCATGAGGATGCCCGGCCTGTATACCAGTCGAGTGAAGAGCCCCTGAACCAACAGGGTGACTTGGAATACATTGAATCAGCCTACCGCTCAAGCAACGGGTCCATACCCGAGCACGCTAGCACAACGCCAAAGCGCATGAGTGAGGAGTCAGTTGCATTCGAGAGAAGAGATTCGAAATTCGATCCTGACAGCTCGCAGCTTATATTAAGCTCGGTCGTTGACGAGTTCTCTGCTGACATTCCAAACGTCCTGTCGGATAGCGATGATTCCGAGGACGAAAATAATCAAGAGGACACTCATTCTCCTCGTACCACACCCAGTGTTTGCTCGGAACAGCCGCAGCTGGTCTCAACCGTCGAAAATGGGGACGGCGACCACGTAAAGCTGTCATTGTTCGAGACGTTAATCTCGAACGGGACATGCAGTCCAGATGTGCCGGAGCATGTACTAAGCTCTTTCCGCGAGTCCTGCGTGTCAGTGATTGACGAGGAGTTAATGAACCGCCCAACTATTGAGCTTTTTGATGTGGTCCGTGCGAATCGTTCGGCACACAACATGGACGGAAATCGCTCTCCGGACACGATGTCCAGTCTTGAGGCGAGTCATTTGCGGCGGATGGAAGAGCTCAATCAGATTGCAGTTGACCACTTGGGCAACCGCATTTCCGATCTTGATGAAGACTTGCTCGGTAGCGCGTTTCGACCGGGCCGATCACTGCATCCCGGATTCCGAGATGAGGATAGAGAGATGCAGTGGCGCTCGTCCGATGTCATGGAGCAAGTTCATAATAAGCACGAGATTGACATGGAGAAACTACGTCGCAGGATCCGGCGGCTCGAGGAGGAATGCCGCGAGTCGATTGCGTCCGTGTTGACCGCTGAGGAAATGGATCTATCTGAGTTTGACGACGACGATGGTGCTTTTAACGGGCTGCAGAGCTTCCATGGCCACCAGAGCTTTAGCGTTGGCAGGAGCTTCAGTCACCAGGCGTCCTTCACGTCCGGTAAATCGTCTACTATTTCGGAAGATGGCGATATGGACACGTTGATCGAGACGGACGAGCCGTTGCCCGCTCGGGTTCTTTTCGAGCAGATCGCCCAGCTGACTCGTTTGCAGCAAGAGATGACTGAAGCCGAGAACGATGAGGATGAAGAAGAAAGTCGCGCGCGCATCAAGGAACAGTACCGTGTGCTGCGTGCAATTAAGGCGAACAGGCGCCATGATAGCGGGTCACTGAGCGAAGACGATGAGAACTGGATTTAGCAAGGTTCTGGTACGGTGGCCGAGTAGAGTAGCGTTGCGCGCTCTAATGTGTATTGTGAATTGCAACTAATATGTCTGCATCAACTTTAAAATCTACTTGCCGTTCAAGTTTCGGGAGTCCGCAATAGTACAATTCGACATCGGTAGCTTCTCACAGTATGCAGCTTGTACGTTTACAGCTAGTCCAGTGCGGCGGCCGCCATCATCGTCGCACGAGAGCCCAGTGCTAAATTCGGTACATCAAGGCATCGAGAGAAAGTCAAGTGGTTGTTTGTGCACCGCATGAACTCGAGGCTGTTTTCACGGAAGCAGCCGACGCTTTGGTACGGTGTAAACACGAGCTCTTCGCACACAAAGATTACTACGAAAAACATGTATGTCCTCGCCCCCACATCAGAAGAGCGTTCATCCGTCGTTCCAATAGACCAGGCGTCGGTGTCCAGCTGTGAGCCGAGCTTGTCATCGACACTAGCGAATTATTTCCAACGCAAGCTGTTGCTCATTTGATTTGCTCGGACAACACAAGGCAAGACTGTACGACAACAACAGGTGAGGCTTGTCAAGACTCATTATCCAAATTAATATATATTTCGTCGTTGCTGCTCTAGACTTGGTAACAACGCTAAACATGGTGGCAGCCCTTGTCTCGGACCAAGAGCGACTGGACCTCATTGAACAGAGCGGCGACGTTTTTGTCAAGACGCAAAAATGGCTCGAGAATGCCAAGGCGTCACGTACTTTGCCCGAGGTCAAGGACAACTTGATAACATCGCTGGAAACTTTCACCATCTACGGGTCGCTGGACGCCGTCACGGATTTGTACCTAAAGGACGAGATGAAGATGGCACTGGACTTTTCCAAATCGCGAGAGCTTGCAGTGCTCAAGTCTCCTACAAAGCAGCGGTCACTCGACCGCGTGAGTCTTCGGTGGTCGCTTCTACACTCACCAAGTCAGCTCTTCGCCATTGACCAAGACTTTTGCTATCTGGAGGTCACGATGCCGTTTGAAACAACAGACCGACGTCGAGGCTGGGCGAGGTGCTTGCAATCGGTCAAACACAAGGCGTGTCCGACATTTCGAAAGTCGTACGGGAGCGACGTACATCGAGCTGAACTTTTGTACTCTGGGCTGTTCTTCGAGGAGACGGGTGAGCTGGGAGTACTGAAAGCTACTGTGTGCTACAACATCAAGCGAGATCACGTGGCGCCTCTAATGGTCCAAAGGTTGCTGAAAACGCAGTCAAAACGGACCGTCGAGCTGTTGAACCATTACCTCAAGATGTCGACGATGATGCTCAAGTCGAGGAAAGTCTCGCTCACGAGGGCACTGCAGCTGCACGCTGAGAGACGCTGTGGTGCCTGTGCAAACCAGCTATCGAAGTGGAAACCCAAGGAACGATGCATTTTATGCAGATCGGTACGTTGTGCATGAGGTCAACAACGTTTACGAGCATTGGGACTTATCTGTGTCATGAGCGTGTAGTTGATATGCGATAAATGTAACGACATCGTGTCGCGGAACTACAGGGTCGATCGTGTTGGTCAAGGACGAGTCGCATGCTTCGCTTGCGCACACCGCCACGGTACGAAGACCGTTCTGGTGACGAAGACTCGATCCGACGACCTGAAAGCAAGGGACGGCGGTACGTTTGCTGATACGACATACGAGAGGATGAAAGCCTATCAAGGAGATGGACTGCAAGACAGCAGCATCTCGTCACTCAGTAGCGAGGAGATCCTTCAATCGAAATGGTGTGATGATGAAGGTAACCCGATGCCCGTGATTGCCCGGAAGGGCTCTTCGCAGCAACATTCTGAGCAACTAAACCAACGCCAGTCAAAGTTGTTCTGCGACTCAAACTGTACGATCTCGGAGATTGATTACAGCTGTCATGACCGTCTTACATGCTAACGTTTTGCTATTGTGTGCAGTCCTCGCGCGAGAGACGTTATGCTTGCCAAAGGATCACGCGACATCACAACAACGACAACGACGACGTTGTACTACTCGAGTGTCAAGTCGTCGGCCAGTCAACCGACTGGACCAAGACTTGATTGCACGTGGCCGTAGTCGAACGCCATGGCAAAGCCAACGGCTTACGAGTCCTCGCGACACAAGATACCACCGGCGGGGCAGCAGAGCAAGTCGAGTACCCATATGAACTTCACTTCGGTGCGTTGCTAAGTCGGCTTTTGTCGTAGGGAATTGAGTAAGTGCATGCAAGGCTTTTTACGACTGACGCTGTTTTAGTTCGACCTCTGCAGTTTACGGACCAAGGTTCTCGAGCTGCCACGCACTGGAACCTCATAGATGGTGCACGCCAATACGATATCGTACCGCCAGTCCAGCAGCGAGTCATTCCTGCCGTCAAGCCAAGTCTCTTCATCACCAACGATCACGAGTCATTCGCGATTATCTCCGACGAGGTACACGAAGACAAACTCTTGTGACTTCTCCTACTTGGCCAACTTCAAGTAGATGATACAGCTGATCAAGCCGAGCCGAGCAGCTTTCTCGGGGAAGAAGAAGCAGAAGCAGAAGGACGTTAACATGAAGGTACATGTTCTGAATTCCGCCAAAGCAGATTGCAGAGGAGACTTCATGTGTTGTTGTTTATGCATTCGGTGGATCAGAAAAATCGAGGTAGCTGGTGGTAATCGGATGTTGACAGAGAAAAA
>JH598461.1:425056-608769 GCA_000173235.2 Hyaloperonospora arabidopsidis Emoy2 | reverse complement strand
TCAGTTCAGTGAACCTACACTGGGTCACGTGAGACAATCTGGCTTGTCGTCTGTGGCTATCTATCGGATACCGTACACATCGAAACAGCAGCAGCAGTCGAGTGAACGTGACGAAGCGACCTGACCTGACCCGATCATCATCATCGTCATCATCCTGTTTCGGTGAAAAAGCTGAGGCGCTCTCCGTGACCTCAAGTATCTCCCCCGAATCAAGCAAACAGTCGTCATGCCCCATCTCCAGCCCAGTGCCCACCTGTCACGTCGACACAAATCCACTATCAGCTGAAATCTAGACTTCAACATGTTTTCACGAGCAGAAGAGCGTCGTGGATGATGTTGACGTTGTTGTTTTTGTTTTTGTTGTTCATCTCCGCGCCATCGTCGCGCGTGTCAGAGAAAGGGGATCAAGCGCCACGTTTGCGGCCGCCGCTTCCCGGTCTTTGTTCGAATGGAAGGGCAGACGAAGCGGCTCTTTCGTGCCCATCGGTGGTCCGATTCCGCTTCCTACATACTAGGGGAGCGACGAGAGGTACTTTTTTCCAAGTCGGCTGCACGTTCCACGCGCTTGCTCGTGCTTTTTTGGGCACAACCGGATGGATAGTCACGGTATTTGACGATCGACATTACTGCATTAAGGAACCGGAACACTTGCGAAAACACGGCACGGCACCGGTTTCCTAGACCAGTTGGTAGCTGCTCGAAAGTCCAGAGTCCAGTCGATTTTTTCGGGTGTTGGACGTCACGCTCGACGCGTCATTTGGGTATTTATCCTATTGTTACTGCTATAGAAAAGAGCATGTCCACAGGTAGCTCCACGTCGGCGCGATGTGCATTCTGCGGAGCTGTACGTTGAGTGGTTCTACTTGTTCATCTGTCTCGCTTGGTTATGACTCAATGCACTCGAATGAACTAATATCTGTCTCTTTTATATGGTTATTGTGCTGCTTAGAACGTCAGCAATGCGTCTGCACGGATTCTCGTGACGTTCGCAGCCCCGACCGAGAACCATCAAGGGACTTCTTGTCCTGAAGTCAAGCCGTTGAAATGGCGGTTTTTAACGGACAAAGGCCCGTGCACGAAGCTCATGTGCCTCGCTTGTGCACAGAAGCGGAAAGTGAATTTAAAGGTGGACCACCAGCACCACCAAGTGCCTGTGACTGTGGAGTCGTGGAATCCTGAGGGTGCAAGGAATATTGACCGACTACCAAAGGCTCTTCCGCGTAACGAGGTGAATTTTGCGACCGTGCACAAGGCGATGAAAGTGGAGATTCGAGAGCCGTGTCATCAGCCACAGCATCGTCATCACTGCGTGCTGGAGAGTACCCCGGTACAGCTTAATAAGCACGAGAAGCATCATCAAGCGCAACGACGGGAGCGGATTCATAGCCAGCAAAACATATGTGAACAACCAACAAACAACGGTAGACGACGAAGAGCGACGCATACGTCCGACTTCCAGCTAGAAGGGAGTCGTCAGGCCAGTGCACTGCAATCGTTTGCAAATGATCGTGTAGCCAGAAAGTCGATGACGCAGACTTGGCCTTCAAGTCCAGTAGAAGTCCGGAGTCACCCTTCTAATACTCATCGACGGACTTCAGTCGAGAGCGTGACTTCCCGTCCACGAAAGTCCATGACGCAGACTTGGCCTTCAAGTCCGGTTCCAGAGAGGAACTCAACTTCTGTCACCCAGCGACGAGCCTCGATCGAGAGTACAACACCTCGTCTACGAAAGTCAAGCAGTGGTCCGCCTGAGCCTCTCAAGGCGGAAAAGAAGGGGTGGAGGCTCAACTCGACAGCCGATATCCTCGGTATGTCCCAGTCGCTTGACATACCGCCTAATTATTTCGAGATGAGCCCGTCGTCGCCCAAGCTTTATGCAGACAAATTGACAGACAAAGACCCTCTTGATCGGGTACGCGTCGACCTCGACGTGCCCCAAATGGAGCTCGAGAAGCAACGCGAAGGCGATGAAGAGCGACACCGACGACAAAGTGCGTCATACGCCCACATGCTCTTGCGGATGCGTCTGCACTACAATACGGTGCAAGCTAATGGAAGGCACGCTCATCCTGCTTCAGCTCCACCACGACGGATTCGATCGGAGCGAGTGCAATCGGTTGCTGTCCGCAACGTCCGAAGCGACACTATAACGAGAGCGTCGGCCAACTTTGCCATTGATCTCGGCTACCTGCATGCATACAAAGACGCCCGGTAGAGATATCGAGCAAGCGATCGACACTCATTGTGCAGTCGACACTGCTACAGTAGGAGGAAAGACGAAAGTGATCGCTTGGACATTGACTCGAGGAGCGTGACGAGGTCTCTCCTTATTGCAGATATACCATAATACAGCTTCATTCTTGGTCTGAATGGTACAAATGAAGTCGACTGGTCTCTACATTCTTTGCTATGTTTACTGTAACGTTGCCCTCGATTTATTTTTAACGAACGTAAGTTGTATGATCGTGTTTTGCCGTGACATATGGGCCCGCTGAAGCAGGATAAATAAACATTTGGGCCGCGTTCGACAGCAGCAGCTGGTGGTCTTAGAAACTTGTAGTCAAATTGTTCGTATGATGTCGCCGAATTCGATGCGTATTCATGATAGATATAGAGGCGGTAAAGGAGGACTTGAGCTCATAGGGCAGTGCTAGCTTTTGTACTGTACGATGATAATAAAACGTGTCGATAAATCAGCTTTTGCACGATGACGATCGATCGATTGATCGACCGATCGAACGCAGTACCCCTAATAAGGGCACCGATCAGCAGTATCGCCAGCTGTAATGCAGGAAAGCTTGTCTCAAACACACTGATCACATACGTTACCCAGCAATTTCTCACGAAACGCTCAGATTCCGACTCTCGTCGTTCCTTCAACTAATTTATTGGATAACAAAAGCTTTTTACACGCATTTTTTCGTAAATCAGGCCTACTAACTGCTGCATTTGCCATCTGGTCGTACAGAAGGCCAGCTGCTCGGACCGTATCGAGTCGGCCATAAACACCTCCAAGACCATCCGTCCCTCGACCGACCGACATCCATTTCGTCCTCCCCCCATTCAGTCAATTCCGCTAAGAGGAAAAAAGAAGAAAACTTTTTGGACTCTACTCGACACTAGCAATAGCTTTTTGCCTCCACTTTCTATGGTGAATTGTAAAGGACGGATGCGATCCCCTCGAAAATCCGTGACTCAGGAGATCTGTTGCTACTGCCGAATGGTTGGTCCGCGTCTCGTTCATACATTTTCATTTCAGATACATTCCTCGATCCCGTTTGTACTAACAACGTCTGTATCTCTCTTTGTGCTACTTCTGTTTCTAGCACGTCTGTGACGAATGTTTCCAGATCGCCACGAACCGGAGCTCCATGGGCTCAGCAGAGATCGAGGCCCCACGTCGCCATCAACACGCGTGCTTGTCGTGTGTTCGATTGCACCCTGAAGCAGAAAAACTGCACTCTGCCCCTTCATCCCGTCGACAGTTGCATCGTCAGCGTCTCCATGATTGGGATCGCGCCTCGAAGCCGTTCGTGTCGACGGAAAAACTAGACCAGTTGAATCAATACGGGGCAACTGGCTCTGGTAGAACAAGGCAAACACCAGGAGAAGTTGAAGACACTGCGGAACGTCGCCACCGTCGTCACACTGTGGCTAGTGGTCTACATCTGGGGTTAATTAATGATCCTATGAAACCAAACTTGAAGCCAGCGAGGGCTCAACCGCAGCTCGGTGCTAATGCCATGCAGTTACATGAGCCTGCTCGAAAACAGGCTCATGGGGCTGTACTAAATACTGTAAAAAGACCGGAACAGCCAGCAGCTCGAACGCTGGATTCGTGTTTTATCAAACGATCGACTTCACGAATGGCGGCGCGTAACTGTGTCGAGAAGCCAATGAGTATAGATCGACGTGACGTCTCAGGGTCGTTCTTGTGTGATTTTACGGGTGCCGAGCCTGTCATGACAGTGTTGGATGAACCGCAAGAGATGAAGCAGTTGACAGGGCGAGCCAAGTGTTCGAAGAATGTACCACCTGTGCAGGTAACACGAGGACGACGCTTTTCGGTGGATGACCGGTGTAAAAGTGCTGTTCCTCCTGTTTCTTCTAGGCACGTTGGTGCTATTGATACGGAACTTGCATTGGTTCAACCGCGCTATGATTTTGCGGTGAAGAAAGTCAAGAAGCAGTCGCATCAGCCAAAGACTTTGGAAAGTGATTCGAGTGCAGACAAAAGCACGAGCAAGAAGCATCATGCTCAACTGATTGATTGTTTGACTGTGAACCGTCGACCAGGAGATCGTCGACATACTATGACGGGTGCGTCGACCAAGAACTTGATACCCCGGCATCGACATTGGAACCGAGTAGATGTGATTGACGAGGTCGGCAGTCGAGAGCACGATAGGCCAAAGTACAAGGTCGGACTCGCTGACTTTCATTTGTCCACGTTCAAACTGATGCCGCCAGAATCGACGCTTGGGCAACAATCTACGTCTAATGTTGCCAGGTATGAATCTCGTAGCAAGAATGGAAAGCATGAGATGGCGAAACCTGTTGTGGCCGCACGAGAAGTACGTGGATCCAGTCGGTCCAAGAACGAACTGTGCGACTTGGCGTATCTGGATGTGTTCAAGACATACACCTTGTAAGAATGGTACTACTTGCAAGTCGGGAAAAGGTTCAGATGTATGGAGCGCGACTTCGCAGATCTGTAAGTGTATCTTGTCTGTAGTATATGCCCAAGGTCATGATCTCAAGTATTAGTAACGGAACTGTCCGCTACCTCAGTAGCATGCATGAAGCACACTGAACCATATAAGTATGTGCCGGTAGAAATTTATATACATAATTGAGAAGGTCTTTTACATACGGTAGTATTCTGCTGTACATCAGCGACAGAGCGCACTGCGTATTTACTGGTACCCTCCCTTATCCCGGACCGTCCGACTTTGTTATTTTATGAACACGAGACTCTGATCATCATGTGATATCGATGAATCCATAAAAAGAGGAGAGTATGTTATGATTTTTTATCGACTTCGGCTTGTCATCTGTATTTCGCCACCGTTATAAAGTGTTCTCTTGCCTTCGCATGTGTTTAATTGCAGTTGTCATACCATCGATCAAAGTACACAGAATGTATGAGCTCTACTACATCCCGCTAACCTAGGTTACAGACTAACATATGAGTGCATGATAAATTAGCAAGCTTGCCTGTCGGTCACTACGTCAGTCCTCGCCATTTTGAGCGACTAAACAGTTGATGTAATGTTCTTGCGTGGTGCGGGCCTCGGCTAAGCGGTTCTTTCGATTGGGGATAAAGTCTAGTGACGATAAGTTGGTGCTATGCTATGCCGATTAAAATCAATAATAGTATCAACGGGACCGGTATAGTTTGCAAGCCCGAAGGGTGAAGCTATTTGTGAGTGTGCGCAAGATTGTATGCCGAACTTTTAAATCGTACTTATACTGTGTGTGTCTCTGTGTGTGTATGTCTGTCTATAGATAACGCGTTAGGTGTACCTTACTCGTACTAAGTACGATCTAGCCTGACCCCCCTCATAGGTATATAGGCATATTCAAGTCACTCTTTGGCTAGGTCAGTATTGTGATGCACGCACGTGATTGGCTTAAAATTGATCATAAGGGAGGTATGATCCCATAAGTAAATGCTGGACGCTCATAAGCACAGGCCGATCGCGTTGCCCTTACCTTACTGTACTACTGGGTTAATACAGACATTAACAGCATTATACTCATTCTTTTTTTTTGTGTCTGCGTTGTATAGTATTTTGCAACTTAATTCAGTTCTCCGAATTACTTAATTCCTTATTAAAGGGTGAGCTCCAGAGCTTGCTCCCCTATCGTAAGCCAATCACAAGCGTGTGCCACAATAGTGACCTAGGCAAAGAGTGACTTCGGATATGCCCATATACCAGGTCTAATTAAGATGTGGATTTCCATAATCTAAATAAACTAAGCTAGTTTATGGAAGGAATTCTCACTAGATTATGGAGTTCCATAACGTGGTTTATGTATGCGCCATGCGCTGTGTCAACGTGTCGAGAACATCCCGCTGCTTCGTCTAGAAGATGCCTTCCAGCGAGAGGTGCATTAAGCACGTACGGTTTGGATTCATTTCCCACTTTAAAATGGAAAAATCGGATTCGACCGACGACGTGTTTGCAAACGCAGTCGCCAGACCGCCGCAGAACGCACGCAAACAATCAAATCGACCGCCCTGCGAGATGCCTAATGCCTCGTCGAAAAGCGTGTTCACGTCGTGCTTGTCGATGACGGCGCGCAACTCTTCGTCTTCGTCGTACGTTTTGCGAAGCAGCCGGTGGTCCGACTCGACCTCGTCAATCAACTCCTCCGTCCATGTTTTCGCAAACGCTCACGGTGCGGCGCCAGAACACCTTTGACGAACATTCGCGGCGACAGCTTGAAGAGCTGCGCATACAGAACCTGCGGTGCATCTTTCGCGCGAGGCAGATTGTTGGCGTCGCGCTCTGCTCGCACGCTCTGCAGGCCGAGCACCAGGTTCATCGCGTAGGTAGAGACCTCGCGTACGACGTCTAGCTTCTCGTCGTTGCTCAGCGCCGCCAATAGCTGCGTTGGCCACGAGCCCTGGTCCTCGATGTGAGCGACAATGTCCGCATAGGCGATGCGCATGTCATCGTTAACAATATAGTCGTCCATCGGCCCATCGGTCGAGTCAATGCTGAACATTGCGACAAGCGATCCAATCAAATTGACAATGTGCTCGTCCTGCTGCGCTATCAGGAGCGCCTTGTTCTACAGTACTACAATTGTCTTGTTGACACTGCTGATGACAGGAGACGCAGCATACGTCATGATCCACCAGAACGGCGACGGCGGGACGAACTTCTGATGATGAGCCGCGTAGCTGACCAGTCTTCGCCGGTATGTGATGAAAAAGATCGGCACGATGCATACTGGACCCAGCGAGTAGTCAGATTCGGGCACTTGACATTCATCTCGGTGATCAAGCTGTTCTGAGCACGCAGGAAGACGCTGAATCCGTGCGCTTTGGCGACCCATTCGCCTTGGAACATATTGGCGAACGAGTGCTTCATTTCCAAATCAATTTGATGAGGCGCGCACCAAATGCGAAAGACACGATGCTCAACTGCAGCGCAAAATCGAGTGACCAAGCCGGCATGGCGGTCAGTCATTGCGTTATCGCCGTTTGAAGCGACGCAAAGCAATTTTCCACGCCACGATCCGTACAACACGTCCATAAACTTGCAGACCGTATCAAATATGATCTGCGATGTATGCCTGTCGAACATTGGGATGGCGACGAGGCGCAACTTGACCAGGACGCCACGGTAGCAAAATCGCAAACGCATGCCAAAGAAAGACTGACTGCTATGCGTGCTGCCATCACACGCGAACGAAAATGCCCAGACGGACGCGTCACCCATGAAGTCCGCAATTCGTTGCAAGTTTGAAGCGACAAGGGCGCGAATGAACTGGCCGACCATCAAACTGTTAATGCCTGCGAGCTTCGGCGTTTGCCAACGTCGCTTGGCGTGTTCGATTGTCATGGCCGCCTGCCTGAATAACATGCCGCTTCACATGTGGTCCAATGCGAGTTCGTAACGCATCACATTCTTGATAGTGATGACGTACTTCTCAGTCACCGCGTCTTTGACGAACAGCTTCATCGCATGCGCCTTCTCGCTGGACTTCTTGGAGATTTTCTTGGCGACTGCCTTTGCTGCGTCAGACGTCACGAGGTTGTCTTCATCGTCATCTTCGGCATTGTCCAGCATTTCGTCATTCCTGAAGAACATGTCGCCGATGATGGTCTCGACGAAGGGCAGCAAAACTTTGAATTCCATAGTGTCGCCTTCAACGTCGAGGTAATGATGCAACGTGTTCACGATCTTCGTCTTCCCAGTGAATTATTCGCTCTTCTCCGCGTTACAAAGCTAACTGTACTCTGCCCAGGCCTTGCCATGCTGCGTCGTATTGTGACTGCGATAGTTCTGCGGTGCGAACGGTTTCGTGTAGTATTTGATGTCAATGCGCGACTTCGCTTGCGACCAATTGAGCTTCCAACCTTAACCTTGTTAAGCCTGTCATAGATGCAGAACAGGCATCGCACAGTTTGCGCGACGCCCTTTTCCGTCTTGATGAGCTCGAGTCCGAACTCCAGCGCATGCTTCTCCTGGAACGGCTTCGTCTTGGGCGCCATTGGAGCACTTTGGCTGCACAAAATCACGATTTTGCGTAGTTTTACAGTAATCTGTAAAGGTCTTAGTTTATGGACCAGAAAAATCTTAGTTTATGGATATCCGACCTTATTTTTCGATTTTCCACAATTTTATCAGGCCTACCTATGTGGCGGAGACAGGCTAGATCGCACTAAGTACGGGTAAGGTACACCTAACTGCGTTATCTATAGACAGACGTACACACACAGTATAAGTACGATTTAAAAGTTCGGCATACAATCTTGCGCACACTCACAAATAGCTTCACCCTTCGGGCTCGCAAAAATGTAAGCTTGCGACGTCGCGCTCACCCACGCCTACCCACGAGTTGTCCTTTGCACTCATGACCATAAAGAACCATGAGCTTGGGTGGTCGTGGGCGTGGGTGTGGGCACCCAATTTGAAACTCTGGTGCCTACACCCTCCCCCCTCTCTGATGGCCACTATTTACTGGATACTCTGGGGGCCATCCAGTCCAGAACCTCTCGAAGAACTGTAGACTCTCGAAGAAGCATGAACCCTCGACAACGAGTAGTAGGGGTTCATGCTTCTTCGAGAAACTACAGTTCAGTGGTACTAGTGTTTCTGGGTGGTACAATTGAGACTGAGGTCGATGCACACATTTTTTAAGAACCTTGGATTGGTCTTAAAAGGGTGTGGAGTGAATTGAACCCAAGCTACTATGCTGGACTGATGCTGGTTTTTACCATTGCACGGAATGGTAACCCCTATGATAGCTGCAGCAGAGAACCCAGTTACTCAACTTCCGAGTCTTTAATTCTAGCTCAGAGCATGCATGTGGCTCCGAGAATCAGATGTCGAAGACAAAAGTTTACCAGCCTCTACACCAAGAGGGTGGACACGAAGGTACACCGTCAACACGACCGCAACAACAAGGACAGGCCGTAGCCACGTGTGTAAAGGGGTTACACATCCTAGGGTACTCGGTACCCTGTGTCTTAGACACACGGGATGGTATCCCACTGAAACAGATATAGAATATCTTATCGGTTTTTTATAGAGGCTGACGGGTGTCCACGAGATAGGAAAGATATTAAAGATATTAATTTAGGACATGATACCTAGATTAGGTAATATTAGGATTAAGACATTCTATAGAGTTAAACGTAAACAAGGTTCAGTTCCCCTTTTGATCTTGTCTAAGACACGTGTCTTGCGAGGCGTCTCTGATCGTTGATCGTTGAGAGTTAGCAACACCTCCCTGAGGTAGCTACTCTTGAGCACTACGTGCTGTAGATTCACTGAATCGTTCGGTCCCCGGGCACAGGGACCTTAAGCTTTACGCTTGTTGACTCATAGAGTCTAGTTCTTTAGAACTAATATCGCTCTTTGAGCACTAAGTCTTCCTCTGACTTGAGGAGCTGTGTATCTCCGCTACACTTGGTAGCACGTGTAGTCAATCTACGCCTGAGTCTTTAAAGACTGATCCTCTGTGAGGATGGAAAACTTCACTCCCCTCTCTGAGGCTCAAAAGGTCGCGCATGATAAGATGACCGCATCTTTGGGTCCAGAGTATGTAGAATTCCTTGTATCGCAAAGCCCGGATGTGCTGACTGCACGTGTTGAGGACTTCTTGCAGTATGAAGTATCCCTTCTAGGGCAGGTCCAAGACCAATTGGCGTCTGCTATGGCTATACGCTATGTGTCTGTCTGATCCGTGAGATTAAAATGGCCATGAGATCAGGCATGATCAAGATTGACCATCAACAGGTCTCGCTGGCTATCTCAAAGCTCGATGGAAGAGCTAGAGAGTTTGCCTTGACGTGTAGCACGTCGGTCGACTTAGCGTTTCCCACATGGGAGTCGCTTAAGTCACAATTGGTACAGGTGTTTTCACCACCTAACCAGGCTTACCGCGTGCGTTCACGCTTTTTATCAACCCGTCAGGGTAAGAATGAGTTAACGGACTATGTCCAAGAGCTGAGAACTCTCATGGCTGCTATGCAGTCTGACCGTCTGCCTGATGCAGTCCATGTGACTGTACTCATGGAGGGTTTCCGTACTGGCATTGCCAGAACCGAAGTCTTTCTAGTTCACCCCTCTACATTCGAAGAGGCTGTGAGAATTGCTCTTAATGCTGAGTATAACTTCAAGTCGTCCAGACTTGGCTGGAATGGGTACAACCCTAGCTCTGCGAGAGCAAACTCCACGAGTACTCCGGAACCGATGGTTTTCAGCTATGCTGAAGATGAAGGTGAAGTTGAAATTTAAGCTGCTGAGCAGCAACGTGTTGTACGATATTGTTATACATGCAGAAGCACTAAACACCTGCGGCCTGGTTGCCCTTTACGTAGACAGCGCCAGGCTACGAGTCAACATTCTACCCCGAGCCAGAAGTCTGGCATGACACGGGGAAATGCCGACACCCAGTAGGCGCGGGGCGCCCTACTGGTGAAGAACTAGTTTCCGTAACACCTTTAGGAGGTAACGTTGAACAGGGATTAGCCCCAAAGAGTTCCATACCTACTGGTGTGGAGCGTGGATACAAGTATGGCTTGTTGGTCGCTGAGGCGAAAGTTAAAGGCTTTGAAAAGCCTTGGTCGATTTTAATCGATTCTGGGGTGTCTTGCAATTATGCTCGACGTCTTTCCCTTTGAGGGAAGTCAGCGTTATGCTGAAGAGCTTACAGCACACGAGGGTGATTCAATCACGGTTCGTTTAGCGACTGGAAGTCGTGTCACTGTACCTAAAGTTCCGTTGAACTTAGGTATAAAGGTTTTGAACTTTGATAGCATTGAACGCTGTCTTGTCCTTGATTTGGACTCGAGATATGATCTAATCCTAGGTATGGCTTAACTTGAAAGCCATGAGCCATGTATTGATTGGAGGTCGAGAACCTTAGGCGCTACGCGTAATGTTCCTAGCGAAGTTTTGGAGAGTCATGAACCCACCTTTGCTAGGCAACAAAAGCACTATTGGTGCGAGTCTTTGACAGAAGATGTCAATGTGCTGGACATTGGAATGTCTGAGTCAACTAACTCCGATGTTGAAAACATGAATTCCGAGCGTAGCTCGTTGAGTATTAGTGATACGACACTTACTCCGTTGAGTGTTACTCGTTGTGATAACGAGTCACTACATGCTGAAAGCATGGTTGGCCTAGGGCTGAGTTATGAAGGATGTGATTCCTTTGATGTGTGTTTGGTGGCTCGTGAAAATGCATCGAGTGCGGTCGGCCGTGAAGGCACCACACTTAATGTTGGTAATGACATTGTTGGCGAAACGCCATTAAGTTCAGGGCTAGGCCCGTATAATGTAAGTGGAGTGGCACGTTTGAATCCACTGGGTGAAGTGTTCGAGTTACGTAACACTTAACCGGATGTCGATCAAGACATCAGCTCTCGTATAGAGCGTACTACTACTAGTAGTAACCACGGGGACACTATTTTCCCGACCCCAGAGGGGTGTAAGGTCTCATCGAAGAGACGACCTGGACGCCAGGCGGCAACTGTTAAGCGCTAGGCGTCCGAGCAGTCACATAGTGACAATAGTGATACACTATATACACTTGTCAACGGAGTGACTGGCCAGGTCGAGGGCAATGTTAGCCTGTAAACCCTTCCATCTTTAGATGCTCTTTGTGAGCTAGACGAAATGTCTGATGCGAGTTTAGCCAGGCCTTGAAGGCAAGAGATTTATCCGAATTAGTGGTCATTAGACCCGATGTCGAGTTGAACTCGTCCTCATTAATGGATGAGTCGGTCCTAGAGGACACCAAGGCGGCATTCAGTGCCCGGAGTGGATCTTCTATCCTTAAGGATCCTTTGAATCCATTCTATCCTTTGGTAAAAGAATTTCAATATGTGGTGTGTCACAATCCACCATCTGTCTTACCTCCCGATAGAGGTGTATGTCATGAAATTGACCTAGTTCCAGGAACTAAATACTGCATAATACGGCAGTGGCCTTTACCTAAGGAACAGTGTGACGTCATTGACGATTTCTTCCGTGCTAAGCACGCAGCGCGAATGGTGCAGGAGAGTAAGTCTCCCCATTCCACACCGACATTTTGTGTCAAAAAGCCTAATGGTAAGTGGTGCTTATAATAAGTTTAATGCTGCCTTATCCCGGCTCAGACACCAATCCCCAGAGATGATGTTCTTCAGAACAATATGGTGGGATGTACATTGTACAGTGCGCTCAACTTAGTCGATTGTTATTACCAGCTGCTCATGCGAGCAAGCGATATTCCGCTAACAGCGGTTAGTACCTCGAGCGGTATGCTCTGGGAGTGGCTCGTTATGCCACAAGGGCTGTCAAATGCCCCGGCTACTTTTAATCGTCTGGTGAAGCAACTATTCGGACCTCATCGAGCCTATGCACAAACGTACTTTGATGACATCTTTGTCCATAGTCGTGCAACAAACGGTCGATCTGATGTGGATAATCACATTGATCATTTACGAGCGGTGCTCGAGTGCATACGCACGAATAAATTGTATCAAATGCATCTAAGTGCATCTTTGGTGCAGCAGAGATTCCCTTTCTGAGGTGCTTCATTGGGAAGCAAGGCCTTCGAGCGGATCCCGCCAAGATAAGGCCATAGTCGATTGGCCGGTTCCAAAGAACCAAAAAGATCTACGTAAGTGGCTTGGCCTTGCCAATTACTTGCATAAGTATAGTGCGAATTACGCAGATATGGATCAGCCATTATCCAATCTCCTTAAGAAGGATGTGGATTGGTGTTGGAGTAATACCGATTATGATGCTTTTCAAGCAGTTAAGGAAAGTTTCCTTCATGCGCCAATACTGGCTTTGCCCGATCCTGATCGGCCTTTCAGTGTCGTCTGTGACGCATCTGACTTTGCCATAGGCATCGCTCTGTTATAAACAGATGTAGATGGACGCGAACGCGTCATTGCATTCGAATCTCGACAGCTCAAAGCTGCTGAAAAGAACTTCCAGTTCATGACAAAGAGCTACTTGCTATGAAGTACGCTCTAGTCAAATTCAGAGTACATCTGCTTGGCTCAAAGCCATTTGTGATCTATACAGATCATGCATCATTGCGCACTGCGACACAGTCGCCGCACCTCTCTCAGAAAATGGCTCGTCGGCTTTCATTATTTGCCGAATATAACTTCGAAGTGAAGTATAAGCCAGGAAAGCAAAATGATTTGGCTGATGCGCTATCGCGCCGGCCTGAGCTTGCTCACGTCACTACGCTGTCATCGTCAGTCACTGACTTAATCCGTGCGGCTTATGCCAAGGATGAACAATGTGTAGCTCTGCTACGTGCTCTTGGGAGCAAGGAGTTGAAAGACTCGGACATAGAATTGTCGGCACGTTTACGTGCGAGGCTACATCGATATTCTACCGATAATGGCCTGTTGTGCTATCGCACAGATATTGAGGATAACCCTCGTATCGATGTCCCTCATGATGAGGAGTTAAAGTATCGAATCCTCTATGAGGCACATGATACCGCTTCAAGTGGTCATCTCGGTCGTGAGAAGACCTATAGCTCAGTGAGCCAGGCTTATTGGTGGCCCAAACTATACAAGTGGGATAGCACCTATGTGCGTACGTGTGAAACGTGTCAACGGGTGAAATCCTCAGCACATGTGGCGGTGCCGCTGGCTAGTCTGCCTGTACCCACTGGGTGTTGGGATTCCATGAGTATGGACTTTGTGTTTGGCCTACCGAAAGATTCGGAAGGCAACACAGGCATTGTAGTCTTTGTTGACCGATTGGAGCAAGATGGTTCATCTAGCGGCAGTGCCAGACTCTATTGATACAGAAGGTACAGCGAAGCTGTTTATCGACCGTGTGTTTTGACAACATGGCTTTCCAGTGGTAATTGTCTCTGATAGAGATCCCCGCTTCACGGGGAAGTTTTGGAAGTCCATCTTCAAGGTGCTCGGCACCCGTTTGGACATGTCCATAGCGGATCATCCGCAGACCGATGGTCAAACTGAGCGTGTTAATCGCGTCATTAATGACATTTTGCGCAGGGTTTGAGCTAATACGCCTAGCGTTGGAGCTCCATGCTCCCTGTTGTCGAATTTGCGTTGAACAACGCTGTTCATGCCTCTACAGGCTATACTCCGTTCTACGTAAACGGTCTCACCCACCCTCGCGTTCCGTTAATGCTACCACTATGCGGTTCAGGGCTTGGTGGGGGAGAGGTTGCCGATCGGCTTGCTGATATCAGCCCTGCTACTGTTCAAAAAACAGGTAGGCTAGTTCTCGCAACGCGATTGAATTCCTTAAGACATGTGCAGGACGCAATGACTGAAAGCCAAGACCAACAAAAACAACTAGCAGATGCTAAAAACAGAGGTTGTATTGAACGTTATCAGGTCGGAGACCAAGTATTACTCAATGCTAAAAACCTACCTACGAACGTAGTGTCGGCTGTCTTCAAAACAAAGTTGCGTCCGCGCTTCATTGGACCACTTACGGTCACTGCCAAGAAGGGACTTGCGTATAGGCTACTTCCGCGCAAATTGCGCACACACCCAGTGTTCTACGTAGGCTTACTTAAGCCATACCAGGATCCTTCCCATGTGAACTTGGAGGCGCTTGCGCCGACGACGAGGGCTGTGCCCTAGATTACTGAATCCGAATCAGAAGGTCAAGCTGGGCCTCCATCCGGGTGTGACCCGACTACAATGCCTGAACGCGAGCTTGCGTCGCGTCGAGCGCACTCTGGGTCTTACCCAATGGCTCACGGATACCACTCATCTCGAGAAGTAATTTCTCGTGGTCCTCCTTCGGTACACCGACCTCCCCCGACGCTGCTTGATGAGCAAGGGAACCGCCAGTTCCATGTCGAGAGACTACTGAAACGAAGTCGTCGTCATGGCCAATACCAATCTCTAGCGAAGTGGCATGGGTACCCGGAGTCGGAGAACTCATGGGAGTATGAGATTCCCCTTCGGCAAGATTTCCCCTATACCGTTTTTGAACATCGTGGCCAGTGTCATCTCGAGACCAAGGCCGTTTTCCACCACTAGTGGTGTCGGTTGGCGGGTTGGTGGTCACAGTCTGACCAGCACTCGCGGCTACCGTAGTAGCCGAAGCATAGCGCGTGCGATTGCGCCATAGGCCTCTGGCCTTAAGCTTGGCATAATCATGCCGAAGCTTGCGTTCGAGACGCACATCGGCCACACTGACACTAGCTCTCAGAGCGTACATACTGCTGAGGCGACAAGTGAGATGCACCCAGCGAATGAAGTTGTTGTCTTCTTCGTCTGTTGTTTCACCTGCGAACAAGAGAATGGGTACACCCTTAATAGGTGGAACCGGTGCACCACGTGCTTGCATCTCAAGGCGTGCCTTGTACTGACTTTTCGTTGTCAGATATGGCTCCAGGTACCTATCACGAAGTGCCTGGCCACTCGCCCCTTCCTCGAGAGAAGCAGCTACAGGACCAATGGTCCACGTTGCCAACGTTTGGCCAGTCGTTTGACGTAGACGTTCCTCCACACTGAGTGGAGTGAACACATAGTCACGCTGGTTCCTAAGGGTCGTGACCATTTGTGCATGGCACCGAGCGCTTTCTTCTCGTTGAACAGTCAACTGTTGCTGCTCATCGAGCGGGTTGGTGATGATTGCATCATCCGAACCGGGTGTTGAATGCGGCGCCAATGGCGCATTCGCATCATCACGGTCAGAGAACGGACTTAACGTAGTAGATGTCGTACCTCAGGCATGGGTGTATCGGACATTGTCCTTGCATCACCCGGGACACTGGTATCGCTACCATGGTCCACTGCCTCCTCCACCCCGACGTATGCACAAAGAGCCTTTGACTCGTTAGACGATAAGGACATGGTTCTAAAGCTTTGCGTTACCATGTGGTTAACCGCAATCCCACGGACCTCGTTGAAGCACAAAGTCTGATTGACGTTTGGGTAACGGCAGTCTGGTGGGGGGTGTAAAGGGGTTACACATCCTAGGGTACTCGGTACCCTGTGTCTTAGACACACGGGATGGTATCCCACTGAAACAGATATAGAATATCTTATCGGTTTTTTATAGAGGCTGACGGGTGTCCACGAGATAGGAAAGATATTAAAGATATTAATTTAGGACATGATACCTAGATTAGGTAATATTAGGATTAAGACATTCTATAGAGTTAAACGTAAACAAGGTTCAGTTCCCCTTTTGATCTTGTCTAAGACACGTGTCTTGCGAGGCGTCTCTGATCGTTGATCGTTGAGAGTTAGCAACACCTCCCTGAGGTAGCTACTCTTGAGCACTACGTGCTGTAGATTCACTGAATCGTTCGGTCCCCGGGCACAGGGACCTTAAGCTTTACGCTTGTTGACTCATAGAGTCTAGTTCTTTAGAACTAATATCGCTCTTTGAGCACTAAGTCTTCCTCTGACTTAAGGAGCTGTGTAGCTCCGCTACAACATGTAAGTCGCCATCGAGCTACTTATTGGAAAACTTTGTGAATACGTAGTATCGCCTCTGGCTCATCTAGCAGACTCAACTTCCGACTTTCTGAGTGATAAACGAAGCAGTGTTCACTCGTCCACGACGCCTTTGCTACGTCGCAGAATACACTCCTCGTTTGCTTGTAATCAATTGAATGCTCGCTAAAATCGATCGTTAGTCGATTTGGGATGTAGTTTGCGGAGATCGATCCAACAGGCATGACATGCTTCCATCCGAAAGCTACTTGTCGTACATATGCCGTGCTGCACTACAGAGACGAATATCAGTGTCTGATACAGTGCTCATTTGTACATCGCGCCGCGTGCGCTTGAAAAACGTTCACCTATTCGTTAAGATATATACGGCAGTGCTACGGATTGACGGAAGTGTCTTGTACCTATCAGTCGAGCGTGGTCGCTCTCTACCGTCATCATCCTTGCTAAATACTTGCTATAACAATTCACTAGGCTGTCGATATGCCAAGGGTTCCTCCGAAACGACATTGTTGATGCTTCTTCGATGAGCATAGATCGGGTAAGCGTACTCGCCAATCACGCTTTAACCCGTTGCATGACAAATAATCGCCTGCGAAGTCTGTACACCATGCTCTGGTAAGATCACAAGAGGAGGGTCGACAAACTAAATTTGCCGTCTCTCTTACGTCGTTAGACGTCCGGTCCGTCGACCATGCTACCACCGCCTCTTGACTTTGTGTGCACGCTAAGACACACATACTGCCCTTGTGCCTGTGGGAGCTCTTGCAAAGACTTGACGAAGTCCAGGATACCACATTGTCCATAAAGACTGAACGATGCACACCTAAAGGCAAGTGTCAGTAGGACTGTTCCCCCTCATCTCATTCCTATCCTTTCGCTGTAATGTCACTCACCGATTTAGATTTCACGGAATCGGCAAGTCCTAGACCAATGACGATCCCTAGTTGTGTGTACCCTACTGCCAAGCTGCAATTTACACGTTGTCAGCAAGATGTGGCAATGTATAAACACAATCGAGACCAAAACGCTGCTGGTATTGCAGACTGAAATTGTAAATTTTGCATGCAGTACGACAACAGGATTCGCGCCTCAGAATGCCGAAGTTCTAAGACAGTCGATATCGATCCATGCCTGAACTGTGTAAGCCACATTGTATCCACGAGGATCTGATTTTTTCGGTGTGTGGACGGACCTTTAAGTTCTC
This sequence comes from Hyaloperonospora arabidopsidis Emoy2, assembly GCA_000173235.2. Lineage (NCBI taxonomy): Eukaryota > Oomycota > Peronosporomycetes > Peronosporales > Peronosporaceae > Hyaloperonospora > Hyaloperonospora arabidopsidis. The sequence goes on along the minus strand of JH598461.1, from coordinate 590,908 downwards.
AGTAGCGTCAGGCCTACAAGCAGAAGTGAACAATGCATCGGAATTGATAACCCAAACGTGTGCTGATCAAATTTACCAGTATTACACCCGAAAAATCGCCATCGTGAAGAGCTTATACGGTGTATGCCAATACTAAATAACTGCAGAAGTAGTGCAGCTTGAACCTGACTTACATAGGCTGAAAAACTTAGCAGTGCACACCTGCGTAGCGTATGCTACGTTAAAGTAAATGGCAATCGGAATTATCCCAGCCTTGATCAACACAATGCCTTGGATGTGCGGTGATAAAAGGAAGAGCAGGTCTTTTATTGGTTAATCTGTCCTGGTCATTAACATGCACATGGGGCGCGGACAGTAGCTCTTCACAATTTCTAACAGAGGAGTGTGAGGGGGTCTTACGGCTGCTTATATGCGTTTCTGCATGGCACGAAGGCTCCAGTCGTTATCCCTTCTTATTACACCGCAGCCGCCAAGCTCGTTTGTGGAGACTATGGCGGCATTCGCTGTTGATGGAAGTGCAAGTAGCGGTTGTTATGTTCGATATGCATCACGAAGGAACGACATCATCCTGAGTAATTTCAGAGAGCCTATCAAAGAAGGGGCTGAATCGCAGCTAGTGAAGGACTAATAAGCACAAAGTAAAGTAGCCGCTGCGCAAATCGCATTATTTGCCTAGTCAGGCGTTTTAGGCACGACAATCGAAGACAGATGGTCACTAATTTTGGCGGTAGCTTAACATCAATAACAGCAATTTTATCGACGGGCATTTCAGCTCCATCAATGCCAGCTTACCCTCCGATTGAAAACCTTGCTAAAGCGATTGTCTGTAATTGTGTGCACGGATACGTGGCTACGGGAGGCGGCCCATCAGCTTCCTCATTAGGTATGGAATCATGACAACATGATCTGGGATTATCAAGTTTGGATGGCGAATTGCATAGTCATTAAGCAGCTCAATTTATATCAAGCAATGCGTCCCACGGACGATAGCTGCCGCGAGGTACAGGCGTATTACGGAGTGCCCGAACTTCGCTACAATTTTTTCGGGATCGCTCAAAGGCGCGTGCGTGCTGGGGCAAGTTCCTCATAGATTGGACTGTAGCTTTCGCTACTCTACATATCTATTCTAGGTGCTTCGGCAACTGTGTCAACCGCCAGGCTCCAGAAATCCCAGCGCTTCAGTGGTATCGACTTTTGGAGAGGTTTCGGGATGATGTCGCGGCTGGCAAACAGGTGTGGCGACGGTAATGGTTCCTGATGAGCTCTATATGCATAACGCACTTATGGTTTGAATGAAATGATGCTGTTTTTAAAGCGCGCAGTCCACGAAGTTTTCCAGTGTCAAATGCTATTGGACTACGGGTGTACGGTCATTATCCGCCTTGGCTATGCGAGAACATAGATACGCAGAAACGGTGGTCCAAGGGGATCAGTTACATGCCTGTCTTATACTTTTTACACTAGCGTGTGGGTGACGAATCACTACCTCTTGCAAGGTGTTATGAATTACCGCCGCGAGGGGATAAGGCTTTCTGTCTGCTGCATGCCACGGGAGGCAGCGCAGCGTGCGATCCGAAACAGGCAAGACGCCCTGAGGTTTGCGGGACGCAAAAACCCAAACACTCTGCACCCAGGCTCGCACGAGTTGCTGTCATTCAATTCTCCGCCTTCAAGTCGCTGATCCGTTTGCCGAGCGCGAGTCTTGCTGCTACGAACGTGATGCTGTCCGACGGAACCAGCTCTGGAGGCACATGCTAGATATACGTTAAGATGGCTCATATGGACTGTACGAAGGCAACTGGCCTTCCTCTGAACCCTTCTCAAAGTGCCCCGTGACACCCGATATCTCGAGTTAGCAGAATGAGCCCGCGCGGAGAAGAACAATGTAGTTATGGTAGATAATCGGGGCAAACTTTTACACGGACATCAAAGATTAGTCATAAGTACCAGAAACAGACAGCGTGATCCTCTCTCTCCATCAACTCACCCTGCAGAAGGTTACACTGCTTCGAGCATGGGTGGGCGATGTGCACAAGACTAGATTGTTGCGTACCTATTCGCTAGCGGAGTACTACTCGTTAATGCTTTTTACACAGCCATTTAAAGTGATATAAAATATGCCACTTGGGATCCGTCCAAACTGTGTTCAGTCCCATGTAAACGTAGAGCTAACTGACTTCAAAGCTTGGACTAGTAAGTGCGAAGTCGCACAATGTACAGTCCATTTCATTCAAACAGACTGATTCCATCGAGCGATCAAGATGACGAAGTAAAGGTACAACGCGGGCGCGGGAACATTGGGCAGGTCTAAACATCCTCCTTTGATAGACTACCTCTCCTCCCTCCAGTACATGATTGTACATGCATAGTCTTTTTGAGTCGTGCTCTGCGATCCCGCTCATCACGCAGACACGAAAATCATTGTATCTGCGTGAGGTAATCGTCATGCGTCACGATAGACCATTAATGATAGAGTTTAGCATTTCGATCCTGCCAGCGCTCGGTAACCAGATCGATCTCGTGCAGATTATCGCACGAATGATCAGCTAATACTTCGTGCCCCCGAAGTTCTGGAGTCTCCTTGTTCCTCGTTACTGGCACAGCAGCACAGTCTCCCACATTTGCGACATAAAGCCCCTTGTGAATGAACAACGCGACGACGGCGCACGACGTAGTCTTGCAGTATATTTTCAACATGCGGATGCATGGAGCGAGAGATAAGAGCGACTGCTTTACTTCTTTGTCTGAGCGAGGAAAAGCTCTATCGACCATTGCATGGAACTCATTACTTAAGTGTCAGAGGTGAATATTAGCATACATATCCTGACAAAGTGATGAGCAGAAAGGCACGAAGAATATTGACCATTATATTAAACGTTATCTCAGGGACAATAGATTGCATCCACTTTCGTTACCGCTCTCGAGCCGCCAAGTCTAAAAAACCGCGTCGATTTGGATCCCAGCCCCGTCGTCTTTACAATGTTCAAGCCATGGTCTTCGCTTGGACTGTTGGTCTGCACCAAAACATGCTCAGCGCAGCAGTAGTTATGTCTCATTCGCGGCCATACCATCATACCTGGTACTCAGATGTGCAATGGCTCAAGTTTCGACAAGAGTTAATTATCTGTATAAATAAATACCCACAACTCGTTGACGCTTTATCGCTCCTTGTCTAATGCCAACACCACGGCTAGTTGGTCCACTATAGAAGCCAAAGCCGACAGCAGTGACGGTCGCAGCTATATACCACGGCTCACGTCCCACAAGCAGCAATAGGTCACTTGTGTTCAACACATTTATATTCTACGCGACGACAAATCACGCCCACGACATCACATCCTAACCTCGACAGTTCTCCCGCCACCAAAATGTTTTCCACACAGTGCTAAGCTCTATCGTTAAATAACGTATCATGACGCATGTCGATTACCCTCACACTAGCACAATGATTTTTCGTGTCAGGGCGATGAATGGTATCGCAGAGCACGACTCAAAAGCACTATTAATGTACAATTGTGTGCTGGAGGATACAAGGGAGGAGAGGTAGTTTATCGAAGGAGGATGTTTAGACCTGTACAGGAACATTCCCTGGAGCATTGAATGAGTCGTAGAGTGCGAACGACAAATGATGGAAACTCGCTCTGGATGACTACAATATGGAGCTGGTGACAAGCAAAAAATTCAAGAGAAGCGAACAACACCATACATAACACAAATGGAGGGAACGATCGCTGTAGCCACATTTGAGGTGTGAGTTCAGCCATCTTACTTGATGCCCGACACTTTATTACAATACTGAACCAATCAGCAAACAGAAAGATTATACTAGCTGCACGTGTTCTTGAAAAATATTCTTTATGCGCCGCTTTCCACCACTTCCTCAGCACCGTAATTTGTATCAAGGGTATCCAATAAGGGTTTGGCAAATGCATTGAAGCCGGCTCACGACGAGAAATACGGTGACTTCCTGGCTTCGGATGCTACACCGCAAATCCGATATCATAGTATGCACAGCATCCACTTGAGATTTTGCGGTGTAGCAGTTCGCAAGGTCCGTCGAGCTGCAATTATAACGATAACTATTGCGTTGTTGTCACCACGTGAGCCACTCAGGAAAATAACACGTGCTGTATAATGAAGCCACTACAATAAGCAACACCGTATTCATGCCAATGATGCATCCATAAGTATACAAACGAAGCAAGGATGAAGCCGTGATCGAGGTACCCAGTGAGACCGGGCAGTGGTACAGTTCAAGTAAGAGCTATTAATGACGTGCACTGCGGAAGCAAAAAAACTATACACCTTCAATCAGGTCTTCTCTATACCCTTAGGTCGTAGTCGAGCAGCACTGACACTTCTACTTGCGCGGGTTGTCTCTCAATCCACACGAGTGACTCAGTGAAGCTTGAGTGCCTCTTTTTTCTTTTCACGTTCCAAGTATTCGCCATAAGTAAACCGTTCCGGTGTGACTTGAGCCTGGCGCTTCAATGGAGGACCGGACGCTCGAATCTTGGAATCCAGCTTCTTTGTGTAATGGTCCCGAAGTACGAAACTCATGGCGTCGTTGAGATCCCTTTCTCGATCGAATGACAGCCAGAGAGATTTCGCCCCGTTCGCTTTACCGCCGGCTGCAGCGCTCTTTAGCGATAACTTTGAGGTCCTGTCCGTAAGTTTGTGTGCTTCATAAAGCTGCCGTAAGAGCGCGATGCGGTGCTTGGCACGCTCCTTCGCCATCTTGGTCTCCTCTGCAGCCTTTGCTGTCAAAGCTGGTGCATCCAACCACTTCACTTCACCCACCTTAGCCAACGCAGACGACAGGGTTGTCTCTGTCGCTGCAGCATCAATCGTCCTCGACAAAGCATTTTTGTCAAGTCCTCGCTCTTCCGAGGAGTCGTTCTCTTCCGTCGTGGTTTCGCCTCTTTTCCGCTCGGCATCACCCTCGTCATCAGTTGCCCCGAGTAATCGGTTGCGACTTGGTCCGACCTCCCGTCCGTCTGAGGACGGCTTCCTCAACCGATACGGCTCCTTATTACAAGTCGTAACCGGGAAAAGTAATGAGAAAACCAGCAGAGGGGATACTACGCGCATGACTGCTCTTCTAGTAACTGCAAGCGGTGACGAGGCAAAATGTAGAAATGACCAACTACATGAATCAAAACTTAAAACCGCGAACGTCGAGACGACCTTCTCGCAGAAGAACAACAGCATGGCACACTTTCGCGCCCGGTCACTGCATTTGAGAAAGGTGCTGCAATACGATGTGCCACGGCGACAAACGAAGCTGTTAGTATATGCAGCGAACCTGTTGCTAGATACAAAGAAGAAGCAAACAGGAAAACAGAGCTGATCGGCAGAGACATCGGGAATTTTTCAATTTTAGACGACGACACGACACGACGACACAATCGAGCAGTGCGGCACTACTACGATAGTATGGTCGATACATGTATGATCAATCGGATTATCAAAAAATGGACCACGGTGTTCTAACAAGCTGTGTATGATTTAGTGATTGCCGTTCGATACAGAGACGGGCTGAAGGATAGTCGCGGAAGGTCATGGATGTCGGTTTCCTAGTACAATTGGAATCGACGACTCGTATAGTTTGCCGTAGTACTTCTTCGTGCAGCTGTGCTGGCTGGGACACATGTAGCACGCAGTAATGTCGTCCTGCCGTGCCGATCAGGGTCTATATAGTCGGACCCGCTCGCAGTGGAGCGTTCAAGTTGGCTAGCTTCGTCTTGTGGTAGATTGATAAGGCAAACTTTGTAAAAAGTTGTGCGCTCTACTAGCACCTGCTCGAGCCATCAGGCTTTCTTACCGAATGCGAAAGTCGCCAAAAGGTATTAAGGAGGCGATCTTGAAAATGTGACCATGTCGACAGGTAAAGGTGCACCTCTTCTGTCGACACATCTTAAAGTCGAGCACAAAGTAGTAGTCCTACTTTAGATCGGACCCGTATGTCAAGACTGCGGCCGAACGGATAGAAATTGTTTTCTTCGCTAATGAAATAGCAGGGCCGAGCTGGTGGCGTCATGAGCTGCTATTTGCACACTTCTTGTTGCATTTCTCACAAGCCCAAGCAATAGTAGCGCGCTTGACATGGGTTGAAGAAGAAGAATCTCAGATGTCCATCTATCCTCACTGTAGGATGTGCGCTGCCTATTTTATAACAAAGAGGGACATTTGAATGGATAGTGCAAAGAGCACAGCTGAAGCCATGAGAGTGAGCAAGCTAACGACACGAGTACAATCCGATAGGCCGCATTTGTTTGGTCGAAATGCGATCTGCGACCTCCTCAATAGCGCACCCAGTAGTTCTTCGCTTCGCTCTCTCTTCGTTTATGCCGCACAAACAACAAAAACTGTTTGATAACCAAAGTCAGCCCGTTCTTGTCGGTATCGTCGATTTGTTGATCACCCAAGTGCATTCGCAGTGACTTGGTCGTGCGATAACTTACGGGAATCGCGAGCGCCACAATTCTGCTGGACGCTGCACTTGTCTACGTCGCATTCTCTACAAATCACTCTCTCGCGCACACTGTCACACAGGGTCTATCCAGAAGCTCGAGCGATAGAATCAGTGCACAGCTGCTTTTCGATGGCTTGCTAGCAATGCCCAGTGCTGTTTCCCACAAGTGTGAATGGACATGCTCGATGGACAGCGCTGATGCGAGGTCCTCAACGGAGTAACTTGACTCACGTATTCGTATTCCCCTTAGACATACGTCAGCTACTTGTATAAGCCATACAGCCAAATAGCTGTAGCAAATAGAGCTGCTACAACAGATCTGGATAGTACCGCATCACGTAGTGATGAAAGCCGCGAAGAACGATGACTAGAAAACAGGCATCATCGTTGGACGAGCGCCTTGTCACACGGGCGCCATGTCACATTACAGGCGTCAGTAGCCAAGATTGATGTCAAGAATGCAGTACGACGTATCGCACGTTGCAAGTCCACTGACGGCAGATATAGTGGCAATTTCACTGCAACAGCACAACGATCGTACTTGGTGTGACCTTTTCCGACTGCAACGGTCCCTAATTTGGTGACACGTCCGCAAGGCTTTGGGCTTCTTCGCAATAAGGAAGGGGCAATACATATTGGTTTAGGTTGTATAAAATACACTGGATAGACGCTGCGGCTCAGCATTAGCGAAGTTTGTTGCACATACGTGACGTGAAAGACGTCATCCTATCTGGAATGCTAGAATGTCGCCGACGAAAAGTTGAGAGAGTACTGACATTGCCGTACCATCTCGACCGGAACTGCAGTAATATGAAAAGTCGTTGTGGATTAACCCCCGAGATATCGAGTCACAAGGCGAGACAGTCCTGGTTGAAGTCAGTGTCGTCCGGGCGTGTCATGTCGTCCAGACGAATCCATGTCGCTTAAACGTGTTGTCCAGGCGTACCGCATGGCTGGAAACTGTATTTCCAGCTATACATACGTTGCAGCCATACGATGCCCTCAGATCGCTTAAAACGTTGTGACGAAAACAGAGCAGCTACTATTCTATAGCACTAGCTCAAAAATTCGAATCAGATATGAATTACCACGCCTGGATACGATACGATGGTCTTACCGATCGTCCAGCGGACAAGTCAACTGTTGCATGCGAGTGAAACGCAACGTCTTTTACCTGAATATGAAACCACGTGGGTGTCGTATGTGGGGATTTGAAGTGCATTAGCGCAGTAGGTGCAGTCGCTCTGCAAATGACAGCAGCATGAGAATGCCTGGATGTGTGTGAACCAGAACGGGTGATGCTTTAATATAGCGTAATGTTTGTCGGATGCTTGAGCACTGGCATTAACAACGGGTTCGGAGTAGCTGAGGTAAGAATCACGTCCGGTTGGAATGAAAGTTGGATCATTGCAGAGATACCTCATCACAGAAAAAAGAAAACGTCCTTCTCCATTCAGAGTAATTTGAGCTTGACACAATCCGAGGAGGTCGCACTATTTCCTTGATGCCCAGCCCCGAAGAAGATTTCAAACTAGCACCTACGCAATGTGCACGTGACGAAGATAGCGACATATAAAGGGGCAGTCAAAAAGCTCAGGATTCGTGCACTGATCGCTGATCAGGCACGGCTGGCAACTTGTCGACTCTTGCCTGGTGCGTCGGTCCCTTGACAGCATCAAATACAATCCTTAAGACGTTTGGCCCGAGCGCATGGCTTAAAATACATTCGTCGATAGATTCGCCCTCGTAGTCCGCTATAGAGATTGTGTTATACAGCTGCAGCTTGCTACAATATTAGTGCAATGTCGTATGGTCATCGACTGCGGTGGCTGCAGGAGACTGGAGAGAACGATAGAAGATCGGAAAGTAACAGTAGTCGATGTTATCACTTGTGCTTAAGTGTATTCATATGAGCTTGCGCACTTATGAAATGTACGCTTACACTAACGACTAGATCGCAAGTAGAGGCTGGCACGTTCAGCGGTAAGAGTTGGGAAAACAGAATTCGGCTGATCCGGCTGAGAATAACAGCAGGAGGGACACGACCAGCACGTGGATGTCTGGGTCATCATTTGTGGTGATCGTGTTCATCGCGATCTTAAGCATAATACGCTTTGCGACAGACGCGCAAATGTCAGTACAGGTACACGCAATTGGATAGACGCTGATGTCGCAAAGACGTCAGCCAGACTGCAATGACACAGGGAGCGGGTACGACCGGCGTAAATGTAGCTGTCCGACGCAGCATCTGGCTTCAGTAGCAAAATGGTATCTCAGTCTCCGACTTAAGGATTTGCATATGCTTATGCAGACATTTATTTGTTTTATCAAGGGAGCTGCTAATGAGCCTTCAGTTTTCGCTAATGAGCCTTCACCCCATACATTAATCAAGTAAGTACATTTGAAACCTCCTAAATTGTCAAATTGTTTTGTTGTACTTGTATAGTTCTCATTTATAAATTTTCACAGTCAAGACTAGGCCAGTCATATCCGCAGCTCCACATTGAGCAGCTTCTACGACGGATATTCTCCATATCACCAGCCGAAGCGGGTAAGGCATTGCCCTGGGTATGCTGCTGGCGCAGCCACAAAATGTGCCAGCAGTAGACCAGGAGGATATTATGGCTGGCTGACGTCCCTACGCCTCGCGCTCGCTTCGGCGACTACACACACAGTCATTGGGGCGCTCGAGAGACTGCAAAGAACGATTTATCGCTGATGAAGCGCTCCTTCTTCTTGGCGCGTTGCTTTGGCATCGAGTACATCCGTTTGATTGTCGCGCTTGCGGTCGTCACTAGTGCTATAATATAATCTTCTTCACGAATCGCCTGTTGTGGACAGCGTTGCATGAGCATTGCAGATTCACTGCTTTAACCTCACTTTCCTTGCTGTTTTTCACCCTTTGTTGCCGTTTAATTGTTGTAACAAAGCCTTTCGACAGTGTCAGCTCGTCAAGCGCGTGACAAGCGTTGTCAACAGAAACAAACAGCTCTCCTGTGATCTGGCTAAGCCCTTCCATGTTGCTTTTATAAAGGGAGGTCAGAGGTACCATAGAGTAGGTGATATGAGATAGAATGGACATTATTTCTAAAACGTACAACAAAACCATTTGACGATTAAGGCGGTTTCAAATCCAATAACTTGTTTAATGTATAGGGTGAAGGCTCATTAGCGGAAACTGAAGGCTCGTTAGCGGCTCCCTGAAATCTAGATAGTTGATAATTTAATCAAGAGAAACAAGTATTAGTGATAAGGATGTGAGTATCGGGTTTGTCAAGAAGGATGTATATTCAAGGAAAAGGGGTGTGAATATATCAATTCCCGAATTATATTGCTTCAGCATAACTTTGCACAAAACCCTCGAGCTGCACGAGGAAATATTGTGCTCCAGCATTTTACAATCTTACGATTTTGAAACGGCAGCAGCTCGAGACAACCGGCTCGATAATAACCCATGTCATGGACACAAACCAAGCACGTCTGTATTTTGTTATTCATGCTGTACAACCACGAACATGTTCACAAAATTTTACTTGTCTGTAATGACAGAATCCGTCTTAGCGTAGCCAAGACTTTGAAGCACGAGGCGGATGTCACCTAGCACCGCAATATTGTCGATAGTAGCTGGTACACGGAACGGAGCCGAGTCAGCAATTGCTTGCATAGTAGCGCGCATGACCTTGCCAGACCTTGTTTTTAGAAGCGCATCCACCAGACCGACATCCTTCAAGCACACGAAGCTTCCCATCTGCTCACGCACATCGTGCACTACTTGCTCTATGATCTGCAATCAAGCAACAGCGCACAGAAAGGATCAGATACTTGACACTACAGTAGATGTTGTTACCAAACAGCTTTGTTAAAGCACACGTGCCTCTTCCCTAGATCGATCGATCTTCTCATCAATCACCAAAAGCGCAAGCGGGACGTGTCCTTTGAGCGTATCGACGACGCCAAACTGAATTTATCAAACAGCGATCAAATTAAGACAATCATGACTCGTTGCATACAACTGATATTTGCACGCACCACTGCACACTCCACGACTTCCGGAACTTCTATAATAATTTTCTCGATCGATCCCGTAGTGATACGATGTCCTGCAACATTTATCACATCGTCCGTTCGCGACATGACCTGGCAACAAGTCATGATACGCCATTTAAAGTCAGTACAGAGTGTAAAACGATGCCAAAGTCGCTCATGCGATCGCTTACATAGACGAAACCGTCTTCATCAATACACCCGGTATCTCCAGTGTGGTAGTAGCCTGGGAATCGCTTAAAATACTTGGCATGGAAATCGTCTGGGTTGTTGTGCAAGGCAGTTAAAGCACCTACGCAAGAGACAAAAAGTACTCGTGAGAGCTATTCGTAGTCTTAACAGAGCTGTGAGGTCGTACCTGGAGGAAGAGGCAATTTCACCACAAGCTCAGCATCCTGATCCCCGATTTGATCACGATAGCTGTGATGCTCGTCGTCCTTTACATGGGCACCCGTCAGTAGTCGAACATCCCATCCAGGTACTGGCCGAGCAACCGAGCCCTCTTTGATATGTGGTTGGCCATCTTCGCTTGAGCCATCATTCTGCATACCCAGGCACGGGGCAGTGATAGGCCATCCGGTTTCCGTTTGCCACCTGAACATGACGCATTAACTCATGGTATCGATGTTGTATTGAGTGATAGGTGCAGACATACCAGTGGTCAATGATAGGTACGCCAAGCTGCTTTGAGAAAAAGTTGAATGTCTTAGGGTCACCACGCTCTCCTGCCACGAATATCGTTCTACATGCCACAAAAAAATCGCGTAAATGTTAGTCCTCATTGGATTAACATCACCTACGTAGTGTAATACGTACTTCAACGTCTTTCGGATCCCCTCTTTCATTGATTTAATCAGCAAACCATCCGGGTCTTCCTTGCGGATTGCTCGCAGTGCAGTGGGTGCCGTAAACATCGACTTGATGCCGTATTCTGTGACTAAACGCCAATATGCACTCGCATCAGGCGTTCTGACCGGCTTTCCTGCGTACAGAATCGACTACAACATTATTAGACAGCGAGTAAACAAGCTGCAAGTACTATCCAAGCCAATAGAAAATAACATCACACCGTGCATCCATGGACAAGAGGGCCATAGACAGCGAGCGAGTGGCCAACAGTCCAGCCCATATCCGAAGCGGCAAAGAACGTATCATCCGGTGTTATGTCGAATACATTGCGCATAGCCCATTTGAGTGCTACTGCGTGACCACCATTATCTCGCACCACGCCCTTTGGCCAGAAGGTTCCGAGGCGTGGGTCCGACGCTGTTGCGAAAACGCAACACCGTAACGGACCACCAAAAAAAGGTCAGGGTCAGTAGGTGCTCCATTCCTACTGATTGCCGCTGTCGATGAGGACGGACGCCTCTTCAGCCCAAAATCCGGGGGCTCGATGCGTCGGTGGCGTTAGCTGCCCCCTTTTTAGCCGTTTTCTTTCACCAAAATGCTAAAAAGATTGCCAGTACTCAGCCTTTCTCCAACTATTCCCACCCTGCGGTCGATAGCATCGCCATAAATCAGTGATCCTGGACAGAGGGCCTAACAGCGAGCGAGTGCAGTCCAGCCCATATCCGAAGCGGCAAAGAAGTATCTCGGTGTTATGTCGAATACTTGCATACCCATTTGAGTGCTACTGCGTGACCACCATTATCTCGCACCAGCCCTTTGACGACCAGTTGTACCTGACGTGTACAACAAATAGAGCGGATCTGTCGCAAGCACCAGCCTTGCATCAATAAGACTTCCCGTGGTCATGACGTCTCTCCAGTCAATATCACGTCCCTTCGTCATCCGGAAACGGCACATATCGCGCTGCAGCATGACGACATGACTTGGTTTCCAGGACGAGCGCTTTAGTGCTCCATTGAGCAGCGGTCCATAGTCGACAATCCCCTTGGGCTCCACACCACAACTCGCCGAGATAATAATCTTGGGGGTTGCATCGTCAATCCGGGCGGCAAGCTCCAAAGTAGCAAACCCTCCAAACACGACCGAGTGAACAGCTCCGAGCCGCGCGCATGCAAGCATTGCCACTGTCGTCTCGAGAACTGCTGGCATGTAGATCACCACACGGTCACCTTTCTTGACACCAAGCTTCTCCAGTCCACCAGCAAAAGTCGACACTACAAAAAGAAGTATCGACACAGTACGTCAGACCTGCCTGAACCGACATCTTTGTAAAAAAATAATCAGGTTGTTAGATCGATCGATATATAATTAGATATATAGATTGGTAGGTAGGTAGATGGAGATATGACCTTCTTGTAGGAGCTGACTGTATGTCCTTGTTGTCTTGGTATCTGTAAGTGGGCAGTCATAGTGCACCGCTACGACGTCGCCCCGCCCGTTATTCACGTGTACATCTAGTGCGTTATAGCACGTGTTCATCTCTCCTCCAACAAACCATCTCGGGGACGGCCCCTGCGTGCTGTAAACAATAGTGACAAGTTCACATTTTTACATTAGATCGTCATATACTATATTGTAGTATATGTTATATCGGACACGTGTTACGCACGACTCGAGCACTTGAGTCCATGGCTTGAACCACGTTAGATCTTGAGCAGCTTCAGCCCAAAATTCCTCGGGGGCGTCGAGGCTGCGTCGGTATTGCTCTGTATAGCTGGCGATTGTTCGCCGCTTGGATATTTGAGCGACGTGGATTCGAGTTAATTGCCGCAGCATGAGGAGGACGGACAAAGAAAGAAAGTGGGAGATAAGGATCTCGGTTGCGTGAAGATAGTTACTTCAACGTGTGCAATGGAGGCTGTCAACAAGAGAAAGGACAGGATGGGACTGAACTCTGATGCTATCTACGGATACGCAGCAAGAAAGCTTTATATTTTGCTAAATTTAGGAAATGTGCGTCCGATTGGCATACGCCTCTGATAAGATACGTACCTAGGTACAAATTACTTGAGACCCGGATCATTTATTAACGTGCTAGGCTTCGCACGAGAAACGTTCTTGCCACGTTCGGGCCTCATTAAGTGCTGGCGAGATTCAGGTGTACGTTTGACAGTGCAGTTGACAACTATAATATATTGAGAGATGCATAAAGAAAGCTGCTTTGCGAATGATGCGTCCAGAACTCATTCAGTTTTTCGCTGCGATCTATTTTGTGATCCGTTGCCATAGACTTATCAGTAATGGCCGTATCGAGACCGTGTGAAGCTGAAAAGTCACCGTTTAGCTTTCACGATAGGCTCAGCTGCATGAGAGATGATAGAATGCTGGTGCAGCTCGGCCGAAGCTTGAGCCAAATGCAAGATCGCTGTGCTCATTTTTTACACCTGACTGTGTGGTGGGATCGCAGACGAGCATGCAGCAGCTGATAACCATGGCTGGAATGCGTATATATGCGCTAGTAAGGGCCTGCTAATTTTTGAAGATCGAGCAAGCATCGGATTCTGGTCAGCTCGCATCCAATCTTTTCGTCGCAGGCCTCGTATACATGGCGGCATGAATCGAATAACACGGTAGCAGATCAAACAGACGAGGAGACGGTCCTCAGCATATTAAGCAATCGAAGCGAGGTATCTCACTTTGCACTCGCTGACAAACGCGGTATATCTAGGAGGATGACGCTAAGATCGACGACGTACTCAAGCTGGCACGACAGAATAGAACTCGCGTCTTATAGCTGCAAATTTACCGCCAGATAAAACTTGACGCTATGACTCTTACAAATCATTGGATCGGAATGAGTCATGCTTAGCGTACGACCATGTATCCATTTATGCAGCTATGGATCGTGTCAGCCAAACATTGGTGTACTGGTATGTACTGGTATGAAGCGAAAATATACTCGAAAAGGGGTAAATTGATAGTCACAAGAAATGAGTATATATATATACAGCTTTATATTACAAAGTATTTACAGTCTGTATTACAGGCAAAAACGAAATGAAAAAAAAACTCAAGCTCTTGGCTTTACATCTTACTTGACACCTCCAAGTATCTACACTTCTTATCTTTTATCGTGCTATGAGTTTGCAGTTTTTCTATGAAACCTTTTGGGAGTCGAAGAGCACCAGCTTGGTGATGAAGATGGCTAGTGACTGAGGATATATAATACACGGTTAAGCAATCATCGCCCTAAACGCCTGAGCGAAATGCTTCTTTAAAGGCTCGTCGGCTGTTCCTGACACGTATGATTATCGTACGGTTCTTTCGCTTGGCTAGGTACGTCATATGTAAGAAAATGTGCAGCACCAACAAGACTATCTCACATACACGACGAATGGATGCTTGTGAGATTCGGCCGCCGGTTCATTTGGGGCAACATGTTGGAGCTGAACACCAGGTACGGGGGTTCTCCACAGTAACATTATACGAGGACGAATCGTGCTAAAGTTTGGACCTATTGTATACGATAATGTCTGTTATATTATGCCTATCTCAGGCAGCCTCTGAAACTAATTTTGCAGGTCGCACGGATTCATACGCAGCTATCACACCTCTTAGCAAGATTCGATTTTTATTCGTGATAGTGATGCACCTCCTCAGGGACCATAATCCCTGTCGATTTGAATGAAATGTGAATCCCCTTCCACTAAGATAATGCGGCCTTTAAATATGTCTAGCAGTATGCAAACCTGCTTACCATTCCAATGTGACATGGATAGAGTGCACAGCAATGACCATGTGTTCGGGTTAATGTCGAAACTTTTGCATCTATTGGATACACCAAAAAGGCATAAAAGAGGTTACGATCGTAGACTAATATACACGGCGAATTGTGCATTCCTAGAACACCTTGGCGCCAACTAACAACTCGGCAAGACGTTTGTAGATCAGTATCTGAGCGCTCACACAAGTATGGCACGGCCGTTTGTAACATACAGAAAATGTGCTTTTGACATCTATCCTCGCGTCCGATGTAACCAAGCTGGAACCTTGCTGCGCAAACTTTTATAGAGACCCTAGGTAAGTAACAATATCTACCAATTGTTCTGGAGACACAAAGTGCTCAGTAGAGTTTGAGTTCACACTTCCGCACTTTGACAAATGCCGTGACAGAACTTCAGCTACTCGATGTGATTACTAACGACTTTATATTATTATCTATATTTAGAGCACAAAATTCCGATTGTCTTTCCTGTGTGCTGATTACTTTTTTACTCGTTAAGGTGGCTGTATTGACTTGGCTACGAGTTCTTAGCTAAAATTTACTATTGTACAGAAGTGGACAACCGTTGGCAAAATGACGGTGGCAGGGTAAGGGTGATGTGATGAGGTTCCCGAGGGGAGAGTGTGCTGATTCTATCGAAAAACGATACGCAACCTGGGTGTTTACGCTCTCTCATCTTCTACAAAAGCGAAGTTAGGAGTAAATTGTTATTTACGCGATGTTTTTGCTGTCCAGTATGTCAAGGATTCGGCATCTGCAAAGGTGGGAAAAAGCTGCTAGGTCCACGAGAAATGCGGCGTGTGTCTTGCTCCATCGATACGTCGTATGCGTCGTAATGGATCCAAGCTTCAATAAATTTGAGCTATGAAGTGCGAGTTTCTGGATACAATAATCTGAAAGCCGTGTTATTTCATGGGTAGCGCGGCCATAGTTATGTATGCAAAGCAACTATACTAGGTGCTAACATAATTGCGTAGCGGTGACTGCATCGAGATGGCGTAGTTGAAGCAGGGGTCGCAGATAGCTTTTGGCTCTGCACAAACGTTGGTCTTGAAGTAACGGTACCTAATTGAATGTGCGGGTTTTACGGTTATTCATTTGAGGCTAATCACGCTCATGCAAGAACTGCAGCCTGGACCGTCGATGTAAAGTAGCAACTTAGTACGAGACTAGAATCCTAATTTCGTAAACGCATGTTCTACCCGGGAGTGCAAATAGGAATTTTTGAATGCTTAAACTTCGATCAGGCCATTGTTTTTGTAGCAGCCACCAGTTGACCCGCTCGAAAACTGTTTTCGATACCTCGATACTATCAAGATGCACTGTACAAGATAGCAGCATTCTGTAGCTGAAATACTTATAAATGATAGTAAGGCTGCCCCAAAAGTCTTGGTTGAGCGAGACGCGATGATAGGAAAAACGAACAAGTATGTAAAGCTACTCGAGTGGGCTGCCAGTAGAAGCGAAACAAGCTTTCATCGCAACTTCGCGTGCCATATTTCAACGTCATACTAACCTATAAAAAGCGGAAAATAGAGCAACACAAACTCGTCATCAGCTTGTTCCTCTCGCCATACTCGTGCCGATGAATGTCCATTGTTTACTTGCTACTTCTTCCTCCACCCTCCTGCACGGCTACCACGCACCCTCATCGCTCTTTGCAACGTCCCATGCGTCCGGCAATGTATCCGTCACCTCGTATCTGCTCTCCATCTTCCCTCTTTCACCTCACTCTTGACTACCTTCACCTGCGACTATTTCCAACTTTCACGCGATTTCACTCAATCACTTCTACATCGACCCTGCCATTGCAGTTCCGTTAGCAACGTCAGCCGCCATGGAAGTGTATGACGAACTAGAACCCGGGGGAATAGTCTACGTGGGTAATCACGGAAGCATGAAGCGACAAGTAAGCGTTTAAGTGCCAACCAGTTATATAAGCAAGGCATCACGTCCAAGAGCAACACTTGTAAGCGTACCTGATACGCACGTTGGGAGGCGTAGCGACGATTCATGACTTCGGTGTCGTCAGGTTGGGTAAAATCGAGCGGCTGGTCTTGCGGAAGCCGCTGCTGGTGACCATAGCTACTACGGTGTCCCTGATGACCCACGAGTACCTGCTGCGGCTGCTGCTGCAGCTGCTGTTGCTGATAGTCTACTTGAGGTTGTGCACCCTGCAGCGCGTACTGTCCGTAAGCACCGTACCCGTAGCCAGCAGCACCTTGCTGATACTGCGGATAGCTATAGGCAGCGTTGTAGCCGTAAAAGTTCTGTCCAAGCATCGGCAACACCGTCGCGCAATAAACAGGACCGTCAACAACAGCCAATTTCTTCGATAGAGAGCACAACTACACATACCTGGTATCCAGTCTGGTACTGGCCGTATTGCTGGGCATAGTAGTTCGTGTGGGTAGGAGTCGTACGTGCAGCTGCCGATCGACCCCAGGCACATCGCACCTTAACGTTGCTAATGACTGTGCCGTTCATCTGCGAGATCGCCATCTCTGCCGACTCCTTGGTCGTGTATTGCACAAATCCACATCCACGTCCAGGCGGTACCTTCACCGACACGATTTCTCCCAATGCACCAAACCGCGCGCGCAGCTCTTCCTCCGTTGCTGACGGGTCCAGGCCACCAACAAACACCGTGGTATTGGCCCCGTCCTCCGACTCCGCAATACCAAAAGCAGCCTGCTGTCGCGCCTTGCTTCTCTCCGTAGCCACACTAACCCGCATCGGACGTGACGAGCAAAACACTCCATTCATGGTCTGCAGAGCCTGGTCGGCTTCCTCTTTGCTGCCAAAGCGCACGAATCCGAACCCCTTCGACATGCGCGTCACTGGATCCATGACCACTTTGGCCCCTCGCACACTTGTGAAACGAGCGTTGAATGTGCTCAACAGCACTTCGTCACCAACATCAGGAGCCAAGTCACCGACAAAGATCGAGTGATCATCCGACGTTTCAATGCGACGACCACCGGCGCCCCAATTCATGCGAAACCGATGCACCGTGTTTTCTATACACCACATCAATCCAAAGAAAATTAAAATAATTAAGATTGGCACAAAAATAAGTTAGAAAAACAAAAAATTATAGCGACTCTTTTGATTGATAAAGAAACAAAAGTTCTTACGAACGAGCTGGCCATTGAACATTTCCAGCACTTGCTGCGCTCCTCGCTGGGTCGGGAACTCCAGGAAACCGTAGCCTGCAGGATATCCCGTCACCTTGTCACGAATTAGCTTAATTACCGGCTGTTCCGCTATATAAATATTATGGAATAAGAGAAATAAGAAAATTAGAGAAATTTGGAGAAAAATTAAAAGAACCAGCTATAAAGAGCTAGCTACAAAATGCGACTTATTAAAAATAACAACGTGTCGTTGTGACGTTTTGGCGATTTAGTGCGATGTTTCTATTGTTATGTACCGGCAGAGGCAAAGAGCGAGGCGATGAACGCTTCGTCCCAGTGCATTTGGATGTCGCCCATCCATAATGTCTTGCATTCCGTCTCCATAGCTGCAGCAGCGGTGGGAAGAGTGAGAGGGATGATGCGACGCGCTTCGAGGGTAAATGCGGCAAGTGGCGGTTTGTACTCGATGGGGCGGCCGTTTATTTATCGAGTCCCCCTCTCTCTACTCACTCTATCTCACTCTCTATCCCTTTCTCTCCCTTTCAACGTCGTGACAAAGACTTGCGTCACAAACGAGTACACGTTATGTACACTCTGTACCACCGAACACGAAAATGGACATTAGGGGTAGGAGGAAATGGTCAGCCACCATATGGCTACATTTTTGTGGGGTCGTGCTGTTAAAAGTGTAGCCATTTCCACTTGTTTAATGTCGATGCTGAAATTAGTTGGGGGCAATAATCTGAATGACGCTTTTGTAAACATTTGCCTTAATGTTGCTCGCGTGTTTGCAAGTCCTTCTCGTTGGCATTTAATGTTCATATTCTGCTTAGCACCATGCCTGAACGAAATGGCGCACTAAGCTCGAGGTTTGGAATCTTTCCATAATCTTCATATACAGTCTGAAAGAGTCAGAGGTGGTTGTAGAAACTGTCGACAAACAGCTTCATGCACGTGCCACCGTACAATAAGATACCCTAAATGCTATCTGAAAAGTTAAACCACGCTATGGACCGTCTTAATCGAAGCGAGATATGCCTCTCGTCTACATCTGTGACGACAAGAAGTGCACTACTACATTGGTTTTGATATGCCATCAATTTACACACCATGCATCTACAGCAGCTCGTGGTTTAGCAGCATCTACAAGCTATTGAGTCGTCAGTCCGATCACAACGCTCGTCTCTGAAGTAAAGGTCAGGGCACGCACTACTCTAGAACTTTCACAAGATGCTAATGTGAGGCATCGTCCAAGACGATCTGACTCCGCGCCAAGATATTGGTCTTTTCATGATAATCGATGTTCTGATTCAAGAAGCGAAGACGCAAAGACGCCAAGACACCATGCACTGATTTTCATATATATTGTGAGCGGAGATGGCGCACACGACATCTTAAGCCTCACTGAATGAACCTCATCACTATTAACAGCTACTTTGTGCCCCAAGCTCACGAACCGTCCCTTCGATCGAAGATAATTGCCGATCAAGTGCACTTCACCTCCACCACCAACATCCTAGACAAAGTCTTTCCCCTTCGACATCCAAGATAGTTGCTATTGTCAACAAATCTATCGTTTGTCATTCGCTCATTTTCTATAACTTTACGGTCGCCCGTAATGAGCCGCAAGGTGCTTCGATTTCGACCGTCTCTGTCCGAGCCAAAACTTGACGTGGTCCCCGTTGCTCTCCAGCAATGCAAACAGCACATAAAGACACGAGACCACATGGCCCAGACACAATAGCGCCGCGACAGTCCACACTCCATATCGAGCACTGCCGCGCCATTGCACCGTATTGTTATTAACAGCTGCAGCAGCAGCAGCAGCTAAACTTTGTTCTCTCGAGAAAATCCAAGCACCTGCAAGCACCAAGCCTACGAATTGGTTCAGAATTGAGGCCGCAAGAGACACAAAGATAATTTCTTGGTCGTAAACCAAGAAAACGAGCATAGGAAGCAGCGCGAATTGACCGTCCTGTGATGGGTTCAAAAGAGCTGCGACATCGACAAACAGCAGTAAAACAGCAGCTCCACAGGCTGCAAACCACGCATAGCGAACACTGGCAGATGTCGTAGAAACATTAGCAAGATCTGGAGCATCAAAGACGGAGCGGGGAGTGGCAGAAGCGCCCGCATGAGCGCTATAAAGCTCGTCGTCGCTGTCGCTGTCACTTACTGCACGGATGATCATGTTTTTTAGGTTTGTTTCGCGATTTTCAGTCCTGGGATTGGGTATTAGTGAGTATACGTTGAAATTGTATGATACAAAACGGTGTATTCGCGCAAATGGATATCTGCTGTAGGCAAATGGGTATGTGTACACATGACGCCGTGTTAATGCCAGGTTATGAAATGTCGTTCATAAGTTGGAACTGGGCTGGAGACACGGTTTGTTTGGTGTTTGTGCATGTATCTTGTAACTACTTGTGGCAGGGGTAGCGTACAGAGTTAGCTAACAAGAATGTACTCTATACCAAAATTAATAAGTTGCCACAAGAGGAAGAGAAGCTGTAACTTTCTACCATATTCGGCAAACAGACCGTTTAACGTGTACACGTGATCATCGCATTGATTCTACATAAGTTTATATGAGTGTATTGCGGACAATTCAAACGTTTTGATGGCTACGAGACTAGCAATACTCAAGAGAAATGCATCGAATGCCACGCTTGACAATACCTTGTTCCGTCTCCTAGATAGTTGAAGTTATCAAGGCAAAGGAACAAGACGTGAAGAAGCTAGTTGGAAAAAGCTGTGTACACAATTGATTACAGACTAAGGAACGGAGGATGTAGGACGCATAGAGGTACTCGGCGTCAAGCGATATGCGTATTCGAGCTGTTAAAAGTCCCCGTATTGTGTTGCCGTACAAATGAGATGGCAGATTTAAAGGTTCCACAAGCGTTAATGTCGCGGCGAAAACCTCATGAGACTGTCTGGAGGCAGAAGATAATCTGTGAAGCTCGAGTGGAGAAAGTACGTTCATGACTAGGATTAAGACCTAGACATTTTAGTCGTTGTTTATTTCAGATGCGCATAATTATACAAGCATGCTGGGCGATTTATAATGGCTTGAACCACATCCATTGTAGCTTATGAGTACTGCTTATCCTGATCCTTTTGCAGATCTTTATAAGCGTGTGCCAAGTCTACATACAGCATAACCCTGTGGCATCATCACTGTTTTTATGAGAACCAGTATATACAGTAAATGCATTAGACTATTTGCTGCGCCGCAAGTCTATGAACAACATGGTGTATCCTGAACTGCGGCATGTGTCACGTATTTTCTGCCGACAACATCCAGCAACCGGCTAAACCACCAACCGGCTCAACCACTATCGAATTGTCACGAGCATCTGAACGCAGTGCGAATGCGAACAAAATACTGCAGCACCCGAATGTGTTTAAGTTAGTATGAGAATGTTTTACGGAAAGGATGATAACACATTTTCATTTGGCACTCGACGTACTGGTAGCTGAATAGATGCTGATCAATTTTCTCTCACGGACAACGCACGCGTGTGATTGGAAGACGGCTTCGCTCAACAGAACGCTTGTAGTAGATTAGACCTTGCGTAAGGGAGATAAGCTGTTACCGCTTTCGCTGTAGAAAAGTGCAAAAACGTTGTGCTAATAATGAGATGCGCTCCTTTGGACTACCCCCTCATTTCGATCGTACAGTTTCGATCATTTTTTTAGTGTTTATGGTAATGAAACGTAGTCAACACGTGCAGATCACACCAAAACAAATTGCGCCATTACTTTTATCAAGGCTGCTAACACTGAAATATATATACAAGCGGAAGCCGTTGGAGCTATATTCTACAATCGTTATAATTGTAATCGTTCATGTCCGCCCGCGACAGCTGACACCGCGCGACTGAAGCCATATGTAAGGGATGTGCACCCAGATCTCGTAATTGAAATGTATAATATGCAGTAAGCTGTCCCTTACCTTTCTGGCGTGACTTGTAAATCTTTGAGCAATAAACGTGTTAGATGTGTTAGTTAGTGCAGTAGCAAAAATACCTCTAGAGCCCGCCTCCCGATTCAGCGGGTGCTAGACGTCGTCTTCGTTGTGGGTCGCACTGTATCAAATATGGGCATTATATCAGGCACGAATACGTCTAATACGATACGTGAAAACGGTTGTAAAAATTATGGCTGACTAATTAGAGTTTGTAGGGCGATTAGATACGGCAGAATATTTTTATACTTTGGACGATATATACCAGTTTGAATGTGGGCAGGAGCGATATACAGCAAGTACAGCTATCGAATTAGAGTATCGGGAAAGATAGTGCATATGCAACAGGCAATGACAAAATCTTTTAGTCTTTTCGCTATCCATTACCTCTCTGCCGCTAGCAACATTGGTAGAGAGCACATTGCTCGTAATTACTTAGTCGGACGGGCATCTGACTGCTAATAAGCGAGCGTTGATGTCACATGAATCCAATAGCCGCTTCACTTTTAATATGAGATGGAGAGTAAAAGGCTCTTGTTAGTACATGTCGTCGTTGCTGCTACCAAATTATTCCTGTAAGAATGTGTGATTTTCACAAGAACTCTTTATGTTCAAAATTCAATATAGTACATCCATTTTGAAGGCCAAATTCGATGGGCTCGTCACATGACTGGTTACCAGGATAAACTAAAGTGTTTGTATATCTTGGTAACCGGCCATGTGACGAGCTCTGTAACGGGGTTACACAAATGGTTGTGATAACCAGGTACATTGGTGTGGTACACGCAGAAAGAGATCAGTATCACTGATAAGGCGTACTTTTGTATCACATGAAGCTAAGCGATAATACCATACCCTATCGGTTATGGTTAGATGATGTTTATCGTAATAGGGTCTTTGTAGAGTCGACGTAGTTCTGGTGTGGTACACAAGAAGAACCACGAGGAGGACTATTTGATTAGGTAGCGCAGTTTTAAGGTTAAAGACGTAAGTAAGGTTTATTATCGCTATAAATCAGTTGATATATTCAGTTCCCCTTTTGATCAGTTTCAGACACGTGTCTTTCTAAGACGTCTCTGGTCGTAAGAGTTAAGTGCCTGAGTTAAGGCGAAGTACTCTTGGTCATTCGTGCCACGTGATTCCTTGGAGTCTCTGAACCAGGACTAGAAGCTTAAGAGATTGTACATACACTTAGAGTTAAGTCTCACTAAGTCTGTAAGACTTGAGACCCTTTAAGTTAATACCCGTTTAGTGTGATATACTAAGAGACTTTACGAGTTTAGAAGTCTTCCTCTGACAAAGGAGTAAGGGTAGCTCCGCTACAAGCCCAATTTTAAATTAGAAGCAGACGATCTTCCGTAACTGAATCCTATTAAAGGATAATTTGGAGCCACTGGTAGCATCCTTCCACAATTTCTCCACCAAGTTGATCTTTTTGAAAGCATTTATAGCTTCGCAACCTTCACATAGTTCATATGTCTCTACGAAGAAATACAGTACGGATATGAGTCCCAGACAGCGAGCCAACCATCGAATTCAAATTTAAGGGTAGACAAGACGATACATGCATTTCGCGCATCTTCTACGCTCATATGATACAGGAGGTGTGTACTATACTAACTTAAATATGCATTGCCAAATATCCTCCCATCACTTCGTTACCATTAAAAAGTGGACAAATTTGGCACATCGAGACTTACCGCGGTCCATGACAGCTCAATGAGCAAGTTTAAGCGCTAGAGCCACAAATACATCCGCTTTTGATGGCTAAGGCGTCCCGTTTACACCTTGCTTGGTGACGCAATTGAATCTGCGTCTCTATAGATAAAAATGGTGAGTAGGCCATGAGATGGAAGCATATTGATTGGTCCGAGCGCATTCTTTGGCCCTGCGATCAATTATCGGTACTTTGAAAAGACTCCGCTCATCAAAAGAAACTTTGCTGTGAATATTTACGATCATCGATCTAATTATAACAACTCTGTTGCTGGAACATGGAGTGACTTGTGTTTCCATCATTCATATATTGCTTGAAGTGTTTAACGAGGAAAATCGATTTAACAAGGCCGTTTTGTAGGACTCAATGCAAAAGTAGACAACCACTTAGTTCCGTTTGCTTCAGATGTATAGCTTGCGCTGTGCGTGAGAATGGTAAAATAAAGATTCGAAAGCGTAATTAGAAATATTTATAGTTTTTTGCACAAGATAGTACACATGCAAAAATATGCAAGACGAGATACGAGATATTTTAAACAGCAATATTCATTTAATTTACATTTTTGAATGGAGGCATACCGTAATGAGGACAAATGCATTACTCGCGGGGAAGATTACCGGAGTCGGGATATCCGAGAATGGCTGAGTTGTGGGCACGAGGAATAATCGCGGTTTGTTCATAAAATTAGAGGACGATGCAAACTTCTCGAAAAATGAAGTATAGCGAGCAGTTCAGACGCTTAGTGTGCTGAGAAAGCGGCACCAGCTTATTGGTATGAAAAATATGGAAACGGTTGGGATGTTGCTGAGGCTTTATCTGTGACCAAGAGCAGAGATGGAAATGTGCGATCTTGGTTTAATTATCGTTTCAGTGAAAGATTGTGACGATTCATGCAATGCTGAATCAGGAGATATTAGTGCGATAATTGATGCCAGTATCTTGGCGGGGGAGTCGAAGGAGAGTAAGAAGCGGCATATTTTGTTTGGATACGTGATACTGAATAACAAGGCTTGGCTCTGAGCAGCGAACAGAATTTGGCGGTAAGGAATACGTGGGTGATTTATTTTCACATTTTATCTACTTTTTAAGTGATGTGATGTAAAGGTTAGTTAGCCGTCGTACTTCTTAAAATGTATTTCCCTGTCAGTTATATTAGATACTTGTTGGATACCGTATACACCAAAGCGAAATTCTGAAATGTAATGGCGATGTTTTATGTTCTGCTCGTTTTTAATTAGCTGCGCCATCACTCGCTTCAATGGAATGGGAATTTCACTAATATATTTGAGAGTACTAAACAATTCTTTGGAAACGCGGGCGCGGCACTGCCATACCCGCGAATGCTCCCGCAGTAAATGTTAAGCTCTGGTGTTACAGCTCCTCAGGTAAATATAATAAAGGTTTATGCTTTAGGTGATCAGATATGCTCCCTTCAGCGATTATGTGCGATATTGGCAACATTGATTGCTTGACAAAAGTCTTTCACCAACTCCACTATTCTAACTTTAACAGATAACTTCCTAGACCCACAGGAGGAAGTGAGTGGTATTACGGTACCCGGAGAATGATAGTTATGCTTACAACGAAAAATGCGTCAATGATTGCTACACTTTTTATTGTGCTTTATGAATCACGGTTATTGACACCCTTGTAATCAATTCTTGCAAAAACTGTTTTTGTTTTATATTATGCAAAAAACTTGAATTAAGCTGACACTTTTAAGCGATATGTGGAGATTCTTGCCAAATGTGAAATGTCTTCAGGTAAAACATTGTCAACGCGTTATGGGAATACTTATTTTTTGCATAGTGAGTTCAATTGAGATACTACATAAGATCAATGATAGCCTAACGTAGAACGCAACAAAAAGGAACATGAATTAGGATCAATATACAGTAGCTGATGACATGCGCTGGCCATGGTTGTATAAGCATAGTTTGAATCATTGCAAAGCATCCGGTTCATCGAGCATGTCACGATGCGCTGCGTCTAGTTATCGCGCCGACAAGATGCGGAATTATTTTCCGATATTCAATGATGATAAATTGTGTGAAAACTAAATTTTTCATCTGTAGATTGCCGCATTCATCTGGGGCGAACGGGAAGAGTCCATTGCAATGTATTCGAATCGATTTGCCACCTTTTGTGCTCCGGATAGTGATGCAAACAGATCAGTATTAAAAGGTCTTCCACAAAACGCCTATTGATGCTGTGTGGTAGCCGAACCCCAGTTATTTTGGTGGTCGGTTTCTTACGATGTTATGGCGCATGATATAATTAGCTTTCGTAATTACATGCAGTGAGAAACAGACAGAGCTCGACGCTCGATACAGGCTGTGGATGAGTACGTAGCTGATATTTGGTAGGCAATAGTGTTTGCTGAGAACGATTGGGTTTAGAGCAGCTCATCGGGTTTTATAGATGAGAAGACTTGGATTAAGTGACAAATGCTCAATGTTTAGATTCGCTAACGATAAATCCTTGTTTACAAATTGGTTAAATATAAGGATTACCTGAAGACTTGCCGTGCGAGCTTCCCAAGAGTGTAGGCAATCGACACGAAATCGACCAAAACAAGGTTCGAAATACTGTGTCATGAAGAAGCGGCCACTGCCTCGTGAATAAGCAATATTGATCGACGAGTTTTAGCTGATCGCTTTGCGGTAGGTCAGGTGAGAGAGATAGCCCCCCACACATCTCCTCGACCTTCTATGTGCGAAAAGACACACAGATACCGAATAGTGCATGCAGGAAATAATCTAAATGCTGTTACGGCATCGTCTCAGACATTGATACTGAGGGAAGATGCAGACATAATTGAATTAGTCAAATAGTATCATCTTTTCGTCAGTAGATGTGAGGGATGAATTATTACCGATCCTCATGCTTGAACAGATTATTCCGTACACGGAAGTGGGAAACCTCAGTGGTATTCTCTAAAATGACTGGAAACGCCGCAGGTGCTTAGCATTCCTCCACCATATTTACCAGATATGTACCACGAATATTGATACCAGTAGGAGATTTCGTACCGAGTTGCTTCAACACTTAATTCTTCCGAATCTGAACCATGAACGAATAGACGGAAGTAAAGAGCAGAGACACCATGTACAATAGTTATTTACAATCATGCGTGAGCATAGATTGTACGCCAAGATCAAGAAATGTATATATGAAGCTACCACTTTTTTTAATCGTGGGAAACACGGCGTAAGCACAAATTATAGAATCGTCAAGGCGATCACAGAATAAAATCATGAAATTTCCATTAACCAGTGGTGAAATTCACATACATCCGCAACTATGTCGAGAAGACAGTTCATCTCTCTAGTTCACTTTTGAACACTATAAGTGGTTGTGGAAGAATGAATGTCAGCGCTCCTTCGAGAGCATCAAGCAAAGCTTGATGCCATTGGCAGTATTGGCGATTATAGATCAGTGTGGACCATTATGTGATACCAGCAATTATGTAATCGGTGGTTCACTTTGCAATGTAATATAGATGACGATGAACTCGTCGTCTGTTATAATTTGTATTATCTACAACAACCTGAGCATAATTACCGAGTGCATGACAAAAGAAGCCTTGCAGAGATTTTTGCACAGGATAAGTTTACTTCTTTATCTCCTTAACGATAAAACCTTCTTTGTGTAAACTGACCATGCGTCATTTCACACGGTCGTAAGCAGTCCACATGTCTCGCATATAATGGCGAGATGGCTGTCTTCTTTCGTAAAGGACCATTTCTACGTCGAGTATAAACCAGGACGAATGAACATCGTCGCCGAGCACATTTGCGCCGGCCTAATTTCGAGTTGACTAAGCACTCCAGCAGTGAGGATAATCCCATTGTTGCAACACTAGGTGCTAGTATTCCGTAGATGAGCAGGATCGATGGCGTACGACATACATTAAAAATTGAAAGTTCTTGACGGATTATCTTTCATGTACAACTTATATTGCTTCGAAAAAATTATAGGCTTTGTATCAATTCGAAGGGGATTGATACACAGCATGAAACAGACTACCGTTTTAAAAAGCTGTTGCCGGCGACACACCTCTTGTCATCCTTCCCACTAATTATGACTTCTACACAAGCCTCTATCAGTATGTTCATCTCATGTATGATTAGCTGCTGGTGGTGTTTCACCTTTTGTTCTCTTTATTGAATATCCTGTCGGAATTGGCTTATTTTGTTAGCACACACCCAGCGTAATTTTAGCTGATCTACCGATTTATGCTGTACTTTCCGTTGTCGTTTTCCTTCCTAGGGCGTGTGCGTCTCGTATAAGTCTCTGGTAATGTTTGGCAACCTGAGCCTCAAACGCTTCTATTTTCAATTCGTCTTCGTATTTGGTGCCCTGATGAGAGACGTTGCTGGTAGCTTGTCACGTGGTGACTGTCGGATCGGTAGGCCAGCCACTGCTGCACCTCGGCCTCCTTCTACTCTTGACGCCCAGCTTCGAATGTCAACTGCTGCGCTTGTGCTTATGCAGTAAGGTCGGCTTATTGCTCTTGTCGGAGCTGACAACGTTGGGTGCTGGTACCAAATTACTTAAGCAAGTCTCACTACCCCACCGGTCGACAAAAATATCTCTGTGACGTCCATGGGTTGTCCAGTTGTCCGTTTTAGGTCCATTGACGCTTGGGTTTATCGGTTTGTAAACGCATATACTATTCGGATGCTCAGCCATAACCATCAGGAAAGAATGCTACTTAGAATGACCCTGGTGTGAGGTGACCCATCATCGGGTGCATCACCCATGACGAACTTTGTCGTGTGCAAGGGTCTTGGCCTTTGGTCCTATAACCTGTTTTTGAGTGAGATGTACATCGCCTACGGCGTCGCTAATGACTGAGAGTGCTGCCCGACCAAATAAATCTAGAATTGGCGGTTCAGTAGCACTACAGACTAGTTGAAATGGAAATGTTCAGAATTGAAATGTGTATGTCATCATCGCTTACTTTTGATTTCACGCACTCACCAGTTGATTGCGACTTCACACTTTTTCCTTGGATATGTGTACCTTAGCATCCCCTTAAACACCTCCCCAGATCACAAACGCAGTGGGACTAACTGTACAAAGCCACTTACTTTCTTATAACATAAGGACATTGGATACAATCTTGTATCGGGAATAACGAGCGTGACAAGCAAAAATGGTAGCATTATATAGAAGGTTTAGACGTAAGCTTCCAGTTAATTATTGCGCTTGCTAAAACTGTCGATTAAACTCAGCGTAAACATAAGCGTAGAACTTCAATAACTCTATTTAGCCTTTAACGGGTCTTATGGTAATTTAAAACCCACGGGGCGATTGAGACCAGGTTCAAGTGAACTGTGCCAAGTTCATATGTCATATTTTTCCACCTTGAACGCTCCTGATATTTGTTATGGCGGATACCTTAAATTTTACGCGTTGTTTTGTATGACGAATAGAAGTAGTTGAGGTTATAGTAAACTATTGAACATAACTTTTTAGGATAAATTTAATCTGGGTAATTTTTCTTGAGGTGGTCTCTCATATTACTGCGGTACGGTATAACTTTCGGAAATCGCAATTCACCTCGGTAGACCAATCTATAATGGTATTAGCATTACCGATAAAAGGATACATTATCTAATATTTAATATGGTGCACAAAAAACAACTATTCTTAAGTGTATATGACCAGAAGTAGTTACCTCCTCGCAAGCAGTAAGCGATACATCTTGTCGCTAAGATTCATGACCGCAATTTAATTATCCTTATGTGTCTACTGTAACAGGATAACAAGACGATTAGAATCGGTTCCGTGTCGTGCGGTGCACACAGAAGATCAGTGAACTTGGTAGAAGTATTTCTTGTATCTAATACGCTAGCGATGATACTTGATTTTATAGATCGTGGTAAGATAGTACCTATAGTAACGGATATTCTCAGTATTTGGTAGTTTTTGATGTTACCATATCAGAAGATTCTACATTATGATTTCTAGATTAGGTAGCAGAGTTTTCTATATTTAAATACGTAGATACTTTATTCTCGCTATAAATCGGTTTATAAATTCAGTTCCTGATTGATCAATAATAGACACGTATCTTCTTTTGAAGTGGTCGATTGTAAGGGCTCAGTGCCTTCACTTAGGCGAGTACTCTTGTTTATTAGCGCCACGTAATCCTTCGAGTTCTTTGAGTCGTGACCCGAAGATCAGCTTGTTGAATTACTAAGAGTAATATTTGATTAAGCCTGAAACTCCTAGATACAATCTGGGTTTATACCTGTTCATTTCATTAGACCAAGAGGCTACGAGTCTAGAAGTCTTACTATGACTAAGGAGTTGGGGTTTTAAAATCTTTTTTGGGGGTAGAGTACTCATTGAGCTAAGGGGATCCGCTACATCTATAAAATTGGCTTTTCTTACTCGGAATCAGCTCTTTTAGCTGACATAATCAAATACGCAGAGCATCCTTAATTCTGCTATGTAGGCCATGGATTATGCTTGCAGTTATACATTGCTTCACTAAGAGCATGTTTATAAAGGTAATTGAAACAGTTGCTGGACCTCTCGTTGAACCTCTGATGGAACCTTTTGATGGAACCTTTAGTTGAGTCAAAGTACCCCTCCTAGGTGCTTTGAAAGTTCAACTAATAGTTGAGCGAGAATGTGTTCTAGCTACTAAAAGTGTGCTTGATCAGTTGCAAGATAGGACCTCTGTCTTCTGGACCTATGCTCATGTCAGCGAGGTCCGTAAGGTTTTTGTTGTTGTGTCATCCCGGCTATAGTGCACAAAAGACTCCAATAATAAATAACAGATTCTAACGATCACATGCTGTATCTTGTGATCATGGAAGGAGGCGTTATGATGACTGCTGACGGTGTGACCTTTGGTCGAATCATTGATTTTAGAGCTTTATTAACCAGCACAACATTCCAGATGCACCAACGTCTCTGCGCGTTCGGCGTGCGTGCTTGTTTACGGGAAAAGATGCTTACGATAGTGTTGACTTGTAACAACGACTACATTGGTTAAAGTGAATAAGATTGATGCAAATTTCGACTGTGGCTAGCTAATTATTCGCTCATGTCTGTCACTGCTTTCTGTATACAGTCTATTATGGGGTGTTATGTTATGGTTTTGTCACAAGCATGAAGCTGAAGCTTCTATCGATGTTAGGACTCGGTTGTAATACATGAAATAAGAGCCCTTGATTGCCTACAAGGCTGCTGCGTCTACTTGACATACATACATATATGTGGCACCAAAAAGAGCATGTTATTACCAGTCTGCTTTATCCTTCCTCAGGAATTGCTAGCTATCCCTTGGAGCATATCACTGTTTCTCTATGTGTGTACGAGGACATTCAATTGTACCTCAATTGTAAGCTTAGTAAATATCAAACACTCGAAATTGAGAAACAAGAACGACAAGACGTACTTTGTCATGCTGATTATGCTGAATTACAGTACTGCTGCCCAAGACCACCATTGACACCATGATCGAAATCCATAATTCACACAGACTGCAAGTGCTCCCGCGAAAAACTTCACAGCACGCCAAAGTCAAATTCTCGGGCTCGTGAGAGAAACGGATCTGGTGGCAGCGGCGATGACGGTGAGCCCTATCACAGCGTGGTCGTGGAGACCGCCATTGTCCTGAGCTGGATTTTTCGTGGTTGTTTAGGAGTGGAAATTAGGGTCGCCAAGCCAAAATAGAGGTTAAACGTGTTATAAATAAGGGTTTTTAAAGGGTTTTATAAACAGCACCGTTAGTTGAAATTTTCGTTGAACCTCTCGTTGAAATTGTAATCCAAGTATTAGCTGAACTCCCGCGCAATAACTTCTACAAACGCGCTTTATAAACCACTGGTAGGAATCGAAATAAACTAAATACAGCGCTTGCACAATTAAAATCGAGATAGACAGACGATTCAATCTACAGTAACCCTTTTTCAACCATATAGTTATAATCAGTACATAATTTATTTTAATTATCTATGAAAGTAATGTTAATTGAAGCAGTTAATCTAAACTCTTCTTCATTGGATAATTCAATATGCAGGCTGGGTCTGCGGATGATGTTAAATATATCGTTTAAGCAATTTATTTAATTGAAGGTCATTTATTAATTGAAAATTTGAATGGTATAACATCAAATTACCTCAGGAGTTGGTATAATAACACCTATTTTCGTTAATTTCACACCTCTTGTCATATTAACACCCCTTTTGCCAAACCTGATACTAATACCTGTATTACCATGCCAGTTTACACACCCTATCATTCACACTCTACCTCTTCATAGAACAATTAAAGGGTGCTATATTTATCCCTTACCTTGATTTTGCACCCTTCTTCTATCGAAGTTTGCATTTCGCTAAAGGGAGCGCACCATATGGGGGAGTTGTGAGATGGATCCCATATATGAGCCTATCGTACATATGGAGAAATAACCTGGAAAATATAATGGTCTGTTCATGAAATATCGATCGGAGTGGTCGTGAGACGTGAAGAATTTTCATTATCGAGGTCACTACGTGCAGGTGACTAATAGGAGTACGTACTAATTTACAGAACTACTACGATCAAGCGCTTTTATAATATAGCTAAGAATATCATCATTTTTACCATAAACTGTAATAGCTACTCCCGTCAATATCTTGTACGCCTTTTGGTCCTCCTTTTGGTCCCCCTTTTGTACCTTCTTCGGGAAGTGGATGTAGCGAAGCTACCCTAACTCCTTTGTCAGAGGAAGACTTCTAAACTCGTAAAGTCTCGTAGTATATCACACTAAACGGGTATTAACTTAAAGGGTCTCAAGTTTTGCAGACTTAGTGAGACTTAACTCTAAGTGTATGTACAATCTCTTAAGCTTCTAGTCCTGGTTCAGAGGACTACGACTCCAAGGAATCACGTGGCACGAATGCCCAAGAGTACTTCGCCTTAACTCAGGCACTTAACTCTTACGACCTGATCCAGTGCCGTTTGCACGTGAGCAAAAGACTCTTGGAGTCGCTTCACCTCTGAGTAAGTCTCATGAGCCTGTGCCGACATATTAACCCCCTCCTGCGTTGCTCGACGAGCAAGGGAACTTACAGTTCCATGTGGAAAGAGAAGCGGCGTCGTCACAAAGGTCAATACAAGTATCTGTTGAAGTGGTGTGGATACCCTAAGTCTAAAACTCATGGGAGTTTAAGGTACCCCTTCGGCAAGATTGCCCGTACGCCGTTGACGATTGAGCCTCGCGCTGCGGGTCACCGTTCGCCCCACCTCGCTTCCCACCAATAGATGTAGAGGTGTAGGGCTCGCTCACCAACACCGAGTGACCCGCGACTGTCTATACAGTCGAAACAGTGGTGGTTGGACCAGCAACTGGTTTTGCGTAATGCGTGCGATACAGCGAACGTAGCTAGCCTTTGGCCTTTAGCTTAGCAAACTCATAGCGCAGTTTACGCTCTAGCCGATCGTCGGTCTTGGAGGCACTAGATCGAAGGGCGCTCATGCTGGGCAATCGACGTGCCCTATGTGCCCGACGATTGAACGTGCTGTCATCATCGGCCTCACTCTTACCTGGGTATAGAACGACCGGGATCGTTCTCTGCGTCGGTACAGAGGCACCACGTGCTTGTTCCGTTACCTTGATTTGGTACTCATATTTCGTCGTCGGTTCGGGCGTCAAGTACCTCTCTCTGAGAGCATCTCGTTCGACAATGTCGTCAGACGTCGTAGCCTCTCGCCCTGTGGGACAAGTAGTCAAGGGCTGCCCTGCGAACTTTCAGAACAACTCATCAATGTTCAAATGCTTGAAGCGATAGTCCTACTGCGCTTCGGCGATAGCTAATGTCTGAGATAGACGTCTAGCTCTCTCATTCTCCTCGATATAGCATTGCTGTTGCTCATCGAGCTTGTTGGTGATAATAGGTTTATTAAGAGTAGTTGAGGCACGTAACGCTGTGCTTCGTTCCGGAAATGGGTTTGGCGCTATGCGGGGAGGTTCGCACGACGCTGACGTGGCAGGTTCGGGAATTTTACCCTTTTCCCAAGACAGTGTCACTGTCATAATTAACGATGTTCTCTTTTTGTATGATGTCTTCCAAAGACTCGGAGAAATGCGAAGACTTCGCCATTCATGCACAAGGTGTCGTGAGCACAACCGTGAGGTTATCTGTTTCTCCGAGCTATATCAATGAGAAAGGTGAAGAATGTCAAATTGGGGTATCGACTGTTTGGTGGGGAGGGTGTAACGGGACACACAAATGGTTGTGATAACCAGGTACATTGGTGTGGTACGCGCAGAAAGAGATCAGTATCACTGATAAGGCACCCTTTTGTATCACGTACGCTAAGTGATAATACTGTACCATATCGGTTATGGTTAGATGATGTTTATCGTAATAGGGTCTTCACAGAGTCGACGTAGTTCTGGTGTGGTACACAAGAAGAACCACGAGGAGGACTATTCGATTAGGTAACATAATTTTAAGGTTAAAGACGTAAGTAAGGTTTATTATCGCTATAAATCAGTTGATATATTCAGTTCCCCTTTTGATCAGTTTCAGACACGTGTCTTTCTAAGACGTCTCCGACTGAGAGGAAGCAACCTAGGGAGAACCATGACCAAGTACAACGCGCTCATGAACATTCATCGACTTAGTTGGCTCAGTTCCGTGAGCAGATGAACCGTCTCGGTTCGATTGACTTGGTCGACAAGCGACTGCGGAAGGTGGAGTACAACCTGACACGGCTGGACGGCCAGGTGGAGCCCTTGACTAAGATGCAGATAGATGGGACGACGTCCCACCCTCAGGCGCATGCGCCTTCTGGTACACGAGAGAAAGACCATGATATGGCTTAAGCAAGCCAACGTAAAACACTGAGTGTGTGCGCAACTTGCGCGGGAGATTTAGTGTATAGGCAAAGACTTCCTTCGCTATGACCGTAAACGGCCCACTGAAGCGCGGACGCAATTTCGTCTTGAAGACCGCAGACACTACATTTGTAGGTAGGTTTTAGCATTTAAATAAGACTTGGTCTCCAACTTCATAAGAATCAATACATCCTCTGCCTTAAGCATCAGCTTGTTCTTTTTGTTTGTCTTGGCTTCCAGCCATTGCTTCACGCACATGTCGTAAGACACTAAAGCGCGTCGCAAGAAACTCCCTAACTTGTTTCTGCGTCGTGGTAGAGCTGATTTCATCAAGCTTGTCAACAGACTCTCCCCCACCAAGACCAGGATCCATGAAGTAGTAACGTGAGCGGAACGCGGGGTGTGGAGGGTATTCACATAGAAGGGGGCAAAGCCGGTCGAGTCATGAACGGCGTTGTTCAACGCAAACTCAATGACAGGGAGCATCGAGCTCCAAGTCTTAGGCGACTCAGCACAAACACTGCAAAAAGAACGTCGCCAATGACGCGATTAACTCTCTCAGTCTGACCATCCGTCTGCGTATAATTCGCTGTAGACACGTCCAATCGCGTGCCTATCACCTTGAAGATGGAAG
Source organism: Hyaloperonospora arabidopsidis Emoy2 (assembly GCA_000173235.2). Classification (NCBI taxonomy): domain Eukaryota; phylum Oomycota; class Peronosporomycetes; order Peronosporales; family Peronosporaceae; genus Hyaloperonospora; species Hyaloperonospora arabidopsidis. Next base: position 555,449 of record JH598461.1, on the reverse strand, counting down.
TCCAAAACTAGCCTGTGAAGCGAAGGTCACGATCAAAGATGATTGCTAGCGAAAACCCGTGTTGACAAAACACACGATCGATAAACAGCATAGCTGTACCTTTGCCATCGATGGAATCCGACACCGCCGCCAAGTGAGCCATCTTGCTTAAACGGTCAACAAAGACCACAATTCCCGTATTACCGTCACAGTCTTTGGGAAGACCAAACAAAAAATCTAAACAGATGGACTCCCACCACACCGTGAGGACAGGTAAACTGGAGAGAGGCGCAGCCAAATGTGCTGAGGGTTTGACCCGCTGGCACGTTTCGCATGTACGCACGTATGCGCTCACCCATTTGTAGAGTTTGGTCCACCAGTAGTGTTGACTCACAGAGCCGGAAGTCTTTTCCCGGCCCAAATGTCCACTGAGGGCAGTATCGTGGGCCTCAAAGAGGATTCGATACTTTAAATCCTCATCGTGAGGTACAACAATGCGAGCGATATCCGCTACATCTGTGCAATAGCAAAAAAGGCCATTATCGATGGAATATCGATGTAGAATGGCCCGCAATCGTGCCGATAATTGACTGTCCAAGTCTTTGTATCCCTCACTCCTAAGGGCATGAAACAATGCCACACATTGAGAATCCCGTGGATATGCCACACGAATTAACTTCTCAAGAGGAGACGACAACGTCGTGACATGAGCAAGCTCATAATCAGGCATGCAGGAGAGGGCATCTGCCAATACATTTTGTTTGCCTGGCTCATACTTCACCTCGAAGTTATATTCGCAAAGAAGGAAATCCTCTGAGCCATTCTCTGAGAGAGGTGAGGCGACTGTTTCGCCGTACGTAATGACGCATGATACGTATAGACGACAAATGGCTTGAAGCCAAGCAGATGGACTCTGAATTTGACGAGTGCATACTTCATAGCAAGTAGCTCTTTGTCATGAACTGGATAGTTCTTTTTAGCAGCTTTCAGCTGACGTGATTCAAACGCGATAACTCGCTCGCAGCCTGCAGCATCTGTTTGTAACAGATCGCTGCCTATGGCAACGTCGAATGCATCGCAGACAGCACCAAAAGCGTACTCCGGATTTGGCAACGCCAAGATGAGAGCATGGAGGAGGCTCTCCTTGATTGATGAAATGCTTCAGTATGGGTGTTGTCCCAGCGCTAATCGATGTTCTTCTTAAGGAGATCAGTTAATGGCCGAGCCATATCAGCGTAATTTGCACTGTATTTGTGTAAGTAATTGGCAAGGCCAAGCCACTTACGCAAGTCCTTTTGATTCTTAGGAATCGGCCATTACACTGTAGCATTGACCTTAGCGGGATCCGCTCTAAGGCCGCTCTTACCAATGAAACATCCTATAAAAGTAATCTCCTCTGCACCAAAATGCATTTAGACGCGTTGGCGTACAATGCACTCGAGCATGGCTCGAAAATGACCTATGTGGTTGTCAACATCTGACCGACCTTTTTCGGCACGACTATGGACAAAAATATCATCAAAGTACGTCTGTGCGTAATCCCGATGGGGGCGGAAAAGTTACGTCACCAGAAGATTAAATGTTGCAGGAGCATTAGACAGCTCTTGGGCCATCACCAGCCATTCACATAGCATACTACACGGTGTGCTCACTGCTGTAAGCGGAATATAACTCGCTCACATGAGCAATTGATAATATCTATCAACCAAGTCGAATCCTCTATACATAGTAAAACCATGTTGTTTTGAAGAACATCCTTTCGAGGAATGGATGTCTGTGCCGGAATAGTAGCCGCATTAAGCTTGTTATAAGCATGCACAATACGCCACTTGCCGTTCGGCTTTTTGACAAAAAATATTGGTGTCGAATGTGGAGATTTACTCTCACGTACCACTCCTACCTCGCGCTTAGCACGGAAGAAGTCATCGATGACATCACATTGCTCCTTAGTCAAGGGCCACTGTCGTGTGACACAGTATTTCGTCCCAGGAACTAAGTCACTTTTATGACGGACACCTCTATCTGGAGGGAGAACAGAGGGTGGATCGTAGCACACCACATCTTGAAATTTTTTGACTAAAGAATAAAAGTTGATCATGAGAGTCTTTCAATATTGATGACCCACTACGCGCACTGAGTACTGCTTTTGTGTCCTCCAGAACGGCTTCATCCAAAAGTAAAGAAGAGTTCAACTCTATGATGTCGGGTCGAATGACCGCCAACTCTAAAGGTCACAATGCTTATGTGAGTGATCAAACTCATCGACCGACAACTCTTCGAGTTCTGAAAGCGATCTTAACGAGGGTATAGCCTCAAGGCTAATTGTACCACGACAAGCACCAGTCACTCCGTTGACGAGTGTATACAGCTGATATTCATCATCACTTTGTGATATAGCACACGATGTGTGATTCGAATCTCTCTGATCGATACCATCATCGAACGTAATTTGCTTTAAACTAAAGCTGACATCACTATTGACATCCGATGACGAGTCATTGGACATGACGTCTTCATCACGTGGAATACGTGTCACTTCACGTGCATCCGCTGAGCCAAGATCGGGATGCCTTGGTATTTCACAACAACGTTAATATTGACATTCAGCGCGTCGCTATCACACCCAACGTCACTCAGTGGTTACTTGCGTGCCACTCCACGCTCATATGATGGTTGCAACCCTCGATGACTTGACGCTTGGTCAACAATGCTTTCAGCATTCAGTACGTTGCTCTCACAACGACTATCACTTAGCGGAGTACGTGCCGCTTCACTATCACATATCGAGCTTTGCTCTATACTCATGTCTTTGACATCGTCAGAATCAACTAACTCTGACATTCCGATGTCCAGCACACTGAAATTTTCAGCCAGTGGCTCGCGCCAATAACGCTTCTGATTCCTAGCAGAGGTAGTTTCATGACTCTTTAAAGCTCCGGTAGGGGCAGTGCGCGTGGCGCCTAATGTTTTCGACATCCAGTCGATCCATGGCTCATGGCGCTCAATCCAATCCAATCCAATCCATACCAATAATGAGATCATATCTCGAGTCCAAATCAAGGACCAAATAGCGTTCGATACTATCAAAATCGAAAAACTTCACACCCAAGTTCACAGGAACTTTGGGTGCGGTGACTAGCGTTCCTGTCGCCAAGCAAACAGTGATCATAACACCTTTGTGCGCTTTTAGCGCCGCAACATATCATGGATATCCTTCAAGGTAACAGCGTCTGACTTAATTACCGGATGATCGGAGTCGATCAAAATCTACCTGGGTTTGTCAAAGCCCTTAACATTCGCCTTTGCGACCAACAAGCCTGGCTTGAATTCACGTCCCGTGTAGAGTGCACGGGGCTCCTTCGGGATAAATTCCGCTTTCCTCTACCTCCTAGAGGCTCAACAAAACCTAGTTCTCCCCCAGCAGGGAGCCTCGCGCCTACTGGGAGTCTACGTTTTCCCGCACCGTACCAGAATTCTGGTTAGCGGTGGGAGTTCGGCCTGAAGTAGCCAGGCGTGCCCTGCTTAAAAGGCAATTAGGTCGTAAATGCTTTGTGCTTCCGCACGTGAAATATCGTCGAATGTTTCAATGCTGTTCTACAGCTCGAAGCTCTGCTTCTTGGTCCGTCTCGGCGAGACTGAGGTCCATAGGCTCCGGTCTATTGAATGAACTGAGTTCGCCGAGTTTAGGTTGTACCCATGGGTGCCAATACGGGCTGCCTTAAGGTTAAACTCAGCGTTTAGCATAATATCCACAGCCGCCTCAAAGGAGGTGGGGTACCCGGAATGCTTTCGTTTTCTAGCCACGCCCGTACGAAGTCCCTCCATGAAGATGGTAACCAAAACCATTTCTGGTAAGGGTTCAAGCTGTATGACAGCGATTAGAGTTCTCAGTTCCTGGACATAGTCCAATAGTTCTTTCTTGCCCTGACGGGCGGATAGGACACGAGAAAGCACCTGGTATGCCTGATTAGGCGAAGCGAACACCCGAAATATTTGCTGTTTTAGCATATCCCATGTGGGGAATGCTTCGTCTAACCGACGTGCTACACGTGAGAGCTCATTCTCTGGCTCGACCACCTAGTTTCTAGATAGCCATCCCAACTCGCTATTGCTCCGACCGGAGAATAGCGGAGTTCATGGCCATTTCCACCTCTCTGATCCACAGGAGGAGATTCTCCCCTTCTTTTTCTTCAAATCTTTACAGTCAATACAAGGGGCGGAGCCCTTGGCTCCTTATCAGGTACGGTAACATACCGAATAGGTATAGCCGATGCCAAATGGTCATGTACTTGCCCAATTAAAGTGAACTCAAACTGCATAAAATCGTCAAGACGTGCACGAATCACTTCAGGACCTTGTGCCCGGATAGAATCCACTTGTTTGTTCCCAACTAGCGCTATGAGTTTCTCCAGCGCTAATCCTTGGACCTTTGAGAGTCTTATCTTGATTTCCATTCTTACAGAGGAACAGTCTTTCAACAGACTCAGGTGTAGATTAACTACAAGTGCTACCAAGTGTAGCAGAGCTACTCCTTTGTCAGAGGAAGATTTCTAAACTCGTAAAGTCTCTTAGTATATCACACTAAACGGGTATTAACTTAAAGGGTCTCAAGTTTTGCAGAATTAGTGAGACTTAACTAAGTGTATGTACAATCTCTTAAGCTTCTAGTCCTGGTTCAGAGGACTACGACTCCAAGGAATCACGTGGCACGAATGCCCAAGAGTACTTCGCCTTAATTCAGGCACTTAACTCTTACGACCAGAGACGTCTTAGAAAGACACGTGTCTGAAACTGATCAAAAGGGGAACTGAATATATCAACTGATTTATAGCGATAATAAACCTTACTTACGTCTTTAACCTTAAAACTGCGCTACCTAATCAAATAGTCCTCCTCGTGGTTCTTCTTGTGTACCACACCAGAACTACGTCGACTCTATGAAGACCCTATTACGATAAACATCATCTAACCATAACCGATAGGGTATGGTATTATCGCTTAGCTTCATGTGATACAAAAGTACGCCTTATCAGTGATACTGATCTCTTTCTGCGTGTACCACACCAATGTACCTGGTTATCACAACCATTTGTGTGCCCCGTTACAATGGACGCCTCTCCTATAGACTAGACTGATTTTTTGGGGAACTTACTAAAATTCACGATTCAGATGTACAAAGTGGCTGCACAGTAGTAATATCTGCACTCATTACTCCTAAATACGTCACCGTAATCAGTTTTGCAACTCCTGGAGCAGGTGGTACCGAACAAAAGCACGACTATGATCGCTTTTGATCACATTTAAAATGAAAAGAGACACGGCAGGTCTGAAAAGATAATCAGACGATCTCATTGCGAATATTTCGATGGTTACGCGTTCAATATGTGAGCGAAAAGGTGCAAATATCGATAATGCAGGGAGATTGTAAAATGCGATCGTGTAACAGTATGGTGCAGAATATTCAAAATGTCGCAGACTTCCCTATGATTCTGTAAATGGACTGCCGACAGTGCAGCAGCACGTATCGCAGAAACGAAACTAGCATGAAGGATTTTTTTGTATCGGAGCTTTTATATTCTTTAATAGACCAGATTAAGACACTTTTAATTTTTGAGATATTGTTATGTGCCTATTAAGTGAAATTCATGATAAAGTTATGTTTTTATGTGTGTAATTAGCAAGATAATGTTGCTAAATGATAACTTTATAAAGAGAGATATGTATTAGTGATGTGAGTAGCGTGAGTTTAAGGAAAAGGGGTGTGAATATATCAATTCCCTTTACTAAAGGTTTTATTTTTATTTTTGCTATAAAATCTATTGTTGAATATATAAAATAGGGGAGCAAGCTCTGAAGCTCACCTTTTGATATCAGTAATTCAGTTCATAGAACTAAATCAAATTCTGCACACTCACGTACCCTTTTTGGGGGGTTGGTGGCGAGGGAATGGAATGCGGTGTGTATATTTATCAATATGAAGGTTAATGGGATGTGTGTATTTTTTTTAAGCTACTCGCTGATGTTATTGCTTCTCTACGACTGACGAATATGAAACAAAGAAATGGGGACGATTCTGCTCGGTAGCGCTGCAAACAACAAAGTGCGCCCTACGACATATAATAAACTCATGATTAAGAGTAATTGGTTTGAGAAAGCTTGATCTGATACCGAGTGATAAAATGTGACCATAATCTCCTACTATCTAGGGACCTCGTCGCACTTACTGTTTGCGAAAGGTGCGAGACTTTCGCTGCCCCTGAGCGTCTAATATTTGCTTTTATCCCTATGTCCGCCCTTGATCACGTTTTAGCCAATCACGAGCGGGCATTGGTGTGTGTGAACATTACACACCACGCAGTCGCAATTAGTGGCCTAATCAAAGATTGACACCTATAATGCGATCGACCATGAAGAGAGGCAGGCTACATCCCACTTCGTACGACGTACAAGATATACCCAGCGTTATTTGCAAACACCAACAGACAGACAAACAGATGGACCGACAGCCAACACACAAAAAGTAGGTTTATCAGTTTAGTATTCACTTTGCGCACAATCGCTAATCGACAGTGGCTCAGATATAGTACTTATCACCAATAAGATGTCTGGTGGGGTAGTAACCACCTCGTGTCATCTACTATGACGCAGGCTTACTACTCCTAGCTTTCTAATTATGATGGCTCAAGACGTCTGTCTTCACGGCGGGGCACTCCCATTTGATCCCGTAAATCGGTCCGTACAACAAGTCCGGGGTTAGATTCTTGTGTGCTCTCTACCGGATGGTGGGACTGCTCTCGCACTCGGAGCACGTTGATTCAGGGGACGGAGGCACAGTCGCTAATAAATTCACCGTTCGGCTCGTAAAAATTCATGAATCTGCAAGCACGGGCATGTCATTTGATTGCACAACCGGAAGCAACGTGCCGACGAACAAATGTAATGACTCGTGACTGTGGTAGGTTCGTTTATAAAAAAATCGGATTGTATTGCTTGTAGCATAATTGGAGGTATGACAATATGTGCTCAAGACTGAGCACAAAGGTAACGCTAAAAAGAGACAGGAGAAGCTTAGAGAGGCGCCAGATGTCGCATGTTATATGGGAACAAAGTTAAGCCCGTCGTACGGTAAGCTGTAGAAGTGGTTACGAGATCTGGAGACTGAGAGCTGGTGCCCTGTTGTACTAGCCCTTCTTGATTAATGTTCGCTGAGGTGACACGATTTGGTTAAATCGTAACGTGGTTTTCCAGCGCGAGCAACATATAATTCATATGGTATGAAACGTAACTAGTCGTGCCGTAAGGCTTACTGACGTATAGTTTATCCAAGGGAATTCTCATCCACAACGTAATTCAGGTGGAAGCACACTCACCCTATGACCTGCAACTACAGCTGATTTAATTAGGTTAGCATTGCGCAGATATATCGGTTCTGAGTGGATCTTTTGCAAACACGGGCGTGAAGCAAACCTGTGTAAGCGTTAGATCAGGTATGCCCGTAGTAAGGCTCATTATCGAGCAGAGCAAAAGGTCAAAGGATGTACGAGAGAAAACACACCTTTACAAAACATGAAGCAAATTATAACGCAACGACACGAGCTTTATTACAACAAGGTTACTGCGCAGACGTAAACAGAGAGATAATCAAACTACTTTCAATCCGCATTTTGCAGTGTTCTATAAAATCCTGCATAATAGCTGGTATGAACATGTTGCCACCTATCACCTCGTTCCCTTTCGCAGCTTCCACCAGCATATTCTCAACGGCATCGAAATTGGTGAGTTCCACAATACACAGGTCGAACAGTGCCATTTTGATTCATTTCACCTCGGTGCCAACGCTTCGTAGCGCTTTGCAAAGTTGAGTGTAATTGCAAGCTCCAACGTGCCCCACTCGTTTTGTAGATCGTTAACTATCGCATGTTCCTGAACGAGCAGTACCGCTTCTGGGGGTTGGTCCAGTAAAGTGGATAACTGGAGCCTCGATATCAGCAAGGACGATGCTTCCACTTGCTCTACCATGAACTCTGCAAGAGGGATTGTGCCTCCTACCAGCGCCCGTCCAATGAGATAGCGCTGTAGAACTGCACTTTGTTTGAGGTTAGGATCCGGATTGAACAAATGAACCAAACGGCTCCCATAGTTGGTCGCGTCTACGTTGACCTGAAACATATTGATCAGATTGCTTAAGAGTTCATCAGCGAGGCACGCTCGCTCTTCTTGCACACTCTCGTCGAGTGAAAGCGTACCAGGCAGTTGTTCGGCTGTCTTATTCTCGAACCCATGGTCCCCTTTGGCTGTCCCGTTCTCGAAGCCATGGTCTTCAAGTGTTGCGACATCAGATTACTGATACCCAGGGCGAGAGCAGCCATGTAGAGCAGCACAGCACTCATGGCGAGCTCAGAGGAAAAAAAGACCTCATGTTATGACCTCAGCGATGGCTTCCTTCGCTGTTGGCAATGGGGCGCCAAAAGAAAACTGAGCAAACTGCACAGCTGATCTAGTGAAACAGAGGAGATCCTAGGTAGTGCAGCCACAAAATTTTCACACTGCTCGTCATTAGGCAATAAATGGCCAGGAGGCGCCCGACCAGTCGAAGCCTAGACCTATAGTAGCTTAAACCAGTTGGCGCAATCATGATGGGTCACAACTATGGATAAATAACATTAAATCTCCGACCGCACATGAATAACGTATTGATTGTATTGACCAATAGTGTGAGCGTAGTGATATAAAACCCTTTTTAAGCGAGTCAAATTGAACAAAGGCAATATTTATACTCAATCAGAGAGCAGATGGACAAGTAAAGGTCTCGCAGCTACCTCTCCGACGTATCAGGTCGGAGAGAGCAATGCTGTTATGGATATCACTATACAAACACCAAGTCATTCGTATATCTTAAAAATAACATCCAATCTCCGACAAAAGGTAACTCAATCGCATATTTTGCAAGCAATATCTAAGCTTCAACATCTCCGCCAAGGATGAGTCTGACCGACCTTGCACCTGCCAACACGAAGCGTGCCCGTGAGAATGCAGCGCGCTCATTTTTGAAGTTTCTCGAGGAAGAAGAGGTTACTTGGGAGTACCTGCGGCAGTGTATGCAGCGCGAGAGGGCACCTATCGCCTTAGAAGCTGTGATGGACAATTTTGGTATGAATCTCACGTTCAAGGAGGGCCGAAAGGGACAACTCTTAGCTCGACACTCGGTCATGCATTACTTTCGACAAGACAAGAATTGGCTGCTGGAGCAGTTCCCACAGCATCGAGCAGTGGTTGAAAAGAATTTGCTCAAGAAGGGACAGACGATCGAACGCCATTGCATGAAGCGTGAGTCAGGGTCGTTTGTGAACAAGGCCTCAGCATGCACAAAGTCTGCTCTCAAGAAAATGATGGATCACTTGTATTCAACTGCGGTTCTAGTGCTGACTACCAAGATGCGGCGCTGTTGTTTCTGCTTTGGTTTCTCTTTGGGCGTGCATCGGACCTCACAATGCTGCGGAAGGCTAACCTGTCTATTGTTTCGGGCGACATATTCTTCGTCCGTTTCATCTGTATCAAGACTTCTGAAGAGCAAGGTCTATCAATCTTCCCTGACGAAGACTTCACCACATGTCCTCTGCTTTCCATAGCGTTCTCCCTCTTGACCCACTTATCGCCAACTATATCCGTGCTGAGTCCACTCCCTGAGCAGATGGCTATTTTACAGTCCATATTAGCTCCAGCAACTCCGCTCATCGATTTGCTCGATCACCCAGAGGTTGTGGTGTCTTCACCGGATGTACCGTCCACCGCTGCTAAGAAAGAGAACAGCCCAGATACCGCTCCTGGTGTGCACAGCCACGTCAACAGCGTTCTTGATCGGGTCGCTGCAAAAGCTGGCGTATCCGAGCGCTTGACATATCACTCTTTTCGGCGTTAAGGGGCGCAGCATCAAATGGGGCTCGATTGTGTGTACAGTGGATATTCGACCGAGGCGCCTGGAATATGACAGCAACGAATAAGGCCTTCGCGTACGTCTTTAATACAGTTTCCGAAGACCATAAGGTTGCCCGGGTCTTGAGTGGGCGACACCCCGATACCGATGCCTCTCTCCTATCACTTGATGTCTTCGACTCCGGTACGCAGACAAAGATACAAACTGTTGCGACAGCGCTCTTCAATGCATCTCACGGGCTCATGACTACACAATACACGTTAACGAAAGAGTGATTGAAACGCTTATCACTTACCTGCTGCTTCATTATCCATTGTTGAAGCAGCTCAAGAAAGACGGACTTGTAGTCACACGTTTGGAAGCGTGTGTAATCCAGCAAGGTCACTCCGTCAGCGATCTTCTAGATTGGTCTTCACATCTAACCTGCTACACGAAGACAAGTATGCAATTAAATACCATCAAGGGCCAGAAAGCATGATCTACATCACAAAGCATCCAATATATCTTCGTCAAGCTTCATTGATTGAGCAGTTAATCAAGGTCAATAAAATGCTCGAATCTCGCGTCTCGATGATTGAAGCTGAGGTCTACAACAAAGCACACCCAAAACCTACACAGGAAAGAAGTGAGAATAAAAGCAAAGAGCCACCAGCCAAACTTCGCCGAACGAGTTCGTCAACAAACCTGAAGGACGTCTGGTTCTCCTGGTATACCCAGCAACCCCGCCTCTGGGATTCGTTTGATAGTTCGAGCAAGCACACGAAATCCACCGCCAAACTTGTCGCTGCATTCATGAAGCTGTTTCTTGCTAATGTATTCGTGCTTGATGAGAAGCCTCCGCAGTATCGAGACGATGTGTTGGAGTTTGGCGATGTCGCCGAAATGCAGTTACCTTCGTTTCTTGGAGAGTACAACATCAAAGCCCGCAGAGCACATAACGTCCTCAAGTCCATGCGCAAGCTGCACAAAGCCGGTCATCTAAACAAACACATCCAACGATACAGAAAACTTCAAGTCGCCGGGTGCATTGTAGTTCCAGCATCTGCGCATACTACAAACATCATCGGATCAATTGTCCCCCCGCATTACCCATAGATGTTGGTCTTCACGCCATTGTATACCGGCTGAGTCATACCGCACTAAAGAATAAGGAATACAACAAGTACATATGAACAAGATCAGCGAGACGCGTTAGCTCATCCGAACTCTCATGATACAGCGTATATACAGGATCGTACAATATCCATTTCACCCTTAAGCATCGGTGTCAGCTCGCTCAAAATGTTCTTGTACATGACAGAATCGTATCACGTGCCGGCGCGTAATTTTCGTGCTAGAAGGTCAAGCTCTCCGTCATCGTGTGCACTTTCTTCTGGTTATCATACATCATTTACGGATTGAGATCGCACATGGTCTTCTTATTATCGCTGTAGTCCGACTGGAAGAATCCGACACCGTTTTTGCTTGCAACGCCAGTCGTGGTCAGAGCTACAAGCACGCATCAATACTCAATGATTAGAGCTGATCTTTCGACCGACCACATGCATATTTACCACTTTAAAAGCTTACTCTTGGTTTCAACGAAGTTGGCGACTTCTGTGGTCTACCCAAACACGTTGCCACCCACGATCTCGTAGGTCACCCTTTCTCCTTGTTCATTCACTTGGCCTACACGCACGAAACAGGATCTTTGTCAACTTTGTTATCTTCACAACATTTTAATCTCTCCCTCGTTACATTGTAGAACATGCGCTGGTTCCCGTAGCAGTCACTATTTTTCACGCCCTTGTCGCAAACAAACTTTTTACACATGATCGAGAATAGCCGACCTTCGCGTACTCCGACATGAGATTCTTCAGCCCGGAAGGATGCTAGTACTTGACGTGGGTCGTTGAATCGCACTCGACGTACGGGTTGAAACCCATCCTTTTCGCGCAGCCACAAAAAGAACATCAAACATAGTGAGCAACCTGCCACCCACCCATCCACCCATCTACCGCACTACATCTACTGCAGTCACAGCATCCACTGAAAAGGCTCCATCAACTAATAACTCGTCATACGTACAGCACGCGTATTCTCATCGCCGTCGACCGAACAATCGTAGTATATGCCATCCACTGCTTGCGGGGCGGAATGTCGGCAATGTCGAGACCGATGGGCACCTGACACACGGACCCCGAGCAGCTATCAGCTTAACCACGTGTGTCACGTTATACCATCACTGATGCCCAGCGTTTTGTCGAACACAGCAACCGCGCTGTACATCATTTACGCACGGGAAAACAGGGAATCTGGATAGCACATGGGCTGCAGGTAGTCCAACATGTAGCTGCGTACCTTTCATTGAATACAACATAACTATCAATTCACAGTCAAGTACGTGCGTATAGATATACATGGACACGGGTGTACGTACGCAGAAAACGTGTTGTGCATCATTTGCGCATAGATGAACAGGTCGTCGAAACAGCACATGGGCGGCAGGTAGTCCATCATGTAGCTGCTTACAGACCTGTCATTGAATTCAACATAACAATCAATTTGCAGCCAAGTACGCGCGTATGGATATACATGGACACGAGTGCACGTACGTATACATTAAAGCACCATCATGTATAACTCGTCCACAGTCCACATGTCGTGGTAGATTAACACGTTGGCACAACTCGCGATGAAGTGAATCAGATCAGCACGTATAATTCTGCCTTCGAGCACGCACACATGGAAAATCAATTTGCCTCAATCAATCATATTTTAAGCTCCCCTGTCCACCTATTATAATTAACACAAAACTGCACACAAAATTGCACACTATTACACAATTTCGTACTGGCTTTTTCCCGGTCGGAACGTGTCGGAGGTCGGAGATCTCATGGTATGGATGCGTACACTTTCATTAAATCTAAAATGAACATTCAAAGTGGCATTTAAAATGAGCCCTGAAATAGGGAGGCATTTTTAGTGTGTTTAATTCCCAGCGCCAAATCCCCATCCTCATCTGCTTCCTCGATGGCCGGGCGACTGAACTAGACGCGTACACTTCAGTTCAATCGCATGCCAGCGATTGGTAACAGGAAATGCGACCCGGCTGAATGCAAACACTGCGGCAAGGCTTTCGCCTGGGGTGCCCAAGGGTTCAATCGGCACGCAAACAACGAGAACTACCCCGAGGTACGCCAGACATCGCTTTCTTTCTCGTTGTTATTGTTTGCCGACTTGATTCACCCATTACCAGTTCCCGAAGGGTTTGGAATTGCTGCCAGCAGGACGCATCTCGCACCAGTATGTGTTGGACGAGGAAGACGAGCCGATCGAGGTCAGACCCAGCAAGCGCCCTACCTTCTCGTTGAAGACGCGCACATCTTCCACTGCTCCTCGTTGGTGTGACTCCATGAATGCAGATGATCGAAATGAAGCCAACGAGCTGCTGGCGCGCGCGATGCATCGCTCAGAGGCGTCGTTCACGCTTTTCAAAGGAGATCACTGGAAGGCGTGGATGGCCAAGATTCACCCTCGTACCGCTTCCAAGAACCTGACGCCATCTGCGGGCGACTGCTCAACAACGAGTGCATGGTCGTTTAGAAGGAGACAATCCGGATGATCGGCACATTCAAAAATATTTGCATGACGCTCGATGGTGCCGCGAACAAGACGGTTGTAGGTTCTTAACGTGATGGCATGCGGGCCGCTCGCTTTTTGTCTCATGCCCTTCTATACGAACTTAAATCTCGAGACGGCGGCAAACCTGCTAGAGAGGCTGAATGACGCATCGTCGTCTTCGTCCGTCGGTTGTCTTCGTCCGTCGGTGGGCATGGATGTCGAGGAAGACGTCGACGTGCTAGAGGAAGTCACCATGGACGCCTATGCAGCCCGCAAGGAAGAGCCGATGTGGACTCTGAGCACGGATTCGCCTCGTGTCATGATAAGCTTGCGCCGGAAGGCGCTCGATTCTGACTTGTTCATGTTCGTGTTCGGCTGCGCGCCGCACGGCGGACACAACCTGTGGATGGATTGGCTGAAGCTACCCAAAATCAAGCAGGTCGTCTCGGCCAACATCTTCATCGTAAACAAAATCGACAGCGTGCACCTGCTGACGTCGATGTTCGACGTCTGCTGCGTCGAGAAGCTGCACAAGAAGTACAGCTTGATCTTGTTTACAAAAAAAACGCCGGTGCACTGTTCTTACCATGCTTAGGCGCAACCTGCTTGCAAAATCCGTGCTGATCAGCATGCCGCACGCCATCGGTCATGATGATAAGTTGGAGTACGTCGCAATGGAGATTCCGGTCCGCCATTTTATCCTTGAAGTCCAGCACAAGAAGGAGACGACCGCAGTGTCGCTGCTTCTGACACCGCTGTGCGCCGCAATCACGCATTTGGAGGGGGGTGAGGCGACGTTCTTGGCAGTTTCGCTCATGTCGCGCATGATGTACTTTTCATCGATCAGGCGCCGTGCTCGATGTGGACCGTGACACGTCGCTCGGGTTTGTCCATCATCGCGTTGGCACGATCTACACGCCGGCTCACGCTCATGCCTCTGTCACCGTCCCGTTCTACTACAGCGAGCGCATGAACCTGGACGGCTTGCATGGGCCGTCATTCCTAGAGCTGGGCCACGGTCCCTTGTTTCAGCAGTGCCGCACGGCGTTGGCGCGGATCGAGACCGGCGACCAGGAGCGCTGCGATCTTCTGCTGGATCAGTTCACGTACTTTCTCGCGATGCGCATGGAGTGATGAACATCCTGGCGTCGCGCAAGCTGAAGCCCGCCTTGGTCTGGGCGCAATTTAATAACCACGACACGCGCGATCCTGTCAATGTGCTCGTCCAAGTGCAAAGCAACCCGGCCGGTGCCGTAGGTGGCGAGCGAATCCACAAAACGAATAATCGATTGCGCACAAAGTAGCGTGTTTGTCTTAGGTTCGTCGAATGCGAGAAACAGGTCGCCATCGCCTACAACTCGGCGCAGCTGAAACGGTCGTTGGCCAAGGGGCGTTCCGATCTATACACCATGGTGCTAGCGGCGACCGGCTAGGAGAAGGAAAAGCGGCGCCTGCAACATCTAGCCGAGCAGGAGCAGGAAGACGACGATATCGGGCAAGGCGAGTTCCGAATGGCCGACGACGCGGGCGCCATCCTGGATCCGCACATGGACGACGATTTTGAAGCGATCGTAATGGAGGAAGGTCTGATCTGATCTAACTATAAACATGCCACAAAATCACGAGCTGACGGCCACTTGCAGCAATCTGACTTTTGTTGATTGAAAACCCATTTAAAATATTTTGATTAATATGAAACGTTTTAAATGCCGGCATATTTCAAAAATATTTTAAATATCGAACACTAGTCACAACCCACCATGATTGAGTGTTGTCCGCTATCGCTCTGAGTGGGTTAGGAGGTGGGGTGGAAAGCCAGCGATAAACGTTGTGTCAGCTTCTATGCTCCGCCTCTCCACGTTTGCTGGTAGAGGACTACACGCAGTAAGTGATGATGTGTATATCATTGTGCTGCTGCATCAGTAGCTCATTGATCCTGTCTCCGATTGCCGTTGGACAATCTCGATAAGCACGAGTCTCAATTACCTGCTACAGACTGATTGAGCCATCAAAGTCACAATTAAATGCGCAGTTAGTGGTATTATACACGCTAGAGAAAATTTCTTGCAGAATACAACTTATACCAGAGTCTGTGAGCGCTCAAGAGCACCGTTGAAGTCCGGTCCAACCTATTGTGGCGTCTTTTAAATATGATTCGACCGATGTTAACTTACTAGTCATTAAAGTACAAGCACTTTAGTGGTCTCGTGTACACTGCTTTCAGCACATATTGTTGCTACGCTACTTACGTGTCCAGCGCACTAGTGCTGTCTTAGCTTTGCATATAAATGACTAGTACAAACGAATGCCGAGCGCAAGCAACTCTGGTCGAATGAAGCGTCCTATTTGGCTCAGACATATACGTTTCATGATCATCTATCTACAATTAAATGCGTGCAGAATATCCGAAGGTCCCGAGCCAGGGTATGGGCGTTGATTTTGACAACATATCGTGGCTGGCTCCCGTGTAAGCCGGATGTCCTTTTGGATCGTGAATTCATTATTATGGACTTACGTCAAGCAGGGTTCCACGTACTACGGTTGCTGCAGTTCGATGATCACGCATTCCAATGGCCATTAGCTGACGAAAACTGATCTTCCAGTACTTAGAGACGCTAAAAAGCTGGAGGTGCTGGGTCTCCTTGGGAACCATTGCGATTCGCTTGGCCCGCAGATGCACTGGACAGATGAGCTCAAGACGAACCATATGCCTTCACATCCGGTCCATGCGGCAGGCTTGTCATCATAAAGACGGTTTTGCAAAGGCACGAGAAGTCGTTAAGGTATATGTGGGGCTTGGCAATCCGCACAGTGGCTCAAGTTTGGTGGTTCCGCTAGACATCCCGCGTTTTTTTCTTGCCAGTCCAGTGTCGTATCATCGACGCTAGCACGCTTCTGCTTTATTTCGGACAATCCAGCAGAGGTGGCTGCATTCTAATTATGTACATTGCATAACATTAGTTTTCGTACCTATAACTTGTGTTGATCTCGCGGTTAGGTCCAGCTGCTATGAGCTCATGCGATAGCATATCTCCACCGGATGCTCAGTTAGTCCGCTGTCGTGATTCCAGGCTTTAAAGGATATTGATTTAGCTGCTATATTTTGCCGTTTATCCGGTCACAAGAAAAACAAGTGGTGTGACTCTTGCTGTATCAACAACGGCGTCATGGGTGGACGAGGTCTCGAGCACCATGAGCTTACCGTCTGATTGCGATTGACAAGACAAGAACATTATTCGGATGGAGCAAAGAGATATTGGATCTTATTAAATCAATGTGCTGATATGCAAAATCTGTTCAAGTTCGTTGGTAATTTCCTAGGTGCTGTCTAACGTAAATCTCGACATCCGAGAAAGTGGGGTGTCTACGGTACAATCGATACAAGCACTTTACTTCTTACGACATGTATACCCCGGACGGTGACAACTGTAAACTTGACTAACATTCGTAGTGAATGGCGGGCCTAAATCAGAATATCTAGCTCCGGCGACGGACACACTTTGCACCAGTGCTCACGTTGGATGTACTTGGAGCCACAATGGCAGGAAGAGCCGTGACGACCGTATCTCCCTGCTCTGTTGAAACTGAAGGCGTTGTCTCAGCTGTAGGAGTCTCTTCTTCAGGGCTGTCACCGGCGGAAGAAGAGACCTCGTCGACAGAGCTGTCATCAGCTTCGCTGGATGCTTCCTCGTCGGAGCCTGAAGCTTCTGTGCTTACGACAGCGGTCGACGGAACCGGTGTGGTCGCTGACGAATCTGTGGCGGTTGACGGAGCTGGTGTGGTCGCTGACGAATCAATGGTGGTCGACGGCGTCGCCGATGCAGGGGTACTTGCAGCAGTGGAGTTGGAAGCAGAACCACCTTTCGACTTGCCCTTGCTGACAGCCGAGGGCGGCGCACCGATGCCAGAACCACCTTTTAGCCACATGCAGTCAATGTATACCTGCCACGGGTCGCCATGCACGCCAAGCCAGTAGATGGTCATCCGATTAGCGCCCGCGCACTTGGATTTGTCGTACGGCATCGTGGCAGGCTTGCCGGGGTATGTTGTCTGGCAGTCGCTGTCAAACAGTACCTTGGTGTCGTCGCACCAGACTTCACATGGTCCCGGGTGGGTAAAACCGGTGTACGTGAGCTCCGATGCCGGTAGCTCCGAGCGCGCCGAGTCTTTGTAGACTGTCAACCCACAATTGAGGTCGACTTTAGGGAGGAAGAGTTCCTGGTTCTCAAGGATGAACGCGCCGAGCGACTTATACCCCTTGGTCGGAAACGTCTCGGTGAAGAATTTGAGTGTGCCATTCGGGCCGTAGCCATACTTGGCATTGTCATAGACTCCCCAAATCTCGTTGTCAATAGTGCTGCCATAGCCATTGTTCGGGTAGCCCTCGACCCACTGCGAATCAGGATGAACCATGTAGCCGTGGCCGTGCACGGATGGCATGAACGCCAAGACGGCAGCTCCGGATGCGATGAGAGTCAAAGCGTGCATGCTGTTGATCTATGACTCCACAGACTACTTCGGATGTTGACTGCAAGCTGGAAAATGAAGTGAAGTAGTATAGCAATGCCCGCCCTTCGGTCGTAGCTTCGTGGTTGATCACGGCTGGAGTTACCCTAAAGCTGGAAGAAACCACGGCGGGACATTTGAGACATATCCAAGAGCATCGACATTATCGGAGACAAAAGTCGGGCTCGTGCACAGCACTGGAGAGCGATCAGGCTTACAGATCAACAGCTTGTATCGCGCATCTCTCTGTTTTACCAGCCGGTTTAGCGCAATCAACTAGACTCGCCACTTACCTTGGCGACACAAGGTAGCGAGCCTACTTGGCTGCGCTCTACCGGCTGGTTTTTGGACTTGCCCGTCACGACACGGCGACATGGGTCGAACGAACAACGTTGAAGCCAGGCTGCGGGAGTGACTTCATCTGGTCGGCAAGTTGACATCGATTTGAGATAACATAGGGGGGAGCTTACCATCCTGAACGACAAGACGAGCGGTGTCTAGCGTAATCTGTCGCATCGACAGCACGACAGAATTGAGACGTACCTTGGGTCCTCTCGTCGTCGCTCAAACAACCGACTGAATGCTTTTTCAGGATGGCACCCAGGCAAGATGATGCCGTAAGCTTCTAGGCATGGACTACGAGTTCAGATACCAGATTTATCGATTATGTTAGGATGAGTCACACGGTGTCTGTGTGTTATCGATGTAAATTTCGTCCTAGCAGGTGGATTGTTCTTGGGTCATGCAATGAGCGAGTGAAGATATATAATGAATGTACAGACCGACGTCAAGCGAGGTCGAGGGTCCGCGATCTGAATGTGGTCTAGCACCGCAGGTACGTGGTATACTAAGACAAGCATTAGCGAATAGACCAAAGCGCTCATGTTAGCAGGTCAATCGTTGTTTAATCGAAGATGGGGCTGGGAAAGATGTTAAATGGAGGACTCGAGGATATGGTGAATAGAGGCGCCATTTTTCGATGGCAGTACACGCATACGCTGCTCTAGCGATATCAACGTCCTTGCGGATACCTTTCCAGAAGGCATTTGAGTACTAAAGATCAGCGCTGTCAACCATAGATGTCGAGGCAGAAAGAAGGCCAGCTCGATCCATCGAATAATGTCGACCACCATAATTAAAGACCGGCTACAGCGACATCATCGTGCTCATCGGCTCCTTTAATCCTCAAACGCGACATGATAAAGCAACCAAGCACCAAGCGTCCCATCTCCGATAGAGATTGTTCAGGTGACTGGGGAAGAATCTTTAAAACCGTTGCGTACTTAAAATACGAATAGCAGGAGGGTAATGTGATTGGCACAACAGTGTGTGCTTATGGCAACACACTGCGACTGTAGCAATCGTAACGTAGAAAGCACCGCATAGGGTTGTCAAACCTGTTGTCACTACTGCTTCTCATGCCGTGATACTATAGCGACATTTACGTCAGTTGAAGCCTGGCAACCGCTAGTGGTTCAACAGCTGAGATCCTAACGGCATCATTCCATTCCCAAGACCTTGGCCTACGGCCTACTGAAAGTTTGATGTCAACGCTTCACCCACGTGTGCAAGTTCAGTCTGAACGGCGAATGCAAGTTTAAGCTCAATTTCGACGGTGCGGCTTATGGCGTCCACCGTCATCTGTTATAGTTCAATGAAGGTCTCAGTTTTGTACAAAAAGTGCTTGTCATTCCTCGTCATGAGAAAATAGGGTTGAGTTGCCATTATCGGACGGCCCAGACCACCTCCTTTGACAGACTATCTAACCTCTCATGTAGCCACCTGTACATTCTTGCGCATAATCAGTCGTTCTGAAACAGGACTTGCGGTCATTTTAGCCCATGGCAGGTCGATTGTTATACATGACGCCGTGGCATGCGAGTAAAACAAAGAGCACCGGGGCTGATGCAAGCTTCTCAAAACCAGTACCTGTCACAAAAGCAGTATCTTAAATAAACAACTAGTGCTGACCACAATATTTTGTTGTTTTTCTGGTTGATCAGTTTGAGGCTTCGAGCGTCAAGGTAAGAAATTGACTAAAACGAAGAATATCTATAGATGTCTCTCGAAGCGGTGGCGATCGAAGCATTTGCTGCACACCCAATTGACGTTGGCGATGTGTTTGAATTTTTGATCATTGTAGAACTCGTAACGACTAAAACCGAGAGGCTTAATACCACTCCATACAGGCGCCAGTATATCAGTCTGACAGTTGTCTTATAAATGAAAGGACTTGATATCTATCACACAATTTCTTATCCCATTTAGAAGTAGGGTGCTATGCGGCTCACGAATTTTTCTTTCAATGTGGTATTTCTTTAGAGAGTGGCATTAGTTCAAAGAAGTGTTCATCTATCCAGTGCTATAAATTATTTCAGCTCGATTTTTTTTTACCGCTGTCGTCATTTACCAAGACAAGTCCACCAAGTAGTGTTCTGTACGCTTACAATTCGCCAACATCCACGATATTAGGCACTAACTGAAAATGAATTGGTTCGATTGTATAAATCGTCGTCAACACCATAGTCGTTCGTACTGGACTGCCCTACAGTCCGAGCAGATGTTGGGACCGCAACTTGACTCAATGCAGCTTTTTTGGGTGCACGGTCATCATAAATGTTGGTCCCCTAAGCAACTCACGCACTGCAAACGAGAATTAATGATAAAATTGATTCACAGTTTGCTGATAGAAAGTCGCTGCAGTTGACGAATTTAGCTCGACACAAGCCTTCTATCATCTATCAACGTGTCGTGGCGGTCCATTGCCTCCAATGGTAAGCTTTCATATTATTTGCCTCTATACTAGACGAATCTTATGTGACCTCCTCATTAAGCGCAAAACAATCCCGGTTTCAGGCGGCCAAAGTGAGTGGTATTAGCATAAATTGGAGTATGATCGAAGTTTAGAGACCACGCCGATGAGACAATGCTACAGCTCAAAGACCGTGCATTGTCTACTGCTCTTCCGACGGACAAACTTTTCCCGGCACAGTATATCCCCATGAAGCATCACCTAATATATGTTCAAGCGTAACAGCATTACATTATAACTGCCTCTTCCTCTGTAGCGGAGCTACACAGCTCCTTAAGTCAGAGGAAGACTTAGTGCTCAAAGAGCGATATTAGTTCTAAAGAACTAGACTCTATGAGTCAACAAGCGTAAAGCTTAAGGTCCCTGTGCCCGGGGACCGAACGATTCAGTGAATCTACAGCACGTAGTGCTCAAGAGTAGCTATCTCGGGGAGACGTTGCTAACTCTTAACGATCAACGATCAGAGACGCCTCGCAAGGCACGTATCTTAGACAAGATCAAAAGGGAACTGAACTTTATTTACGTCTAACTCTATAGAATGTCTTAATCCTAATATTACCTAATCTAGGCACTCCTGTCCTAAATTAATATCTTTAAGATCTTTCCTATCCTGTGGCTGACACCCTATAAACCCCTATAAACCGATAAGATATTCTATATCTCTTTCAGTGGGGTACCATCCCGTGTGTCTAAGACACAGGGTACCGAGTACCCTACGATGTGTAACCCCGCTACACCCTCCCCACCAGACTGCCGTTTACCGAAACGGCAATCAAACTTCGTTCTTCAACGAGGTCCGTGGGATTGCGGTTAACCTCACGGTAACGCAAAGCTTTAGCACCATGTCCTCATCGTCTAACGAGTCAAAGGCGCTTTGTGCATACCTCGGGATGGAGGAAGCAGTGGACTATGGTAGCGATACCAGTGTCCCGGGTGATGCAAGGACAATGTCCGATACACCCATGCCTGAGGTACGACCTCTACTACGTTAAGTCCGTTCGCTGAACGTGATGATGCGAATGCGCCATTGGCGCCGCATTCAACACCCGGTTCGGATGATGCAATCATCACCAACCCGCTCGATGAGCAGCAACAGTTGACTGTTCAACGAGAAGAAAGCTCTCGGCACCATGCACAAATGGTCACGACCCTTAAGAACCAGCGTGACTATGTGTTCACTCCACTCAGTGTGGAGGAACGTCTACGTCAAACGACTGGCCAAACTTTGGCAGCGTGGACCATTGGTCCTGAAGCTACTTCTCCTGAGGAAGTGGCAAGTGGCCAGGCACTTCGTGAGAGGTACCTGGATCCATATCTGACAACGCAAAGTCAGTATAAGGCACGCCTTGAGATGCAAGCACGTGGTGCACCGGTTCCACCGATTAAGGGTATACCCATTCTCGTGTTCGCAGGAGAAACAACAGACGAAGAAGACGACGCCTTCGTTCTCCGGGTGCATCTCACTTGTCGCCTCATCAGTATGTACGCTCTGGGAGCTAGTGCCAATGTGGCCGATGTGCGTCTCGAACGCAAGATTCGGTATGATTATGCCAAGCTTACGGCCAGAGGCTAATTGCGCAATCGCACGCGCTATGCTTCGGCTACTACGTGCTGGTCAGACTGTGACCACCATCCCGCCAACCCACACCACTAGTGGTGGAAAACGGCCTTGGTCTCGAGATGACACTGGCCACGATGTTTAAAAATATCCACGGTATAGGAGAAATCTTGCCGAAGGGGAATCTCATACTCCCATGAGTTCTCCCACTCCGGGTACACACGCCACTTCACTAGATATTGTAATTGGACATGACGACTACGTCGTTTCAAGAATCTTTTCACATGGAACTGGCGGTTCCCTTGCTCATCAAGCAGCGTCGAGGGAGGTGTACCGAAGGAGGAGCATGAGAAGGTACTTCTCGAGCTGAGTGGTCTCCGTGAGCCATTGGGTAATACCCAGAGTGCGCTCGACGCGACGCAAGCTCGCGTTCAGGCGTTGGAGTCGGGTCACACCCGGATGGAGGCCCAGCTTGACCTCCTGATTCGTATTCAGTAATCTAGGGCACAGCCCTCGTCGTCGGCGCAAGAGCCTCCAAGTTCACATGGGAAGGATCCTGGTATGGCTTAAGTAAGCCTACGTAGAACACTGGTTGTGTGCGCAATTTGCGCGGAAGGTTTAGCCTATACGCAAGTCCCTTCTTGGAAGTGACCGTAAATGGTCCAATGAAGCGCGGACGCAACTTTGTCTTGAAGACAGCGGACACTACACTTGTAGGTATGTTTTTAGCATTGAGTAATACTTGGTCTCCGACCTGATAACGTTCAATACAACCTCAGTTTTTAGCATCTGCTTGTCGTTTTTGTTGGTCGTGTCTTTCATCCATTGCGTCACGCAAATGTCTTAAGGCATTCAATCGCGTTGCGAGAAACCCTCCTACCTGTTTTTGAATAGTCTCAGGGCTGATATCAGCAAGCCGATCGGAAACCTCTCCCCCACCAAGCCCTGAACCACATAGTAGTAGCATTAACGGAACGCGAGGGTGGGTGAGACCGTTTACTTAGAACGGAGTATAGCCTGTAGAGGCATGAACAGCGTTGTTCAACGCAAATTCAACAACAGGGAGCATGGAGCTCCAACGCTTAGGCGTATCAGCGCAAACCCTGCGCAAAATGTCATTAATGAAGCGATTAACACGCTCAGTTTGACCATCGGTCTGCGGATGATCCGCTGTGGACATATCCAAACGGGTGCCAAGCACCTTGCAGGTGGACTTCCAAAACTTCCCCGTGAAGTGGGGATCTCTATCAGAGCAATTGCCACTGGAAATCCATGTTGTCGAAACACACGGTCGATAAACAGCTTCGCTGTACCTTCTGCATCAATAGAGTCCGGCACTGCCGCTAGATGAGCCATCTTGCTCAATCGGTCAACAAAGACTACAATGCCAGTGTTGCCTTCCGAATCTTTCGGTAGGCCAAACACAAAGTCCATACTCATGGACTCCCAACACCCAGTGGGTACAGGCAGACTAGCCAGCGGCACCGCCACATGTGCTGAGGATTTCACCCGTTGACACGTTTCACACGTACGCACATAGGTGCTATCCCACTTGTATAGTTTGGGTCACCAATAAGCCTGTCTCACTGAGCTAAAGGTCTTCTCACGACCGAGATGACCACTTGAAGCGGTATCATGTGCCTCATAGAGGATTCGATACTTTAACTCCTCATCATGAGGGACATCGATACGAGGGTTATCCTCAATATCTGTGCGATAGCACAACAGGCCATTATCGATAGAATATCGATGTAGCCTCGCACGTAAACGTGCCGACAATTCTATGTCCGAGTCTTTCAACTCCTTGCTCCCAAGAGCACATAGCAGAGCTACACATTGTTCATCCTTGGCATAAGCCGCACGGATTAAGTCAGTGACTGACGATGACAGCGTAGTGACGTGAGCAAGCTCAGGCCGGCGCGATAGCGCATCAGCCAAATCATTTTGCTTTCCTGGCTTATACTTCACTTCGAAGTTATATTCGGCAAATAATGAAAGCCGACGAGCCATTCTCTGAGAGAGATGCGGCGACTGTGTCGCAGTGCGCAATGATGCATGATCTGTATAGATCACAAATGGCTTTGAGCCAAGCAGATGTACTCTGAATTTGACTAGAGCGTACTTCATAGCAAGTAGCTCTTTGTCATGAACTGGAAGTTCTTTTCAGCAGCTTTGAGCTGTCGAGATTCGAATGCAATGACGCGTTCGCGTCCATCTACATCTGTTTATAACAGAGCGATGCCTATGGCAAAGTCAGATGCGTCACAGACGACACTGAAAGGCCGATCAGGATCGGGCAAAGCCAGTATTGGCGCATGAAGGAAACTTTCCTTAACTGCTTGAAAAGCATCATAATCGGTATTACTCCAACAACAATCCACATCTTTCTTAAGGAGATTGGATAATGGCTGATCCATATCTGCGTAATTCGCACTATACTTATGCAAGTAATTGGCAAGGCCAAGCCACTTACGTAGATCTTTTTGGTTCTTTGGAACCGGCCAATCGACTATGGCCTTATCTTGGCGGGGTCCGCTCGAAGGCCTTGCTTCCCAATGAAGCACCTCAGAAAGGGAATCTCTTCTGCACCAAAGATGCACTTAGATGCATTTGATACAATTTATTCGTGCGTATGCACTCGAGCACCGCTCGTAAATGATCAATGTGATTATCCACATCAGATCGACCGTTCGTTGCACGACTATGGACAAAGATGTCATCAAAGTACGTTTGTGCATAGCCTCGATGAGGTCCGAATAGTTGCTTCACCAGACGATTAAAAGTAGCCGGGGCATTTGACAGCCCTTGTGGCATAACGAGCCACTCCCAGAGCATACCGCTCGAGGTACTAACCGCTGTTAGCGGAATATCGCTTGCTCGCATGAGCAGCTGGTAATAACCATCGACTAAGTTGAGCGCACTGTACAATGTACATCCCACCATATTGTTCTGAAGAACATCCTTTCTGGGGATTGATGTCTGAGCCGGGATAGTGGCAGCATTAAAATTATTATAAGCGCCACTTACCATTAGGCTTTTTGACACAAAATGTCGGTGTGGAATGGGGAGACTTACTCTCCTGCACCATTCCCGCTGCGTGCTTAGCACGAAAGAAATCGTCAATGACGTCACACTGTTCCTTAGGTAAAGGCCACTGCCGTGTTATGCAGTATTTAGTTCCTGGAACTAGGTCAATTTCATGACATAAAACTCTATCGGGAGGTAAAACAGATGGTGGATTGTGACACACCACATCTTGAAATTCTTTTACCAAAGGATAGAATGGATCCAAAGGACCCTTAAGAATCGAAGACCCACTCCGGGCACTGAGCACCGCCTTGGTATCCTCTAGGACCGACTCGTCCATTAATGAGGACGAGTTCAAATCGACATCGGGTCTAATGACCACTAATTTGGATAAATCTCTTGCCTTCAAGGCCTGGATAAACTCGCATCAGACATTTCGTCTAGCTCACAAAGAGCATCTAAAGATGGAAGGGTTTACAGGCTAACATTGCCCTCGACCTGGCCAGTCACTCCGTTGACAAGTGTATATAGTGTATCACTATTGTCACTATGTGACTGCTCGGACGCCTGGCGCTTAACAGTTGCCACCTGGCGTCCAGGTCGTCTCTTCGATGAGACCTTACACCCCTCTGGGGTCGGGACAATAGTGTCCCCATGGTTACTACTACTAGTAGTAGTACGCTCTATACGAGAGTTGATGTCTTGACCGAGATCCGGTTAAGTGTTACGTAACTCGAACACTTCACCCAGTGGATTCAAACGTGCCACTCCACTTACATTATACGGGCCTAGCCCTGAACTTAATGGCGTTTCGCCAACAATGTCATTACCGACATTTAGTGTGGTGCCTTCACGGCCGACCACACTTCGTGCATTTTCACGTGCCACCACACACACATCAAAGGAATCACATTTTTCATCACTCGGCCCTAGGCCAACCATGCTTTCAGCATGTAGTGACTCGTTATCACAACGAGTAACACTCAACGGAGTAAGTGTCGTGTCACTAATACTCAACGAGCTACGCTCGGAATTCATGTTTTCAACATCGGAGTTAGTTGACTCAGACATTCCAATGTCCAGCACATTGACATCTTCTGTCAAAGACTCGCACCAATAATGCTTTTGTTGCCTAGCAAAGGTGGGTTCATGACTCTCCAAAACTTATCTAGGAACATTGCGCGTAGCGCCTAAGGTTTTCGACCTCCAATCAATCCATGGCTCATGGCTTTCAAGCCAAGCCATACCTAGGATGAGATCATACCTCGAGTCCAAATCAAGGACAAGACAGCGTTCAATGCTATCAAAGTCCAAAACCTTTATACCTAAGTTCAACGGAACTTTAGGTACGGTGACACGACTTCCAGTCGCTAAACGAACCGTGATTGAATCACCCTCATGTGCTGTAAGCTCTTCAGCATAACGCTGACTTCCCTCAAAGGGAAAGACGTCGAGCATAATTGCAAGACACCCCAGAATCGATTAAAATCGACCAAGGCTTTTCAAAGCCTTTAACTTTCGCCTCAGCGACCAACAAGCCATACTTGTATCCACGCTACACACCAGTAGGTATGGAACTCTTTGGGGCTAAGCCCTGTTCAACGTTACCTCCTAAAGGTGTTACAGAACCTAGTTCTTCCCCAGTAGGGCGCCCCGCGCCTACTGGGTGTCGGCATTTCCCCGTGTCATGCCAGACTTCGGCTCGGGGTAGAGTATTGACTCGTAGCCTGGCGCTGTCTACGCAAAGGGCAATCAGGCCGCAAGTGTTTAGTGCTTCCGCACGTATAACAATATCGTACGACACGTTGCTGCTCAGCAGATTGAAGTTCAACTTCACCTTCATCTTCAGCATAGCTGAGATTCATCGGTTCTGTCCTATTAACAGCCGGAGTACTCGTGGAGTTTGCTCTCGCAGAACTAGGGTTGTACCCATTCCAGCCAAGCCTGGCCGACTTGAAGTTATGCTCAGCATTAAGAGCACTTCTCACAGCCTTTTCGAATGTAGAGGGGTGAACCCGAAAGACTTCGGTTCTGGCAATGCCAGTACGGAGACCCTTCATGAATATAGTCACATGGATTGTCTCAGGCAGACGGTCAGACTGCATAGCAGCCATGAGAGTTCTCAGCTCTTGGACATAGTCCGTTAACTCATTCTTACCCTGAAGGGTTGATAAAAAGCGTGAACGCACGCGGTAAGCCTGGTTAGGTGGTGAAAACACCTGTACCAATTGTGACTTAAGCGACTCCCATGTGGAAAACGCTAAGTCGACCGACGTGCTACACGTCAAGGCCCACTCTCTAGCTCTTCCATCGAGCTTTGAGATAGCCAGAGAGACCTATTGATGGTCAAGCTTGATCATGCCTGATCTCATGGCCATTTCAATCTCACGGATCGAGAGGATGAGGTTTTCACCCCCCTTTCCTGAGTAGTTTTTAACTTCCACTCTAAGTGGACGAGGCCTAGCCTCTTCGTCTGGAACAGACACATAGCGTGTAGGCATCGCCGACGCCATTTGGTCTTGGACCTGCCCTAGAAGGGACGCTTCATACTGCAAGAAGCCCTCAACATGTGCAGTCAGCACATCCGGGCCTTGCGATACAAGGAATTCCGCATACTCTGGATCCAAAGATGCGGTCAGCTTATCAAGCGCGACCTTTTGGGCCTCAGAGAGGGGAGTAGCGTTTTCCATCCTCACAGAGGATCAGTCTTTAAAGACTCAGGCGTAGATTGACTACAAGTGCTACCAAGTGTAGCGGAGCTACACAGCTCTTTAAGTCAGAGGAAGACTTAGTGCTCAAAGAGCGATATTAGTTCTAAAGAACTAGACTCTATGAGTCAACAAGCGTAAAGCTTAAGGTCCCTGTGCCCGGGGACCGAACGATTCAGTGAATCTACAGCACGTAGTGCTCAAGAGTAGCTATCTCGGGGAGACGTTGCTAACTCTTAACGATCAACGATCAGAGACGCCTCGCAAGGCACGTATCTTAGACAAGATCAAAAGGGAACTGAACTTTATTTACGTCTAACTCTATAGAATGTCTTAATCCTAATATTACCTAATCTAGGCACTCCTGTCCTAAATTAATATCTTTAAGATCTTTCCTATCCTGTGGCTGACACCCTATAAACCCCTATAAACCGATAAGATATTCTATATCTCTTTCAGTGGGGTACCATCCCGTGTGTCTAAGACACAGGGTACCGAGTACCCTACGATGTGTAACCCCTTTACATCCTCAGCAGGGCAAGCGCATGCTTACTATTGGACAATAGACTCAGCACACAAGTCGACCGAAAAAAACCACTCACGTTAAATCAAACCTACATTATTTATTGAATACAAGTAAAATATCAGTGTGACGCGGCTGAAACGCTTGTATATAGCAAGTCAAGACTCAACACGTAAATAATTCTCTTATACCTCGCGCGCTTCCTCCGCTATATTTCTATCTTAAATATAAAACATATGATATATAACGGGGTCAAACAGTAAAACGAGACTTTCCGTGTAACGATACAGGAAGTCTGAGAAAAGTCCTGAGTGCGGTACGCACTCAGGACTTCATTTGTGGTTAAGGTACAGCAACACATCTTACCTACCACAAAGTGTTACATACACACGGATGACGTCACTTCTTGACGTTCTTAGATGATGACATTGAAGCACGTCATCAAAGCGCTTATATTAAGTTGAAGCTCTGTAGCGACAGCGCCTCATTGGAGCATGCGTCTAATCTGTTTATTAGCCAATAGCCATTTAAATTTCTGTTTATTGATTAAATAGAAACCAGTTTTGTATTTGCAACCTAGCCTTAACGTATGTGCCGGAGGACGGGAAACTGCGTCCGTACCATACAACAAGCAAGCGTTAATCTACCGTTGATGCAGTCTTAGGCCGCCCCCACGAACCTCGCAGCACGCGAGAGACGACGGGAAACCTGCTCCCTTGCAGGTGCCTGAGTGTGTGTGTAAAGGTAGTGCGTGGCAACTTTAGGCGCCCGCCTGCATCATATGACAGCACTAAATCTTCCGTGATTTGTTGGAATCCATTTTTTTCTTCTCTTCCTATATAATGTTCATTGTGTACTACAAAACATGACGCAAAACTCACACGCATATCATAAATTTTGTGGGAATTGTGATTCGTAGGATCGAAAGGCCATGAGGTAAGAGCACTGTTTATGTACAATGAGTACTGGAATCTACACAAAAGGTCAGTTAAATTTCATAAAAGGCAGTTTCGACAATTCCAAGTCGAGCTATAAACAACAGGGCAATTCTAAATACACTTACATATATTTCCACATACACACCGGGTAGTTTTACATTTGTCTTATATACACTATTCCACCATATGTTTCGACTACACACAGTTTATTCACCTCCCTTGTCCGTCAGAATTGTTTTACTAAATGGATAAATTTGTGCCTTACTATTGTGCTGAGGTTCCAGTTTGGGGTGAGTTGCGCTGTAGAAGGCATCGGAGTAATCCAGTATCGTGGGATCGGAATTTGTCGATATAACTCTTAGAACAATTTCTCCGTTTAATAGTAATCTGGTAGAGGATGTCAGATGATCTCAGTTCTCGATTTTATGAAAACGTGCTATCCATTATGACCAAGATATCCCTTTATTCTGGCGTCTTACCATCCCGCATGCTTCATAAAGCTGTGCTATCTGAACCTGGCTATGGACAGCGAGGAATATATGCTATAAAGGAGCGATTAAGCAGATAGATTACGTAGCTAGGAGATAAATTCATAATAGAAGGAGACTATAAATAGCTGCTTCGATAAAAAGCAAGACTTCCGCACATGAATCATTTTTTGGGGTTTTGGTGCCCCTGCTAGATCACTTTCACAACATGTTTGCCAATCCGACGCCCTTTTAGCTTAATCTCTGAAGATTTTGCAAAGTGAACGAGTTCCTCTGGCTGTCCTGGGCTGTCAAGACTAAATTCGTCTTGCCAGATTTAGTCTTGACAGCATCGACACTCGCATGGACGGATCTGCGTAGTGCACGATGTTGTCTAAGACCAAATTCTCTTCGCTGCCGCATGCATCGCTGACTACACCCAAGTAGAGGTAGTGCTCGGTCCAGCTCATTCGAGGGCTCTTAGCGGAGGTAATCATCTTCATTCTCTTTGCGGTAATAATTTTTTTCGTTATAGTGTGTACTAGCCGCTGCAATGCGTGCTCTAGAGTGGGCTCCTCGACCATCAGCCATCAACCTACTGGTTGTAGTATCTTGCCGCTGTGCCCTCACGATCATGGCCAAGGATATCGGCCTTAATGTCTTCTGCCCACGGGAAATCGCATGCTCGTTTGGCGAACTGTATCCGGAGGACAAACCCTTCCCCCAGGACAGAAAACCGCTGTCCAGCCCTTGGTAAAATTTCTTTCCGTCAAACGGATATACGTCGATCTTCCGCCTGGGGCCGGAACCCTTCCAGATTGAGCTGCTGGTGCACTGGTTGCTGAGGCTGCTGCACATTTAAACCAGCGGCGACATGTAGTACTGTGGCAGCACTTGCTGAGATGCCTCGCCGCCTCGACATTCTACATTGCTCTCGCATACCTTGGTTTTCACAAGCCAAAGCTCGCACCGGTGACGACAGATAAAGGATTCACAACCCGCGGTGGCGTCACCTCGAGGACCTGGTGATCCATCGCTCCCCCTTGGCCGATGTAGACTCAAAAACACTGGCATGCTGTTCCCTAAGATAAAAATCCTCTCTTGTTATTGTTGCGATGCCGATGTATGTGCTCTCCGACGCCCGTGGGGAAGTCCAGAAGATTTTTTGCGCTCCTCTTGAGTCCTCATCGTTGACCTTCTCCTTGGCTTCGTCTCGCTCATTAATCCTTTTGCGACCGACGGCTTCAAGCTTTTGGTCCTTATTCTCGTCTAAAGCAGCCGTGATTTTCATTGGGCTCATAACTTATTCGTCAGCGGATGCGTGCACGGGTGTGAGACTAAGAGGGTGAAAGAGGAAGTGCTATTAAAAATGATGCTAACGACCAATGTATGCTGCGTTCCTTCGCTCGGCTTCTGATCCGTTACTTGCCTGCCTTTGGATCCCAGTCCAGTATTATCCTTTTGCGCGACTCGTGGGAGTGGTCGGCCGAAACCGATGCTCCAAACCAATGAAACCAACATATTGGAGATGCGGTTTTACTTTATAGTGGACTACCCAAGTGTTCCACTTTAGTACGGCACCTTTGCGTGTTACAGAGCCGCTATTTCCGATATTTGCCACAATTCCATCACCCGGATTTTGCCATGCGCCATCCCCAATGTTTTGTTTGTATGCCATTATGTCAGTTTTCATTTATTTCAGGTAGAAATGAACCTTTGTGAGAATATGATGATACGTATTCTACCAACCATTATCGGTAACACAATGAAAATTTCACGTTTGACAGGAGGAGCAAGTGATTAGTAATTATTATCGTCACCGTCGAGGTACTGGACTAGCTGTGCCTCGTCAAAGTAATGACGCTAACAAAATATTGTCAGTATTATTGCTTGATTATCCAGACAAATTTGCAAATAGTTCTTTCCTTTGTTCGGACTGATTAGCAATCCCATCGTCATGGTTGGAAGCATTGTGCGGAGTCCTATACGATTATTGCAATGATCTACCCATTGTCTGAAGCTCCAAAATAATCATTGCCAATGCTTTATTGGCATTGTCCAGTAGCCGCCTGATTGCCAATAATGATGTGGCGTAGATCAGCTGTCTGAGACCTGGTACTTGACTAGGATAACTAAGTAGATGTCTGCACTGGAAGTTTGATTGCCGTCAGGCAAGCATTTTAGTGGGTCGTTGCGTATGCCTCACCTTCTCGCTCACTTAAAGACGAGGTTTCGAGCACCATGAGCTTATTGTCTGATTGCAATTGACAAGACCAAAGCTTCTCTTCAACGAAAGCAATGAGAGCTTGATCTTACTGAATCAAACTACTAGTATGCAAACCTGTTCAAGTTTCTTGGTAATTTCTTAAGTGCTGTCTAGTGGAAACATCGATATCATAGAGGGTGGGATATTAATTCCTGTAATTACGACACTAGCACTTCACTCCTTACAACACGTGTACCCCGGACGACGACAGCTCTAGACTTCGCGGACATCTGTAGTGGATAGCGAGGCTATTATCATGATATCTAGCTCCGGCGACGGACGCACTTTGCACCAGTGCTCGCATTGGATGTACTTGGAGCCTTAGTGGCAGGAAGTGCCGTGACAGCCGTATCTCCCTGCTCTATTGAAACTGAGGGCGTTGTCTCAGCTGTAGGAGTCTCCTCTTCAGGGCTGTCACCGGCGGAAGAAGAGACCTCGTCGACAGAGCTGTCATCAGCCTCGCTGGATGCTTCCTCGTCGGAGCCTGAAGCTTCTGTGCTTACGACAGCGGTCGACGGAGCTAGTGTGGTCGCTGACGAATCCGCGGTGGTCGACGGCGTGACCGGTGCAGGAGTACTCGTAGCAGTCGAGTTGGAAGCAGAACCACCTTTCAACTTGCTCTTGCCGACGGCCGAGGGCGGTGCGCCGATGCCAGAACCGCCTTTTAGCCACATGCAGTTAATGTATGACTGCCACGGGTCCGCGTGCACGGCAACCCGGTAGATCGTCATCCGATTAGCACCCGCGCACTTGGACTTGACGTACGGCATCGTGGCAGGCTTGTTCGGGTACTTGGTCTGACAGTCGCTGTCGAACAGTACCTTGGTGTCGTCGCACCAGACCTCACACGGTCCAGGGTGGGTGAAACTGGTGTACGTGAGCTCTGATGCCGGTAGCTCCGAACGCGCCGAGTCTTTGTAGACAGTCAACCCACAGTCGGGGTCGACGTTAGGAAGGTGGATCTCCTGGTTCTCAATAATGAACGCGCCGAGCGACTTATACCCCTTTGTCGGGAACGTCTCGGTGAAGAATTTGAGCGTAGCATTCGGGCCGTAGCCATACTTGGTATTGTCATAGACTCCCCAAATCTCGTTGTCAATAGTGCTGCCGTAGCCATTGTTCGGGAAGCCCTCGACCCACTGAGCCTCAGGATGAACCATGTAGCCGTGGCCTTGCACGGATGGCATGGACGCCAAGACGGCAGCTCCGGTCGCGATGAGAGCAAAAGCGTGCATGATGTTGATCTATGAGTCCACGGACTGCTTGGATGTTGACTGTGAATTGGAGAATGAGGTATGGCCGCATAGCAGTGCCTGATCTTCGGCTGGAGTTACCCTCAAGCTGGAAGAAGCCACGGCGGGACGTTTGAGACACATGCAAGAACATCGACATTATCGGAGACAAAAGTCGGGCCCATGCACAGCACCGGAGAGCGATCAGCTTTAGCGGATCAACAGCTTGTATCGTGCATCTCTCTGTTTTACCAGCCGGTACGGTGCAGCCAAGTACACTCGCCACGTACCTCAGCGGGACGGTGTAGACAGCCCATTTTGAAAGTCTACCTGGCCTCTCATGTAGCCTCCAGTACATATTTGTACGTAATTAGTGCTCATAAGTCATGACTTGCGATCCCACACACCACCGGACAACAATGTGCATGGTGTCTGCGTGAGGTGATCGTCACGCTGCGTATGTAATACAGCATGGATGTTAAGCACATAGAGCTAACAAGTAAGACCCCATCACAAGACCGAATATGGAGTGTCGTGTTATTAAATAATCAGCTCTTTAATAGCATTTTAAGTTAGAGAACGCGCGGACGTAAGCAAGAAAAAGAATGGAGAAAACATGGGAGGCATACGAAAACTGTTTTCTTGGCTCGATATCATTAAACCTTTTAGCATCGTCATCACATTAGCAATTTGCTGGTAGTCACTAACCAAGGAAGGCTTGCTTCGACGTGAATGATAGCCATAGGACTGATTCGATGCGGGGTCGGCTGTCCAATATTAGGCGTGCACTTGACCGGCTGCGGAAGAGGCAATTTGACGTTGGTGGCAATGGACTGCCACGCGACGTTGAAAGTATAGTTGTTGGACTGAGATACGCTGACAGAAAGCATGTGTTAAGTTTAACTCGTCAAGTGCATCGACTTGCAGGTACCACCAACCCGTGAACTTTTGTCGTGCATCTTCGTTTGCAGTGTGTCAGATGGTTGAGGGCAGCAACATTTATTAACATTACCATACACGTGACAAAGGCTGCATCGAGCAAGGTCGCATCCCACCATCATCTCAGACTGGAGTGCGCTTTAGTCGAACGATCTAGGTCTTGCTGACGAACCTATATGACCGAACCAAGCCAATTTCAGTCAGGACAGGACGTCGTGGATGTTAGTGAATAGTAAGCTAACAGTACAGTGCCTTGTGGACTTGTCTCGGTATATGACTCCAACGCTAAGAGGTGACATTTTGTAGAATTGGGGGCGAGGAGCGAGCTATCGCAGATCATTTGTTCACACATGGTAGGGTCTATTTTGCTCGCGTGCCACGGCGTGATGTACACTTGTTGACCTACAGTGGGCCAAGACGACCACAAATTCTGACTCAAGATCGATTATGCGCAATTGTGTACGAGAGGCTACACGAGAGACCAGTAGTCTTTCAAAGGAGTCTGCCTAAACCGTCCCTTCCTCAGCGACACGTAGGGCGGGAGCCTGTTTGGCTGTGCTATACAGGCTGGGGTCTGGATATGCCCGTCACAACACGACGACATGGGTTGAACAACGTTGAAGCCGGGCCGCTGGAGTGACTTCATCTGGTCAGCAGAGTTGACACCGATTTGAGAAAACATAGGGAGCTTACCGTCTTAAACGACAAGACGAGCGGTGTCTAGCGTAATCTGTCGCATCGACAGCACGACGGAATTGAGATGCTCCTTGGATCCTCTCATCGTCGCCCAAACAACTAAGTGAAGGCTTTTTCAGGATGCAGCCAGGCAAGGTAATGTCGTTGGCTTCTAGGGCAGGACTGTGAGATCGGAATTAAGAGTCGTCGATTGCGTTTGTCGGAATTGTGCGCTGTCTCTGTGTGTGCGGACTGTTCCTGGTCATGCAATTAGCGTGTAGGTTGCTCTGGCAAGATCACTTTTCCTTGTGGATACGCTTTCAAATGGCTCTAAATATATAACTAAAGGAGTTGCGCGGTTCAACCGTAGATATCGAGGCAGAAGTTCAGCGTTAAAATCTTAGATATCAAGGCGAAAGGCCGGCTCGATCCATCGATTAAACTCGAGCACCATAATCACCGATTGCCACAGTGACAGCATCGCGTTACATCGGCTCCTTAGGCCTCGAACGCGACCTGATCCAAGCGATCCATCTCCGATCGAGATTGTTCAGGTAACTAGGCATGAACCACTAAAATCAATGCCATCGCGTGCTTGAAATACGAACAGCACTAATATAATGTGATTGGCACGACAGATGCTCATGTCACGGCATTACACCTACAACGGTCGTGAGAACGCACCGCTGTGGGTTGTCACACTTGTTGTCACAACTGCTCCGAAGCGATATTTGCCGCAATATCGGTCGAGACATTTACTTCACTTGAGAGTATGGCAACGGTCAGGGGCCAAAAACCTCGTATCCTAATGGTATCATTCAATTGCCAAGACCTTGGAATTGAAGGCAAGTAAAAGCTGGTGTCAATGTACCAGCCACGTGTGCAATTTCAGTCTGTACAGCGATGCATTGCATCCCGTAACGAGAAGGAAATGCGAGCTCCAGCTTTTTTCTGACGGTGTGGCTTGAAGCGTCCCTTTCCAGTCGTTATACTTTAATAGAGGTCTCAGTTTCGGTAAAAAAGTGCTTTCCGTCGTTCCTCGTTGTGAGAAGGGAGCGGTTGGGCTGCCATCATACCGGTACTATCTTTCCAGCAAAAGTTCGACGTGTGCAGAAAATGCTCGTGTACTCTGCAAAGATGAAATTTACGAGGGTAACATTTCTCGTCGCAATTTCTTACAATCGTATACAGAATGTATTGTCCGTAATTTCTAACCTGTGAAAAAGAATGTCCGTGACTCGAAACGACCGCGCGTCAATTTCTATCACGTATCACTTAACGTTAACTAAACTGCAAGACCTTTCAAGTTAGAGCTGTGATGCAATTTGTGATACAATTCCTATTTTGAAGACCCTAACGAAAGACCATGACCAAGCTTTTCGAGCGAAACCCCCGCAACATTCGGTACGTAGTCAACGCCACTTCGTTCTGTCCATCCATCAATCGGTCTTATAGTGGTGTCTTTGTTTTTAAAGGATCGCGTCGTGGATGATGGCGCTCGGCCTGTGCTTTGCCTGGTACAAGTACGACGAGAGGAAGGAGCGCCAGTTTACCGACAAGGACACCACCCAATGGAACGAAGCCATTTTGCGCATGCACCCACAAAAACCTAGCAAGAAGAAGGAGAAGCACCGTGAAGAATAAATCACAATATAAGACACTTGAAGTCGATCATGCGACATTCACCCGTTAATTTGCTGGTCATCTCCTTTCTCAGATCTTTGCCGTGTCCAGTCCCATAAGCCCAACACTCCGCTTCTGTAGTTGCTAAGATAGCCCTCATTTGTGAACAAGTCAGAAGCTCAACAGGATGACGACGCCATTTGAGAACCCAAGCAAGATTGCTAACAATGTGAAGAGTGGCAAGTGGACGTAAGCTTTCATCGAGTACTCTTTTGCTGGTAGTTATCGTCATGACGATGTACGTTGTCTTTGTTCGATGGAACAGAACTCCTTTGCTTGTGGCTGCCGGGGTTGGAGCGGCGGCTTGGTACATGGCGACGAAGCGCGACTATAAACCCCCATCGCCCGACCGTGACCCACGCGCACCACCGTCTCAGATGAAGTAATTGCAGCATGAGAAGCCACGTGCAACGTAAATGAAAGAGCCTGTAACGAGCTGAAGCGGAGCTTGCGGTTAAAACCAGTTGAATGCCTATTTTTATGCGTGTGAAAGTACGAGTATTGTCTGGGAATAGCTGCTGTTGCTAGTTGCGCTACGACTATAAAATACCTGATCTACAGGTGGACACTATGGTGGTTTGTGCGCTCAAAGACATTACAGCGAGCCTTCCTCTTTTGGTGGCGATCACGTTTTAAGTAACTGATCGTACGTTGTAACACGTCCCTCGTTAACCCTGTCACAATCCGCACTCGTTCATTTCCCTTCTATTAACACCGCTCCGTTTCTAACACACCATCCGCTTTTGTCGCCCCTCGACCGTTTCTATCTTATCACAAGCGTCGCGTTTTCGCTTTTCGTTCAATCGTACAGTCTGCTGTGTCGGTTTTCCACAAATCGTGTCGCCTGATTCTGTACCCATCTGCTTGCTCGATACATTCAGTGTCCCCACATCGCCACCATGTCGAGCGTGCACCTCTTGCTCCTCCTCTTGCTCCTCTCCTGCTCACGCCTTCCCACGGTCGCTGCCCGCACGGACATCTCAGCTCAGCTCTATGGCAACTCGGCCATCACGCGACCCGCTACTCCGTCCCGTCTCAACGCTGCGCTCGAAGACCTCGTGGGCTCCGTCGCGAACTTCACGCGGCTCCCGTTTAACGTCCAGCGCACGTTATTATGGAGCGCTGGCTGGGTCCAAATCGTGTCGATGGCGCCATTCGTTTCTAACACGAATTCCATTTCTAAAGTCGTCTACGTCCAGGTCTACGTCCTCTGCGGCCGCACAATGAGTGACGTGTTCCAGTCGTCGCAAGCGTTCGACAACACGAGCGCGTGTGAACTCAAGAACTGCAAGAGCAACGTCATTAGCTACACGCTCTCGAGCTGTGACACGCGCTATGTCGAGTCCAAGACGCTGTGTGCCTTGAGCGGGGAAGAAATTGCAGCAAGTTTCGAGTCCATGCCGGTCAAAGCCGGACCGTTGTGGTCCATGGATGGACAAGTGGATGATACGTTCGAGCCACAGCTGTTTCAGTATTTTAATGACTCAAATAGTGAGGATAATGTGGACGACGACGGTGAAGAGCAGAGGACGCTGTATTTATTGGCACAGAAAGAGTCGTGGACAATGGACGACACGACGTGTCCAAACGGAGCACAGTTTATCGCGCCGTGTCGAGCGGTTCCTGCTGCAGCTGTTGACGTTAATGTCCAAGAACGTACGTGGTGTGAGCCGGAGATTGAGCTTGGGGTGAAGCTTTGGGTGAACAAAGCATTTACTGCCACCGAGTCACGAAGCAGCGACTTGGAGTCGCCACCTAATGTGTCGTCGAAGATTGCGGTTGTCTTAGGTCTGTGTCTCGGCATGTGCGTCCTCGTGAGTGTGCTGTTTCTTATCATGTGGCGTCGAGCCAAGAGCTGGTTGAAAGACGGTCTGCCTGAAAACGAGCACAATACGTTTTTCGTGCAAGCGCACTCGTTCCAGAGCGAGCTGGCTCCGCTAGAAGAGAATGGGGGCAGAACTGGATCTGGACACTGTGCTGAGGAGAATGAACTTTGCCCGTCGCTAAGTAATGCATTGCAGATTGAAGCAATAAACGAGAGCTTCCGGATGCGGTCGCCAGAGCTCGCAGCTTTCTGTGACGATCAGGAGCTCATGCTCAAGCGTATTGCCTTTGCAGGTCTTGTGTACCGAAAACGAATGGCAAGTGGACTGCATGGTGAGGTCTGGTGCGGTGAGTACGAAGGACAGCAGGTCGCGATCAAGCGCACCAATGCATCAGTTGCTGCAATTACTGCCGCTGCAAGCGCAAGTCGAAGATCGTTAGCTTTGGATGCTTCCGCACTGCTTAGTGACAAAGAGCTGAAGATCCTCGTGGATTTTACAAAGGAGATTCGCATGGCTGCGTTTTTGGACCACCCGAACATTGTCCGTTTCGTTGGACTCTCGTGGCGTACACTGCCCGACCTATGTATGGTCTCAGAATTCGTTGCACTTGGTGACCTTGCCCACTTTTTAGCCCAACCAAGTGGCAAGAAGCTCACATGGAAGGACGACAAGTTGGCTCTTGCGGCAGATATCTCGAACGCGCTGGTGTACTTGCACTCGCTGTCACCTGTAGTACTGCACCGCGATCTAAAATCGCTGAACATTCTCCTCACCAAAGACCTACAGGCCAAGCTGAGCGACTTTGGACTAAGTCGGGAAACAAGTTTCGATGGAACAATGACCAGGTGTGTAGGAACTCCGCTTTGGACAGCACCTGAGGTGTTACGCGGTGAACGATACTCTGAGAAGGCCGATATCTATTCTTTCGGCGTTGTGCTTGCGGAGCTGGACACGTGTTTGCTTCCGTATGCATATAGTCAGGGCCGTCAAACTAAAGGCAAAAAAGACAGGGACTGGGTGCCGCTAATTGCAAGTGGACACGCTACCCCTATGTTCCGACCCGATTGCCCGCGAGCACTTCGTGAGCTTGCCGCACAATGCCTCGATCAAGACCCGAGTAAGCGTCCACCAGCCATGCAAATTGTGTATTTGCTCCGGTCGAAGATCCCACTCACGTTGTGAAGTCACCCCGTTCAGTTGAGGTCACCAGTCTTCTGAACAGGAGAAATGGCAGCAACGAGTTTGTGCTGATCGTGTTCGCTTACCAGTAGGCAGACACACATGACAATGTTACTACGTTGCATACACAGGTCTCTTGCGATGAAAGGGGTGGACCAAGTGGTTTCGAGTACAGTGGCGTTATGTGGACTAACCGCGTTCAGTGACGAAACACGAAAAACTACTGCTGCTTTTCGCGATGAAGCCGATCGTTGGTTGGAATGAAACAGCTCTGAGATAGTCTGTACAATTGGCATCGAGGCTGTGACGCAGATGCGATGGCGCTAGCGCGACTGTAAAAGTTCGACAGGGAATGCTTTTGGGTATCCAGAACCAGTCAATGGGCTTAACTGTCCCAGCGAAAGCTGACGCCATGGCTGCTGTTTTCGCAGAAGTGGCAAATAAGCCTTGCGCTCTCGTTTGAGTAGTTCTGGTAGTTAGTCTCTTGGGAATGAAACGAAAGCTGGTCACGCGAATGGACTACGTTCACCGATGATGGACCTCTTGGGGATCGTTTGTGAGCATGTCATCGATGCTTTGGGTATATCCGGTGAAGTTCGAGCCAGAATAATGCCTATATCACCCCTCGTCAACACGTTAGACTACCAGAAGGACACAGACCATGTATATGGTGACAACATCGCCTCACCACAGTGATGCCAAGATTACTTATCGTCAGGCTTACCACATAGATCGGCAAAAGGGAAGACGAGGTGGCAGATAAGCGTTGACTGTCCGCGTCGTTTTTACGATGGCCGTGACGGTTACAGCCCTGTTTGTGGTACTCCTGCAGGCAGCAAGTGAGCGAGTTTCTCCGTTCTCGCGGAAATTGTGCACAGCACGGTCACAATTGTACAGGCAGCTATCATTACAAATTTCGTTATGGTCTTCGATCATGCAGTCTTCGGACCAGGGAGCTCGCTGCGGAAGTCTAACTGTTGACTGCACTGATGGTGTAGTCTCAAAACTTACTACTCATCATTCCCCGGTTCCTGTCTGCGTAAATGCGCGCACCAGCAGCTGTATCTGATATAGTGCTTGTGATGCCGTGGGTCGTTCGTCGGGTTCAAAAGCTACGCACTTAGTACCAAGCTGTACCATTGCTTCCCATGCGCGAGAACTTGGTGGAGTGAAGCTCACGCGGAGCTTGTCACAGGAAACAAGCTGGAGAATGGCCGTATTCGGAAGAACGCGTCCAGTCTCGGTGATCTTGGCACCTGCGTACGGTAGCTTGTGCGAATCCAATTCACTGAGCACAATGCCGAAAGAAAAGACATCTGCTTTTTCATCGTACCGTTCGCCCAGCATGACTTCAGGGGCCATCCACAACGACGTGCCTACGCCTCCTGTCATTGTGCGGTCGCTGCGCTCTCGAGAGACGCCGAAGTCGGTGAGTTTGGCCCGCCGGTTGCTATCCAGCAGAATGTTTTTCGACTTGAGATCGCGATGTAGCACCACAGGGTCGAGACAGTGCAAGTACGTGAGTGCATGTGCGACGTCCAGTGCAATGCGAGCCTTCTCCGCATCAAAGCCCATGGGACGGTGATCGACATCATCAAATTGGATCAGAAGCCCTCGCAGATCTCCACCGTCGATGAACTCGGAGACCCCACATAAATCCGTGAGCGAGTCCCATGCTACACCAATGAACTGCACGACCCGTTCGTGCTCTAAAGCTGCTTGCAGCTTGACTTCAGCCAGAAACTCGTCGATTTTGGTCAAGTCTTTCCTCGTTTCGGGCAGCAACCGCTTGATTGCAACGTCGCGGTTTTTGTACGTCCCCCTAAGTACTTCTCCGAATCCTCCCCGACTAACGACCGCACCAATCGTGAGTTTATCCATGGGAATACGTACGGCCACGATAGCAGGGTCGTGCCATAATCCCCTATGTCTTGAACTTGATCCCATCGAGTCGATGCTCTTACTATTGGTGTTCGCCGATGGATCACTGCTGCTCGTCCTATCGACGTATTTCCCTGCACTGTTGAAGCTCTCGCGACTTCCAATGGACCAAATCCGACTGTGTGTCGTCGATGAGTTGAACGAGTCGAGGTCTTCAGTATCGCCACAGCTCCGTCCAAAGCCATCGAACTTCTGTTCGATCGGGTCGTAGGACGCTGACTGCTGGCTGGACGAGTCCGAAGTACCGGTAGAGTGTTTGAGCTCAGCAGAAGGCGCTAAATGGGTGTTAATGGGCGACGTCATGACGTAGAAACGATTGTGGGTACCGGTTGACTGCGTGCACTCCAGTTCTGAGAAATTGTTGAACAACGTCCGAGTGGTAGCTGTTGTCATGCCTGGAGACAACTGACTGGTCGGGAAAGTGGATGTTAAGTCGACCCAGGGCTCTAGGACGAGCTCCTTGTTGCGTTTGCGCTCCTTGCAGTAGAACACGAGGCCTACGACGATAAGAAGAGTGGACAAGACACATACAGAAGCTCCAATGATGACCGCGTATGCATGATCGCTTGGCAGAGTGTCATCGGCAACGACCAATTGTCGCCTGACGGTTTGCAGCATTGAAGTGACAACGACAAAGGGCAGAACGTTGTGGTTCTTCTGAACCACTTAGTGGATGCCCTAATTGCAAGAAGTGCGTTAAGAGACTGTAAATGCTATTGTTGCATCACACCCATTGACTGATGGTTTAGCGCTTTTACAACGTAACGCTTTCTCATGGTGGGATCAAACAGCTGAAAGTGCGATACTCATTCTGTCGCAGCTTGCAACACCCAATTTGATGGTGCGAATAGAGTGTGGTACGCATATAATGAGCTGCTGCAGTGTCAATTAGTTATCTATTTGAATGTAACTTCGTACGGGCGATTGGAACGGGCTCAGCCGTCGGTCTGCATTGTAGGTTGTGGTAATATCATAACACCCTCGGGAGGATACGAACGACACCGTATCGTGACTTTTTGGGCTGTTTAGTATCGATCCGGTGTCATTCGTATCATTTACTAAATATAACAACGACTAGAGCAGGAAGCGCAATGTCAGTTTTCTCCTCTAATGGACAAGGCCACATAGAACTAGTACAAGAGCTAACGTTTTGCAAGCTCGATCAGCCACTGGTAGGTCGAAGCTATCTGCGAAGCGCTATTTTCTGCCCACACACTTGCCATGAAAGAGTCAGTCGTGTGTGTCGATTCTGTACAATGCGCCAGCTTCGACCGCTACCGCTGACACGATAACTACTTGGCATGAATACTATCGATTGCGTTGGTCAAATGCCTAGTATTTATGGACAAACAGCGATAGAGAGCTATAAAGAAGCTATCTAAATGTTTCTAAATGCTAAGCTGAGGGCGTCAGTCTAATGTGAGAAGCTTGATCTCATAGAATGGGGATGAACTAGATTTGTTGCTTAGTAGTTAAGGAAGGGCTATCGATAGGGAAGTTCATATATCAAGTTAGTCGTGTACTTCTACCATGCGTGTGACTTCTTTACCCACAATCACTGTGCGGTGCTCCAAACGACCATCGGCGTCATAGACGCTATGATAACGCTTTTGAAAGTGTGCTCGACTGCAAACACGATCTTAAGGGCTTGCATTTACATGACTATTCTGCAACATGGTAATGATATCAATTGCACACGATGGATGCGAAAGTGGAGCTACGTGGGCTCCAAAACGACGATAAAACGTAGAAGGAGTGGTACCAGGTGTGACTTTAGTAGCGCTTGTGAAGTTCCGGCTCCAGAATGCAATAGCATCTAGCGCTCTTTCACGCCGAAACCTGATCGAGTTGTGTGGGCCACATGTTCTTGCGCGGCAATAAGCACGTAATCACACAGTGTGATGCATCCAATTCAACTAGGTTCAGCACAAGCATTCGTTGACACTCGATCCCTCATTTATCCGATAGACGTGACACACTATACCGTATACAAGTCAGCATTGCAGCAAAAAAGAAACAACTTCCTGTGACTTCAACGCCATAGGTCACTATTTCAGCACACTCCCACCGTACTACGGTTCAGTCTCTCTGTTCGTAAAAGATAGTACCAAATTGACTCGACACCCTGAAGATCTCAGCAACAGCAACGCGCATTGCGCATTCCGCATTCCGCATTCTACCATCTTCAACCTCAACCTCAACTCTCGTGACCATCACTCTGCAACCACATGCTTCCCGTTCGTCGATTGATGCGGCGTCACGTGCCTCCTCCACGCAGCGCCTCGTCGCCGCTGCGCCGTCTCCACCAGCAGCAGCAGCAGGGGGAGAAGCTCTTTGACAAGATCCTCGTCGCCAATCGTGGCGAGATCGCCGTGCGGGTCATGCGCACGTGCCAGAAACTGGGCATCAAGACCGTCGCCGTGTACTCCGAGCCCGACGTGAACTCGGTGGCGGTGCGCATGGCCGATGAAGCCGTGTGCGTCGGCCCGGCGCCGTCCAATCAGAGCTATCTGAGTATCCCCAACATCCTCCAAGCCGTCCAGCAGACAGGCGCCCAAGCCGTGCATCCCGGCTACGGCTTCCTCTCGGAAAACAAAGACTTTTGTCAAGCGCTCGAGGCCATGAACGTCG
Source organism: Hyaloperonospora arabidopsidis Emoy2 (assembly GCA_000173235.2). Lineage (NCBI taxonomy): Eukaryota > Oomycota > Peronosporomycetes > Peronosporales > Peronosporaceae > Hyaloperonospora > Hyaloperonospora arabidopsidis. The sequence goes on along the minus strand of JH598461.1, from coordinate 511,022 downwards.
CGTTCATCGGACCTGGGCACGCTGCGATTCAGGCCATGGGCGACAAGATCGAGTCCAAGCAGCTGGCGATGGACGCGGGCGTGAACACGATTCCAGGCTTCTTGGGCGAGATTGACACGGCCGAAGACGCTGTGCGAGTGGCGCAGGAGATTGGGTATCCCGTCATGATCAAAGCCAGTGCAGGAGGCGGGGGGAAGGGCATGCGCGTGGCTTTTACGGACGACCAAGTGCGCATGGGGTATCGCTTGTCGAAAGAAGAGGCGGCCAGCAGCTTTGGCGACGACCGCATGTTCCTGGAGAAGTTCATTGAAGATCCACGACATATTGAGATCCAGCTCATTGCCGATTCGCACGGGAACGTCGTGCCGCTGCCGGAACGCGAGTGCTCGATCCAACGTCGGAATCAAAAAGTGATTGAAGAAGCGCCGAGCGTGTTGCTCGATCAAGAGACGCGGGTCGCGATGGGCGAACAAGCGGCTATGCTGGCGAGGAAAGTGGGCTACGTCAGTGCCGGGACGGTCGAGTTTCTCTGTGATAAAGACAAGAACTTTTACTTCTTGGAGATGAACACGCGGTTGCAGGTCGAACATCCCGTGACGGAACTCATTTCGCGTGTCGATCTGGTGGAACAGATGATCCGCGTGGCGGCAGGGCACGAATTGCCCAAGGAATTGCTCAATGGACCCGTGGACATTCATGGCTGGGCGATGGAGAGCCGAGTGTATGCAGAGGACCCGGTGCGTGGGTTTCTACCGTCGATTGGACGCTTGCTGCAGTATAAGGAACCCGTGGAGCTACCAGGTGTGCGTGTGGACTCGGGGGTCGATGAAGGCAGCGACATTTCCATGTTTTATGACCCGATGATTTCCAAACTCATCACGTACGGCAAAGATCGCTCCGAGTGCTTGGAACGCATGAAGGCCGCACTGGACAATTATGTGATCCGTGGCCCAGGCAACAATGTGTCTTTTCTGCAAGATGTATACCGCCACCCTCGCTTTGTGAGTGGCAAGATCACGACGAAGTTCATTGAGGAAGAGTATCCGGAAGGCTTCAGTGGTGTGAAGCTGACACCTCTCGAGATGGAGGATCTTAGAGTGGTTGGTGCGATCATGCACCTGAGAAAAGCGGGTACTAGCAGCCAGATGTCTGACCGAGTGCGGTCTATTCCCACGAAAGACTTTGGACGGTTTGACTTTCTCAACAAAGACGAACTGGCAATTGTCTCGGACCAGGTAGGAGTCGTGCCTCGCCTACGCGCTGTTACTTCTGATCTATCATCAGAGCAAGTGATTGCGCTCGCAGAGCAAAATGAACTTGAAAAAGCAGGTGCCCAGCTCTTTGTTAGCGTCGATGGTCCATTTGGAGAGTCAAAGCCTGTGGTTGTCGTGGAGGTCGACGTAGAGAACAAACAGCACCAACGCAACACGATGACGCTGGCCAAGGTCGACAAGAAGTGGCACGTCATGAGTGATGTGGACTGGTCACTAAATGGTCCGCTCTTTAAGGCATCGCACACCAAACAAGATGGAACGACAGACGTCTTGTTGGCATCGCAAATGCTGCAAGCGCTGTCTGAGGGTTTCCGCATTCATTTTCACGGCGCTGTGCATGACGTGATTGTACGCAACGAGCTGGAGGCGACGTACGCCAAATATATGCAGCCAAAGCCCAAGGTCGACACGTCCAACTTGCTTCTCTGCCCGATGCCGGGCATGCTCGTTTCCGTAGCGGTGGAAGTTGGCCAACAAGTAGAAGTGGGTCAGGAGCTGGCTGTCGTGGAAGCCATGAAGATGCAGAACGTGCTCCGCGCGGACAAGAGGGGTGTCATCAAAAGCATTGCTCGAGCAGCTGGAGGCTCTCTCAAGGTCGACGAGGTCATCCTCGAGTATGAATAAACGAGTTACGTCGTGTTGACGACAGGATTCTTGGCTTGGGTAAAGCAAGTAACACGTCCGATGGCGCTGATCATAATGTTTGATAATGAACTCAAGTGATTGTCAAGCTCGGCACCTGACCGAGACGATCAAGACAGGGTAGGAACAAATAACAAATACTGTGGGAAGTCTTCCTTTATTGCCAATCAAGCGTACATAATGTATCTCGACCGGGCACCTTCGGCATGACGAGCCTCGCGTACGAAATCACTTCTTTTGTAATCTGCTCGTCTCTTCTACCGTATTTTGTAACCGTTTGTTATTTACTCCCACGACTTTATGCACATGTCACACGTAATCGACCTCAAAAGTCGCTTATAATCCTATTCGATCACGATGGAAGAGGAAAAGATGCTCAAGTTAAAGGCTGCACCACCACACAAAGCTTTCGTCTCGGGCCAAAGCCACTCGCATGGAGACGCTCATGTGACGTGGGATGAGGAAACCATTGCACTTCATGACATGGATCGCGGCACGCGCATGAAGATTGAGGAACCCAATACGCCATATCATTACTATGTAGAGAGTGATCAAGTGGGCGCAGTGTCGCCTGCTCGGAGTTTCTCCGGTCAGCCCTCTATGCAGGTATAACGTGACGTCTATATCACTAATAAGGGTGTATCTGTTTTTCACCAACTGAAAATAAATTACTGACGAATGTACTAATAAATGTGCATTCTAGTGGGAAGAGCTGCAAGCTAAACTACGGGATGTGGAGAATACGACGCAAGATGAATCGGCGGAGAGTGACGAAGAGAGTTCAAGCTCGGCTTTAGAAGGGCTGAACTTTGCCGCTCGAGACTCGGAGGGGAAGAAGATTCACAAAGATCCGTCGTTTGCGGACAAGCGCAAGAACCACTACAACGAATTTGAGCGGGTTCGGAACTGGAAGATGCAACATGGAGAGGAGGACGACGGAAATGACGGCGATCATGATGATGAAGAGGAGGAGAAACGGGTAGCTTAGCCATTGTCGTAACATGCCTGAAATACTGATTCACTGTTCTTGATACCATAAGCTTTAGGTAAAAAAGGTGATGAAGTCGCGGGTAGGAAACAAGATTGAAAATTACTAGTGAGCTCAACTTTGCTGCTACCTCGATACTGTCTGACGACTTTTACAATCCACAACGACCGAGTGATCGCAGACAGCACGGACTTGCGAGCTAAAAACAGGATCGAGAAGCCGTTATTTACCTCTCGAGTACGTTCCATTGTGCTTTCACAAAGTATCCCGCACGGAGCTTTTCACGCCGATTTCGTTCATTCCAAAACCGCCGTTTAACCCGAATAAGGCGTAAAAATGTCGTCCGACTGTTGCAACAATGGGACTCGGCCCGTTTCTCGCCCGTTCCAAGTCTCACGTCGCGACCAACCACCGCTCAGTGGTCCTTTTTTCGTTTTCAGGTCAAGAGCTACGAAAGTCGATCTCGTCATTTCTCATGCAGGCCACTAATCCCAGTACGAGTCCGAGCCAGAAAAGTACCAAAAGCTCCTACGGCAGTAACCCAAATGCCAGTCAAATGCTGATGGTGAATGTCAAAGACGCTTTTGGTAGTGGCGATGGCGAGAAATCGCGACTGCTGCATCAGCTCAAGACTGAACGTGGAAAAGCAGGAGGAGACGGCGATCCGTATTTCCAATCTACCCACGCCCAGGAGAACCACTTAAAGGGTGGAGAGTACATTAAAAGTGCTGTCTATGGTGGTCTAGATGGGATCATCACGACCTTTGCAACTGTCACGTCCGTTGCTGGCTCGGGTCTACCACATGCAGTTATCCTCATTATTGGCCTCGCTCACTTGGTAGCAGATGGACTCAGTATGGGGCTAGGAGACATGCTGAGCAGTCAAGCTGAAGCGGATTTGGCCAACCACGAACGGTCTCGAGAAGTCTGGGAGTTTGAAAACTACCCAGAAGGAGAGATCGATGAGATGGTTGAGGTTTATGAGAAAAAGGGCGTCTCTACTGAAGACGCTCGACTTGTGGTCCAGACACTGGCCAAGTACAAAGAGGCGTTCATTGACATTATGATGGTCGAGGAACTTAATCTCATGCCTGTGGATGCAGAGGACTCGCCGCTGACTGGCGGCCTCATCACGTTTCTCTCCTTTATGCTCTTTGGCATTATCCCGCTGCTCTCGTACCTGGTCAACTTGGTGCCTGGTATTGATATGAGTCCAACGACGACGCTGTATCTGTCGTGCTTCCTCACGGTTGTCACACTGTTCTTGTTGGGTGCCGTGAAAGGCAGATTTGTCGGACAAAAGATGTGGAGAGCAGGTGGCTCGATGGCGATCAACGGCACCATTGCGGCTGCATGTGGGTGGGTCATTGGGTACTTGCTGCAGCTCACAGGCATCCAGAATGTTGGATAAGAGGCTGCATCGGGTCTGTTGTTGGTGTTCTTGAAGACTGACGTGGTTAGTGAATGGTGTTAAGATGCAGCGAGTCCGGAACGCTGGTAGCAGCTCGATGCACGACTTGTCGTGACTAAACGATCATACACTTGTTTTACGCTCTGGATGTTTTATTATCGTTGTTGTTGTTGTGGTTACTGCTGTTGTTGCTGTGCTGCGAAAGAAATGTGGATGAACCGACTCATAGTCCCTCGACGAAGCCGGTCATCGCGCGGAAGACGTCGATGCACGTGACGTCAGATTGGACACTGAGCACGAGCAGTACAGCGAATAACATGAAGCCCGTGGTGAAGAGCATTGTCCATGGGGCGATGGGTTTCAGCACAGCTGCAAACTGCAAGTCCAGGTCGAATAACGGAGACTGCAGTGCCGATCTGAGGATCAGGAAGTTGTGCAGACAGCCACTGTGCGAGCCTACACTCAGAATGCGTCCGTCAGGAGTCCATTGAAGGTCTTCGAAACACGACGAGAGTGTCTGTATTGGTCCACTGCTCGAGCTAGATCCTGGAATGTCCGTAAGCGTAGCCGGCGAAGATGTGGGTGAAGGAGATCCACTAGTTCCAGAGGCATGAGAACTTGGTGGAGCCGGTTCTTTGTCTAAATACTCCACCGCGATCTCTTTCCAGTCGCTCATTCGCACGACCTTGATACACTTATCTCCGCACGTTGCGACCATGCCGTTCCCTTCGTGGTACACAATCTCACGGAGTGCGTGTTCGTGGAATTTGGCGCAGTATTGCTCTTGTCCGATCTCGTTCAAATGGGTGGAGATGATAACAACGTAGCCCAACGAGAAGCCCGCGATGATGTACCCGTTGCCGAACCACTGATACGAGACGATGTTGCCGTATCGCGCCTGAAAAGCCAACTCCAGCGCATTTTCCCGCTCATTCAAATCGTACAGCAGTATGGTCTTTCCACCCATATTCACCGACAAGATAGCATCTTTGTTCCCTCTTTTGCCGCCAAACTACAGCAGTAACAGGACCACCAAGCACAAATGAGATAGAATCGAGCAACATCTTCGTCTATCAACAGAACGAATGATGCCCATACCGTGACACTTCGTGGCAACGCCTTGATCTTGACCTGGTCAAACGTGCGTCCCGAGGGCAAGCAAATGGTGATTTGTCGGTCATCGGATCCAAACGCAAATTTGTTTTTGAAGTTCCAGGCTCCACAGACGATGCGTCGTTTGTGCTTGCTCGCCACTTGGGTCTTCGTACCCGTCGCATGGTCGTAAATATACACTTGTCCTTGACTAGTACCGATAGCAACCTGCACATGGAGAACAACCACAACAAGAGCAAAAAAAAGAGCGATCACACGCAAAGTCAACACCTCGACCCGCTTGATAATCAAAAGTTGTTGTTTTTTGTATCAGCATTTTCGTACCAGTAAAGAATGCGACGATTTCGACCACTTGATAAAGGAGATGTCCTTGCACGGCAGGTCCACAACTTGGTGCTGCTGAATCTTCTTGGGTTCCCACAGCACTAGTGATGCTGAATTAGCCTGTACAATAGCCAATATATCTCCACTTTCGCTCCAGTCAAGGAAGGTACACATGCTTTGAAAGACAAGAAAGAGAATTACATATTGACACTTAACTTGCCAGCCATTCAATTAATTAGGGACGACCAGTGGTACCTTGCAGATGGCAAAACGAGCTGATCCACGAGTTTTCCACGCCGGTTACAGATTTGAGCGACGCGAGATGTTCCAGAAGACGCGACGTACTTGCCGTGGGGATCCCATGCATATTTGATGGCACCTGCGCCGTGATGACGAGCGTCGACTGAAAAGATCCTCAACATGGTCTTTTCGATACTGTTGATTAGTACTAGTAAACAATAGTGGTGATTTGCTACCTAATTCGTGGAGTTAACTGAGCCCAAGGGAGTTAGAAACAATTCGGGATATCCATCCCTCCATAAATGTTGTATGAGAAGAAATGGAAGATATCTAGAGGCAGCTTTATACAATAGAAGCGGGATATGAACATTAGCACCGAATTTGTAGCAATGACCAAGTTTCGTATCGACGTCTACACCGCTATGGTTGTATTTGGTAGGTACTTAAATGCTTGAAAATACGAAACAATACACTTTGCCTGGTTAAATCCAGCGTCGTTTGTAGAACTCTTCTTAGCATTTTCATCACTTGCGTCTGCAAGTACGCAATTAAGTCCTCCTTTGCTTTGGTGCCATGCAGAATGTTATTGTAGTCGTAGATGAGTTCTGCATGCAAAAGACATTGGTCTGATAGCGTTCGGTTCAAAGTGTAAGTAGGTGTCGAGTCATTCTAGGAAAATGTATCATTTAGAACGCAAACTCGTGGACAGCAGCCGTTTGCCATCATCTTGTAGCTCATTTAATGCATTGGACGTGCGGCAAATGCTGCAAACATGGAGACGTCAATGGCTCTTTACGACTGGAACTTACCGTCTGGCTGTAGCTCAAAGACGTAATCGATGCGCACTTGTTGGTACATCTTCAGCTACAATTGCTGCACCTCAAGCTCGAAACGTTAGTGACTTTCGTGTCGGTGTCTTGGGGTTGGGAGCTATTGGGACTATCTTCTTCACTCGATTGGGGCGGTTGGCTGCGGTTACCGAGACTAGGAAGGAGCTGCCGATACTTTCTGTTGATGCGCTGATAAAAGTAGAGCAATTCGATACGTGGGTGAAGAAGGAGAAGACGGCGACGATGCAGTTGATTCATGATGGACAAGAGACCGAGACGCTGGAATTTCAGGGGCTTACTACTGCCGACAAAGTAGCAACGGCTTGTAACGCGTCAAACGTTCGGGTTCGTGTGCTTGGAGGAAGTACAGGAGAAACCCACGATGGTCACAAGCTGGATGTCTTGTTGGTCACAGTGAAAGCACACGATAGTGTTGGTGCAATCCAAACACTTCGAGAGAGGCATCGACATTTGTTAAAAGATGATGCTCTGTGTGTATTGCTCCAGAACGGACTAGGAGAAGTGCCGACAGAGGAGAACGGGGGGAGAATCGATAATCGGTGGCAATTTGTTAGTGGCGTGACGTTTGTTGGTGGACGAGTGCTGGAATTTGCTAAGGTGAAGACAAGTGGACTGGAAGCTGGGAAGACGTACGTCGCACCGCTTTATAGACATGGAGCGGAGACGGAACTGATTGGACTAGAAGACACAATGACGATGCCAAGAGAACGTGATGATGTCAAGATACAGATGCTTGTCGACGTCCTCGTTGCTGCAGGTTTGGAAAGCATGGGTCTTGTGTGTTGACGATGACTGCTTACAGTAAGGTTTGGCTATCAAACTGTGTGATAGGCATTCACTGCAAAGTACTGGGAAGCAACGAAATGCAAGCTATGCTCTGGCACAAGCTAATCATAAACGCGGCAATCAATCCTCTTGCGTCCCTGTTGAACGCACCAAACCGGGTCAGCTTTAAATGTTGGTACAATGTCGTGTGCTTAACCTCCTGTTAACAAGAGGAACGTGTTGTGTATGTTTGGTTGCAGAGTGTGGCAAGCAGCGAAAGCAGTCGACGTTGTGTCCATTTAGTGGTGCAAGAGGCGCTTGCAGTCGCACAGTGCGAGCAAATTCTGTTGAATCGCTCTCAGAATGTACGAACACTGGCTACCCGATTTAGATCATGAGCTGACATTGTTCACGGTTACAGGAACTAGTGGATGATGTCCTAGAGGTGGCTCGCACTACTGGATCGAACGTGTGTTCCATGCTGGCAGATCTGCGTCGCGGTTCCAGCAGGTAAGGATCTCCTTTTTTTGCTAACGTTGTTCTTTATGCTCGACCTTGTGCAAGATTGTTAAATTGAATTGTTGACGATTGCGTCAAGTAGAACGGAGATCGATGCAATTACCGGACGAATTGTTGTGGGTGGGAAGCGGCACGGCATCCCCACACCGACAAACGAGTTGTTGCTGTTGCTGGTCAAGGCACTTGAGGAGGAACGTGAAGTAAGGCAATCTCAATAATTTTCCATGTCAACTTTGACCCGAGGGACGTGAACCTGAATCACGAATAGTAACGTGACTGCTTTTCGTGACTTCATTCATCTTGAAACAATGTACAACGCATTTGAAGCGATTTGTTGTGAATGGTTGTGCCTCACTGGACGTCCTGGGCAGTTTCTACTTCGATTCGTTTGCCGACGTTGCATAGTGTAAGTACGTACAAGCTCAGTGACGCCATTGCGCGATCTTGTATGCATACGCCTGTTCTTAAGCTTCGCTTGGTGCCTGATGAGGAAGTGAACGTGCTTTTTGTGCTGCACTTGACGTCACAGTCCTTTCACTTTCTTGTTGTCATAGCAACACTATAGCTAGGTTATAAGTTAACTAGATATTGTACATACATGTAGTCTATTCTAATGTACTCTGATGATATACCCGTGATGCCTGCGAGCGCTCCGTGTGACTGTAAGAGTGGAATATGCTGTCTAAAGAGGGATAAACAATAGTACATCACTGGCGACTAACGTGTGGAAAGCTACCATCTCTTACACTAAGAACTAACAGAGAAATGCTCACTGGAAGTGTAGTGTCATCCTTCGATGCACAAATGAGCGTTGCAAAGCTAATATCCAACAAGCTTTACACTGGCACTTAAAGACCAAGTGTGAGACTACTAGCGTCTCAGCGGTCCGCAACCGCAACTGCATGAATGCTCGGAAAGACCAAGTGCAAAATGTGGACACAAAAAGTTCCTTGGTATCTGCTATCAGGCTTCAAGTGTGTTCTCTATCCCAAGGTTAACACTGCAGTAATATGGTTGCAGGTAGTCGTAGTCATCATTGTGCTGATCAACCAGACCCTTCTTGCTTCGTTCGCCTCGATATTTGACGTTGCCAGATGAGATTGAACAACCGATTGATCGTCCGTCTGAATTCTGATCTTGCTAGCACAGCAGCTACTGTCGACCTCGATTCCAATCAGTGGACGGGCGAAACAGTGTGTCAATGCAGCTTCTTTTCGACTCGTATATAGCACATCGAGAGCACTCCTCGTTTGCGTCCCATCGTCTCTAGCTCATGTCAGCGACATCAATTTTCATTGCGTGCACTATAGTCTAAACTACTTGCTCCTCTGACTCATCGACGAGCGGTCAATGGATCGTACGGCTAGATGGCTTGCATTCGGTTGTGGGGAGACAAGTGCTTCCAGCCAGGATTAGTATGTTTACTATTCGCTCTAGTAAACACCGTGTATCGCATCTTGCAAATATGTTGTTATTTGTTCACCTTTCGCCGTTACCCTTCCCATAATCGGTTATGGTGGCGCAGCTGTAGTGCCTGCGTGGTTACTGTAAGGTCTGTTTGCTCCTATTCACTCCTCCTGATGTCTACAATGTTATTCGGCAGCCAGCAATAGGCATGATCACGGGCGTTCTACTCACTGCGGCGGTATACTGACTTAACCGATAATTACCATGAGCTGGTAAACTTCAAGACCATAAACATCGGATTCGGCAGGGTCTACTGGACGTCCACCAAGCGCCTGCACTTTCGATGTGCGGAATGTAGCCGGCTTGTGCGAGACGGTTTATGTTTCTGCATCACCCTATCCATCTGTAGCCATCAAAATGAATGGGTCAGTGGTCACTCACAGTGACACACACGATTTCGGTGAGATAGTTAAAGAGTCTTCTTTGGATCGCTATTATAGTTGCTTGTGACGTAGGCATCATAACATATCAATCCGAAGTGGCGTCTTACAAAACTTACTTAAGCGCGACTCTTGCAGCAAGGCCATGAATCTTGTCACAGTCGTCTTGGATCACGTTGCAATCCTCTGAAACGTGACCGTTTGATGGCTGACGCAAGCGTTTGATTGGCCAGTACTGGTAAGACAGACGAACAGAGGGATTAGGGGAGTGATGGGAGGGAGAGAAAGTGGGAGGACTGCTGGTCGATCCTGATCGTTCCCATTTATCCAGAAAAAGGATATCTGATTTAGCTCTGGATACATTATTAGGTATATCCAATATCCCCTTTAAAGTCCAAAATCTACTATTGAATTATCCATAAAGCGAAGTTTTGTGCACCTGACAGCCACGATATCGCCAATAGATAGGAATCGCTAAGATAGAGGAGCAAGCTCTGGAGCTCACCCTTTGATAAGATAGGGGAGCAAGCTCTGGAGCTCGCCCTTTGATATAAGTAATCCAGTTCGGAGAACTGAATCAAGTTGCAAAGCACTATACAACAGCAGTAGTCACTGAAGAAGGAGTATGACGATGTTACTGTCTGTATGAACCCAGTACAGTATACTTGGGCAACGCAATCAGCCTTTTCTTACCAGCGTCCAGCATTTGCTTATGTGATCATCTTCATCTTTAATCGATTTTAAGCCAATCACGTACATGCATCACAATATTGACCTTTTTTTTTTACCCAAAGAGTGACTTTGGATATGCCTATATACCTATGAGGGGGGACAGGCTAGATCGTACTTGATACGTGTAAGCTACATCTAGCCACGTTATTTACAGACACACACAGACAGATAAGTACGATTTAAAAGCTCGGCATTCAAGCTTGCGCACACTCACTAATAGCTTCACCCTTCGGACTCACCACCAATAAGTAATTCAGTTTATAGAACTGAATCGAGTTCTGTAGATTCACGTAACTTGTGCTCAGTCACTAATAGCTTCTCCCTTCGGGATCGCAACAAAAGGACTATCAGCCCCACAAGATGGTACTCGCTACTCTATCTTAATTTTGATACATTGACATGCATAATCGCTGCGTGGTGGAGGTTTCCCTTTGCTTTTGCACTCTTTGGTGTGAGCTTGTAGATCGAGGCAGCAACGGACTCCTGGTGCAGGGCATCACCTGTACACCATTACAAGTGAGTTAAGCGCTCTTAGGTACGAATAGCTAGAGCACTTGAACATTTAAACGCACGTGCAACCTTGACGTATAATCACCGCTAGCATCAATACAATACTAGATTAACGTGTGTGCTAGGCAAATGACCTACCGGTGGTAATGAATACAAGCTAGATAATTGACAAAGACTTCCTTATGGAGATTGCGGTGCGTTTGAGTCAAAATTTGTCTCAAATACTTTATATTTCTTGTACCGTGACATTATTCTCAACGTAGCAGGTCTGCTAGATATCTGACTGGCTGGTGCGGCGGCGAGAGATGTGGATACGCTGAAAAATTTGTTGAATTAATGTGTACTTTTAGGCTCTTGCTTTCTGGGCGCAAATGATTGACCGAGGCCGGACTTGAGCTCAACTTTTATACTGGTTCATGACGTTTTGAAATCGTGCATGTGAGTAAATACATGTGATACACACTCTGAACCCCTAACATTTGCAGTAAGACGCTGCATGTCAACATATCTCATCAAATACAATCCAGTCAAGCCTATGCCATTCAAAACGATGCGAGGCAACAAATGTGCATGCAAAACACTGATGTTTAATTCATACAGAATCCAGTAAAACCGAGAGTTTACAAATATAGTGAGCAAAAAACAACAGGATGAACAAAATGTAGATATCGATTCTCCATGCACTGCAGTGGATGTATGCGTCGAATCCATTAATTCCACTTCATTTGATCTGATACGAACATTTTTGGGATCCTTGTGCCTGGTTTGGCCATTTGCGTTAAACGAAGAGCAAATCTCATTATCAGTACCACAAATGTCCAAAAGTCCCAAAACCAATACTATACTTTAATCAAGTCTAAAATTGATAGATAGATAGTGTTGACCACATTATACTTAACTGCAACATGGATAAGAAACTACGTGATTGCTAGCGAGTCTTTCCATCGAGTAGAAAATGGTCACACGTATGGTTGCGCACACTCCATTCAGTTCTTGCTGTGTTTGGTGCCGATTAAAATGTCCTAACGAATGTGTACTTTTCCGTCTGTATGTGACTTTCGATGCCAGCGCATGAGCGACATGAAAAGTATAGCGTCCAGTGGACTGTCTGGAAACACTTGCGAAGCCGCAAGCGTTTGGTGAGAAGCTACGCGTGTCTTTTGGTGCACATATGACGCAGATTGGGGTGCCGAGAGACCGCAGACCGAACTCGCACTTTGGAGGTATGCGGGAGAAGTCATTGCGGGAGCTGAAAGAGCAACAGCTTGCGCTGTGTATTGAACAGGTTGGCTCGAATGCGGTTCCGCTAGACATAGCTCATTGTTTGTTGGTGGGAGTGTCGAAGACCGCAGCACGGATGATGGAGACGACGGCCTCAGTCGATTTTGCAGGAACCAACACCACGCGAGCTGTGCATAAGGAGGAGGAGATTTCGGTGCTGGTGCGTCTGAAGAAACAATGAGCAGTGCATTCCATGATGCAGCTTCGCTGACCGGTAGCATGCACGCTGTATGTTAAGTAAACAGTACGCTTGAATTGGAGAAGTGCGTAATCGCTAAAAATTAACCATTGTGAATACAATACGAGTCTCCACAAGCTTTGTGAAGATTTGTTTGCGTTTACTACATTTCAAGATATCCTGCTGACTTAATAACTGCGCTACACACGTACGTGGTCGTCAGGCAGCATAATCGGTACCGAGCACAGAAAGATCTGACCTGCTCTATCCCAGCGTACGAACTGTTACGGGTGCACACCAGTCATTAGCTTGTTACATGCCCGTCAGTCATAATCCTCTCACTGCAACACATACACATGGACAAAGCACGCAATCGTTAAACAGCACAGTCGACACCAACAGCAATAACTGACCTGCTGCTACCGCTACTCGTGAACGGCTTTGTGTCCTAACGGGGTCCCCACAATCACGAGCTCGTCGAGTTCGTGCGACCGGGACCTGGCTCGCACAGAATGTGCTCACTGCGAGTAGGCTGACATGCCTATAGCCCAGTTGATGGATATCACCTGACCTGGGCGTTAGTGCATGTTGACAGTTGGAACTGCAGTTGTACACACGGCAGTTGACAGTTGGATGAAGCTTACAGTTAGTCACGGCAATGGCAGTTGACAGTTGGATGAAGCTTACAGGTAGTCACGGCAACGGCAGTCAGGGAGCCTTAACACATTAATATCATTCTCATTTTTACCTGCTACTCCTCAAGCCTTCCAACAAGGCGTACGGAGCCGATAGCTCCTCTGCTAGCCAAGGGCGTGTCATTTTGATCAATCAAATCCGAATCGGACGCAAGAGAATCAATGCATCCTACATGGTGCGTCACGAAAATGAAGACGTCGTCACCTACACGGTGGTGATCACACCAGCTCAGGATGGAACTCTATCTGACACGCTTCAAATCAAGATGAGAAAAGGCGGAAGTCCGCGTAGCTACCTACAATGGAGCTGTGAACTTCAAGGTTTAGCCAAGAAAAAGGGCTGGAACGATGACCAAAAGAGCCGCAGCGTCATTGCCCTTGTTGAAGGCTATCTTGCACGGGATGCGGATACATTGGTCGCTCACGCACAAGGAGAGAAATGAAGTTTTGACAGATTCTACACAGAGGTAGGATTACTCTCTGTGCCAGAAGATTTCAGTAAAGATCTGGACCACGAACTCTGGACAATGAAGAAGAGACGGGACGAAAGCATCTTGATGTTCTCCCAGCGTCTGCGTGAAAATGTCTGCTTGTTCGCTGAGCTCCCTCAAAACGCAGAGATTATACCAGACGTACAGATGCGTCGATATTTCAAGCGTGGTATGCCCATGGCATGGCAAGATAAGTTGGCATCCTCTAGTGTCACACATGATACATTGAATGAGATGATGCTCTACTTTGCGCGGCTTGAAAAGCAAGAACGACTGAACAAGGCTAGTGCTACTCGTCAAGTGCAGAGCGGTCGAAATAAAAATTATGTGCGCAGTGAAGTAAAGAGTAAACACTTAACTCCACCCCAGAACGGAAAAGTAAGACTTCTGGAGCGAGAAAACCTGCTAAGCAAGAAAATAACAAGAGATGGTGCTTGCACCACAAGACAAGCTCCCACAACACAAGTGACTGCTTTGCTCTCAAGAGAAGAAACGAGGAGCACAAGCAAAGCGAAGACGATACTGACCAAGCAACGTACCCAGCCATATACCTGAAAGAAAGCGAAGAAGAGTGCAAACTAATTGGACTCGTTAAAAGGCAAGTGAAGTGACAAAAGCCCCTCTTCGTCTAACAGTCCGGCTACTACATTCCAGCGAACAACTTGACGCCTTGTTGGACACAGGCGTCTCAAGAAGCATTGTCAATGGTTCCTTCGTGCTGTCAGGTGTCAAGATGGGGTATCAAGTGATTTCTCAGACAGTGCCAAAATTTGAGACGATGGGCAGCCGGTGTCAAGCATTAGAACTATTGCGGTCAATTTCCGGTTCTCACAGCTGAACACCGATACGGTCATCAAACGTGGCTTTCAAGTCATCGAAGACAGCCGAGACGCAATGGTTATTGGAAGAGACCTGCTTCCGGCACTTGGGATCAAGATAGATTTCCAAGAGCAGGTTGTACAATGGAATGACCAGTCTGTACGAGTGACCACGGGGAAACATGATTCAGTCAAAGGCGAAGATTCAATCAACGACGGAGTGACTGATGAATACGAAGAGGTAAAAGATTCGTCGATTAGATTAAAGGAATTGGTAACACTTTGTCTTCTCCCACAAGAAGCAAGGGATTACCTTTAATTACTTGTCCAGTATCGCTCCTTATACGATGGACATTTGAAAATACTGCGCTTCAGTGATTACATACTGCCCATATCCCCGGACTATAACCAGTACACGCCAAGCCGTATCCCATTCCAAGAAGTCAAGAAAACGCATCAAAGGAAGAGATACAACGGTTGACAAGTCTCGATGTTCTGGAACAGATTTTTAACTCTGAAATGACGAGTCCGGCGTTTTTTGTGCCAAAGCCTAATGGATCGCTACGTCTCTTGATTGACTTCCGTGTCCTAAACCGCTGGCTCCGTCGCAGCTCGTACTTCGTCCCCGGATCCGCGAGATTCTGCATCAACTGGAGCAGGCAAAATGCTTATCGACGCTGGATGGCGGTTTAATCGACAAAGCAGACCTTTAACGGCATTTTTCTTACCGTTCGGAAAATTTTAGTACCATTGATGACTTCTTCCGTGGTATTTCGACTGCACCTGACGAATATCAGGCATGTATGGAGAAGATTTTTGAAGACCTACCGTTCGTAATGGTGTATTGGACGACTTTTTAATCTTCTCTCGGAACACCCTGGATCACCTTTAGCATCTTCGAGTGGTCTTTCAACGGCTTCAACATTATGGCGTAACCCCTGAACGGCAAGAAGTGCCAGATCCTACGAAAAGAGGTCGACTATCTCGGATACACGCTAACGCCCGAAGGTATCAAGCTTCGAGCAAAAAAGATTCAAGCTATTCAAGAGATTGCGATTCCCCAAAACAAAAGGAGCTTCGAAGATTTTATTTATGATCACGTTCTATCGGGACATGGTGCCGAACAAAACAACTTTGTGTCAGCCATTGCACGCTTGAAAAGCTCAAAGGTGCCATTCACATGGCTTCCATCGGATACACAAGATACAAAGAGCTTTTGCGGAGGCTATTCTGTTCTCTTTTCCCGATTTTACCAAACCATTCCACGTTTATGCTGATGCCAGCGGAACACAACTAGGGGGTAGTATTATGCAAGAGCTCAAGGTTTTGGCGTGCTCTTCTCGTGCGCTGAACACCACCAACGAAACTATACGACGATGGAATTGGAACTACTTTCGGTGGTTGAACTATTACGAGAATATCGCACAATGCTACTAGGCTTCCCGGTAGTAATTCATACAGACCACAAGAACGTCATTTACCCAACAGAGACAAATTTACGTGTTAAACGGTGGAAGCTCTTGCTTTTTGAAAACCGTCTCACGATGCACTATATTAAGGGTATCAAAAACATTGGGGTAGACTCATTCTTCCGCATGCGCTTCGAAACTAATCAGATCAACGACAACTCGCTGGATGAGCTTTGTGCTGTCTCGGATGAACCGCAGTGCATCATGCATGGTCCAGTCCTGCAAAAGCACCAAGATGAAGACTCCATGCTCCAGACGATAAAGTCTGCTTGTCTGGCAGGCAGAAACAACCCGGATTACCATCTCATGCCACTTCTGGGATGTCGCTTGGTGGCATATTAAAAACGCGGCATTGTACCTGTCACGCTCCGTGATGATTTGGTACACTGGTACCACGAGAACTTTGGACATTCGGCAAGTGCAAGGCTGTACAAGACGATGCGTCAGACACTATACTGGCCCAACATAGAGAAAACAATTCACGACTTAGTCAAAAAGTGTTTGACTTGCAAGCGTGCAAAAGTGCACGGTGGTAATGAAGACTTTGGTCTTCTACCACCCAGGACAATGAAGACCATCAATCCGTTTGATGTGATCCATGTCGACTTAATTGGACCATACGACGACGGGTATTATGCGATAACCATAATTGATCAGTGGACAAGGTGGCTTGAAGTCAGCGTTCAAGCGAATAAATTGGCGCGTACAACGGCAGAGTATTGATCGCAAGTGGTTGTGTCGGTACCCTCGGCCACACGAAGTTATTCACGACAGAGGTACAGAGTGTGCATTTGGAGATTCTCAACATTTTCCGTTGCTATGAAGATGTTGACTGGAAACAAGTGATACACTACGCTGGATTCGCCGTACGAACCAGCTACCACAGTATCTTGAATGCGTCACCCGGCTAGCTCCTACTTGGCCAAGACATGGTCACCCAACAACTCTACGAGGCGAACTGGAGTTACTTGTCGAAACGTCGTTTGCGGCAATCCTCGCTGACAATAATTGCGAGAACAGCAAGCGAGTGACACATTTTTATTCCCCTCGAGTGACACATTTTTATTCCCCTGGTGATCAAGTGATGTTACAAGTTCCTATCATTTTCGCGCCAAAACTCAAGCGGTTGCGCGCGGCCCACACTCTATCCGTGTAGTCCATGCGAATGGAACGGTGTCCATTGACACAGGCGTGGAATAATAATGTTATGACTAAATCCTAATTTTAAAATTAAATAATTATTTTCAATAAAAGCTTTAAAACCTATACCTTTCAATAATAAAATTGATTTAAAACTTTGTGAAATACCTTTAATTTTAATTTTGATTAATTTATTATATAAATTTATAACATCTTTTTTATTTTTTTTAATATTAAAATTTAATAATAATTTTTTTTTTTTTATTGGCACCTCGATGTCGACTCATCACATCCTGGAGCTGAAGAAGGTTCCAAGGGTTCGGCTATTAACAATTAACGTCGTTTTTTTTTTTTTAATCGACAACCATTAAAAGGTTTTGGTGTTTTATCAAAAAAATATTTTACAATTTTTTAATTTTTTTTAAATAAAGATATTTATTAATTTTATAAACAATTAGTTGAACATTATATGGTGTGTTTTTTTTAAACTTTGTTTTTTTTAAAGATTTTGTAGACCATTGTTTTAAAAGATTTCCATCATGTTTTGTTAAACTAATGATAGTATTTTTTAAACTGGCAGTAATATATAAATTAGCTAAAATTAAAGGATTTTTTTTTTAAATTTTGTTTTATTTTATATTTATTTTTAAAATTATATCTAAATTTATTTTTAAACCCCTGTGTGCTTCATGGGGGGAGTATGACATATAGCCCAGTTGATGGATATCATCTGACCTGGGCGTTAGTGCACGTTGATAGTTGGACTTGCAGTTGTACACACGGCAGTTGACAGTTGGATGAAGCTTACAGTTAGTCACGGCAACGGCAATCAGAGAGCCGTTGCCGTGACTAACTGTAAGCTTCATTCAACTGTCAACTGCCGTGTGTACATTCTCATTTTTACCTGCTATTCCTCAAACCTTCCAACAAGGCGTACGGAGGCAATAGCTCCTCTGCTAGCCAAGGGCGTGTCAAGGCATGCGCGTGGGCGCAAATCGAGAAGTGAACGAACCGTTGGTAAAAATGGGGCGTTTTGCGTGTGACAGATGTCTTAAAATGAAAAGACCCATTTCCAATCGAGCAGCTTCTTATCCCATGTTGCAGTTAAATATAATGTGGTTCGCACTATACCAGTTTATGCTCAACACAAGTATACAACGGATAAATTGAGACCTGATTACAGTATATTACTGGTTTTGGGACTTTTGGACATTTGTGGTACTGATAATTAGGTTTGCTCTTAAACGAATAATAAAGGCGAGCTGCGACGGTGACCCAAATGGCCGACGACGACCAAAGTGGCCAAGGATAGATACAAAAAGAAGGTTTTGGTCTAAAAATAAGATATTGGATATAATTAATATCCAAAGCTAAATCAGATATCTTTTTCTGAATATTTGGGAACGATCAGGCGCGACCAGCAAAGGTCCCACTTTCTTTTCCTCCCATCACCCCCCACCCTCTGTCTGTCTGTCCTTGCTAGGATGGATCAAATGCTTGCATTCAGACATAAATTGGTCACATCCGAACGGACTGTTTCATCATCCAAAACGATGGTTGCACGATCTGTGGCCTTATCCCCAATTGACTGACCAAAAACAGCTACGAAAGTACGTACATGTACGTGTTTACGAGCAAAAGATGACGGTAATTTGCTGATATATTTGTAAATACAGCACGGCGGTAGTCATTCTTCGCCTCAGAAAATAAGAGATTCAGATTTGGGAGCCGGTGGAACCAGGTAGGAGACCTGATGTGGAGCTAGTCGTACCTCTTCTGGGAGCTCGTCGGACCAGATGCGAGCTCGCGGTTACAAATTTGGAAGCCCGCCGATAACTGGTGGTCCCCACGGTGTGACCACGAAGTCCCCTCACGTTGCGACCGCGGAGTATCGCCAATTATTTCTCTCATTCCACAAACTGCCAGCAAGCCCGTGGACCGCATCATGCGTCTTCTCTTGTGCTTGTCAACGGCCTTCGCCATCACTTGGGGGAGCGCTGAGTCAACTTTATCCAGCAACAATCAGAGCAGCAATGACGACGCTCTCGACCCGCCCACTGTTGCTCATCCTGTGATGACGAACACGTCCGTCGAGCAGAGTCTATTGGAGCTGAGGGAGCCTGCAGTGGACGACAGCCACGACGACGACCAGACCCAAGAGGAGAGATTTTGGTGGTCTGCTCCGCTCTGGGTGATCGAGGCACTACGTACAATGATTCTTGGTCCTAGGCCGATCATGCACCACCTAGCACAATGCTCCCAGGAGATCTTTATTTTCGAGAAGGGCAAGCGGGTGGCCGACGGTTCAAGGCTGAAGATCTGGATCAACCGCATGGACTACTTCAGAGATCGAGGGGATCCCGTCACAGACGACATGATAGTCAAAGCGCTACTAGACACAAAACAAAAAGAGACTCTGGTGAACGCTTTCCATTCGCTTCGGACAGACTCCACCATGAGACGACGCGTTGACACTTTGACCACAGCGCTATGCCTCGCTGACGAGGAGTATCAATCTCTGGCGCACGTAGTGTGGTTCGATGCAGGTATGGACTTTACAGACGTCTATAATCTGATTCAGACCGCAATAAAGGCAACCTATTCTGACGTTGGGGGTGATAGGCAGACTGAGATCCTTTTCCCGAAGTTCATGATATGGCTAAATTTCGTTGGAAGGATAACGCCCTGGAAGGGCTCCAACTACGCGTACGTAATTAAAACGATGAGGGAATCATACGATTTGGATATCGTGCATAGGTTTGTGTACTGGCTTGGACTCCAACCCTATTGGTCTAGATACAGTTTTGAATTATCGTTGGCACTCAGAGAACACTCTTTGTTCAAGGCACAGCGTTTTCCGGAACGAGGATAAAGGGTGGTGTCTATTCAAGCTTGATGAGTGGAATGCCAACCTTAGGCTGTTGATTGTGTAGGGCGAGCCCAGTTGATGATGACGACAATCCAGTAGGAAGTTTAATCGTAATTTCCGTAAATACAATTCTTGGTTGATAGTTTTCGTTCACCTTTTCCCGACCCACAATAATGACGATGATACTGACACATTCTTCTCTTTTCAACGAATCAATAGAGCCTTTGACATCAAACAAAACTTCCGCAAGTCGAACCTTATCGAAACATCTGTTTATTCCAAAAGCTTGTACCAAGCGGGGCAAGAAGCACGAGGTGATGGTAATGGTGGTACACAGATAAATTGCAATCGAACTACATCAACAATGACAGTCACTACGTTGTCATCAAAGCTAAAATGTCAGCCACGTTGCGTACTGATGGCGATGACATACATTCGTTCGTTCGTTCGTTCTATATTTCTTCAACCCTTGCTGTATCCTTTCGCATTGAACTCGACGTGTTTTCGGTTCTACATTTTACATTCCCTGTCATTCTTTATTGTAGAGGCTGCTTAGGTTTGCATTTCTAGCCATTGTAAAGGTACATAGTCATTGCAAGTACATAGTCATTGCGACGTTCATTACATCGCAATCGGCACACGTAGGAAATCATCGAAACTGCTTGAAACAAAATGTGAAGCATCCAGCGCCGCGATGCAATTTCCTGTCTTCGAACATTTTTTCGTTGTGGTAACACACCAGTTAGTCAAACGCTGGTGTTCGATGAGTGCGATCCGCATGCTGATTCCGTCGGCAATACGTTAAGATCATGCTTATTCGTTCTTGACATGTTTATAAAGTTCTGGCCTTCAGTTGAGATGCAAACATCGCGGTAGCTACCTACCGCTTGAAGCTGACAACACCTACAGTCAGTAGCACTTGTTACCACAACTGGCCCAACATGAGTGACAGGAGATCGTGAAACAAAGCATGTCGTTAATATAAAGCAATTGATCCGCCCACGAGCTACCTTGCTTCTCGATTCTCCAGCCACTTCGCCAGGGGTTCGCGGTCACGACCGAACGTGGCGCTCTTGAGACGTACTGCCTCTAGAGCAACATCAAGGCGACGCTTGTATCCCGACGTGTCCTTGTCTACCATGAAAGCCTCTACCTCTTTAGTCATCGCCACGGTTGGAAAGCAAGAGACGGCTCCAGACACAATCATCCCTAGGGTTGTGGCCGAATATTTCTTGACCAGAAAGTCCCACTTGTCTTGCAGATACTGCCATGCTACTTCGGCTCCAATTTTGTCACTTGCCACGCTGATAAATGGGTGATGAATGCCTTGCGATCGCACATTTTCTACTGCCCACTCTAAAACCTGAAGCTTGGCCGATGCATCAGTCACTGATCCCATCGCAGCAAGACAGTCGTCGCGTTCCTCCGCAAAATCGCTCTTGTTGTGCAATTCTTGCAGCAGCTTGGCACTGAACGCATCGCCGGACGTAACTTCAATGTCAAACACGGCACGACGCAGATCGCCCGAAAGTGCAGTAAAATCGCCTCCAATGTATGCGTGAAAGCGCCTCTTCGCTTCCTTAATCACATCCTTGTCATCGGCAAGACCCAAGCAATGAATGACTGTTTTGCGGAACTCGCCCTCGTCAGCGTCAGCTTGCTTCGATGGGTCAGCATCCCAACCCAATCACGACATGACGTGTGCAAACAGAGTGCGCACGTACTGTTGGAACATTAAAAAGAACGGTTCATCGCTAAACAAGTTGGAGTAATATCCCATGTTGCGCGAGATCTCTTTCCAGCACAAAGACGCCGTCTCGTCGACGTATGCGCTCGTAAAGTCCAAAGCATCTGGCAGACTCAACACCCCAGTGCGAGCAAATGCGAACACTGAATTCAACAGGCTCACACGATCAGGAACGCCGAGTATCTGTTCTCTCACAGGAACCTCGAGACGCTTCCATAGTGCCGGAGAATAGTTCACGAGGTAGAAACCCGTCTGGTTCGGGTTCAACTTGATCCAGCCCTTTGGTCCTGCTGGTACGTTAATCTGACTATTTATGTCATCACCCGCTACCAACGGTGTCTCGACCGTCGTCGAGCGCTGTAGAGACGACGTTTTCGCGCTCCAAATCCCAAGGCGTTTGATAGCGCTCGGGTCCTCCGACGTACAAAGAGTCAGGGGAATATCCCACAACGTGTTGTCCGTCCTGTCCAAGCTCGTATCGGCAAAAAACCGTTGCTGAACTAGTGTGCATTTGCCGTCATCGTGTTGCGTCAATGTCACTAACGGAAAGCCGACCTGTTTCGTCCACGTATCCGCCATGCTTTTCAACTTCTGGCCAGACGTCGTTTCCAGCGCTTCCCACAGGTTTTCCGTCACAGCATTTTTGTAGCTGTACTTCAACAGGTAGTCGTGCACGCCACGGTAAAACACATCGCGACCGAGATACTCCGATAGCATCCGCACGACACTTGATCCCTTGTTATACGAGATCGCATCAAAGATCTCATCGGCTTCATCCGGATGATTCACCACCACCTCAATCGGGTGCGACGACACCATCGCGTCCCTCACAAAGGCCGATCGGAGCGTAATATCTTGCACAAACGTCTCCCACAACTTCCATTGCGGGAAAAGGTGATCGGCCGCATCAAACTCCACAAACTGGGCGAATCCTTCATTCAGCCACAGCCCCGTCCACCAAGTCATTGTCACTAAATTGCCAAACCACTGGTGCGACAGTTCGTGACAGATTGCACGCGTTGCATCAGCTTTAATCTCGTGACTGCTGAGTTTCGGGTCCACCAACAAATACGTTTCCGTATACGTCACGAGTCCCCAGTTCTCCATCGCTCCTAGAAAGTCCGGGATTGCCACCATATCGAGTTTCTGTAATGGATACGGGATCTTAAAGCTCTCGGTAAAGAACGACAAGGCCTTGACGGCGACGTCCAGCGCAAACGAGCCACGCGCGCTCTGTCCAGGCGCCGTATAGACACTCACCGTCACGCCTTCGTTCGTCACGTCCGAGAGCACGTCAAATTCACCGACGACCATCGCGACCAAGTACGTCGACATGACGGGCGTTTCGGCAAACGTCCAGACTTTCTCCAGGGTCCCGTCTATTTCGTCCTTTGAGCGCGTCTCGTGCCGGAGATGCGCGTTCGCCCGTGGCCGCGTGAACGTCTCGACCACGTGCGTATTCGACAAGGCGACGACGTCCGTGTCCGTCACCATGGAGATCTCAAACGTGGCTTTTAGAGCCGGTTCGTCCCAGCACACAAACGCGCGGCGCGCGTCACAGGCTTGAAACTGCGTGACTGCGAGCGCGCGCTGCTCGCCTTTGGCCTCGTACTCGGTGCGGTAGAAGCCCCGCAACTGGTCGTTCAGGACGCCGCGGAACTGCAGACGGAGCGTGACGGACGCGTTGGCACGCAGCGGCTCGGCAAAGTGGAACGCGATCGTGTCGTCCAGGCGGTTGGAGTGGATCGCGGTCGCTTCTTGGGTTCGCCACGGCGAGGCGACGTCATCGACGAACACATGGAAGACGTGGAGCTCGACGGCGTGACACGTGAGGACGCACGTCGACTCGGTCACGTGCAGGAGGACGCGCTCGGACCCTTCGAAGCGGAAGTTGAGCAGGTCGATGCGCTCGTAGTTAATGTGATACTTTTTGTTGAAAAGTAAAAGTAGAGTAAAATCAATGACTTGTTTAGTACCGCGTACCAGACGCTAGGACTCGGAAAGGTAAGGTACACTCCAGGTCGTTATGATACGGCCACCGACATTGGTGCTCATAACTCCATAACTCATGCGAGTTAGACGCTGTCGTTTGAGTATGATATGCGCAAAGCTTTAATATACCCCTCTGCAGTGTTAAAAATCCGATAATATGAATCGATCGCATAGCTCACATACAAAAAGCGGTTTTTTGTATGTGAGCTATGCGATCGATTCATATTATCGGATTTTCAACACTGCAGAGGGGTATACTCAAATGACAGCGTCTAACTCGCATGAGTTATGGAGTTATGAGCACCAATGTCGGTGGCCTATCATTATGACCTGGAGTGTATAAGGTTACCGGGTAACACGTTCGTTTTACCTTTACCTTACCAGTACCTTTACCCGGATATTATGTGGCAACCTATACATTTACCATAATCTATCATGTTACCTGGGTAACTACCCGGTAAACAAGCGTTTGAATGATTGATGGAATCCGTGGAGTTTCAGCTGTATTGATAATATGACGACATCGCCGGCCTACCAAAATAGGTCGGTTCGGTGGAATGGCGTAGGATCAAGTTGTGTACGCTAGGTAGTAAAGCGAGCGCATTGCACTCTTGCGGTATTTTATCAGAGCTCACATTCGGCCTAACATACCATATCGGAAAATTGGTTTTGCAGCAACTGAAAAACCCATCGTCAAGGATCTCCCCATCCCAATTTTCCTGTTCCATTTCGAGCTTCTAGACGACGTACTATACGTCGTTGGTGCCGGACTGCAGGAGTGCGGCTGCCGCTTGCACCCGATTTACCGGCACTGTGAGGATACCGGCACCCATCCATTACCGCAGGCACATGTTCATGATAAACACAGACGACGACAGCGACTGTCGAGTGCACGTGAATTCGCTCCTGGTGGCGCATGTTGACGGGTGTCCCGAAATAGTCCATCGCTATTTGGTAAAAGGCGGGTAGTGAGTCTTTCCGGGTCTACCACCGCGAAAGCACGTCGATGAGCTTAGAAGACTAAACGGCGCCGATTGAAATTTTTTGTCGATCTCGTGCCCGCGGAATCTTCATTGCGAACATGCTAAAAAATCGATGCGAACAGTGAGCTGCTGCTGGCTTCCGTCTCGATTATCGGTTTCGAGTTGGCTTCGGCAAATTGCGGCGTTGCAGCGTGCTATGAACAAGATTTACCACGCGCTTGTTCTCCACCGGTTCCGCCTTCTTTGGGGCTTGTGGGTTGAGGAACGCTGCGACAATCGCCGGTTCTTGTACCAGCTTGATCTTGTACTGGTGGAGCTTCTCGTTCATGTCGATTGTCATCAAGTTCTTCTGGGTCTCAAGCAACTGTTCTCCGCTGAATTTGCAGTGCTTGAAGAGCAGAGAGCGACGTCGTCAAAAGGTCGACAGTCGGCTTGTGATCGGCCGCGACGAGCTCTAGGACCTGGCGCGGAGCGCGTAGGAAGGTCGACACGCCATTGATAGCCTGACATTAAGCATCAGCGAGAGCTCCGCGACCAAGCTCGTCCTTCTACTGCTCTATAATGCTGTCTCGAAAGACCCGCTTGTGAGAAGCGTTAGTGCACATTTCGTGCAACGGGTTCCAGCGCTTCGGTGAGTCCCGGGGTGTGTCGGCTGGCGGCTGGTAAGTCCATCTGCCACGGCCTCGACGTGAAAGTACTGCTGCATGACCTTGCTGCGGCGGACTTTGACTAGTGCTTTCGCATCGCATCGGTGAGCTCCTTGATTAATATTAGAATTTTACGCATAGCGAGCTGGACATAATGATGGCGCAATGAACGTAGTTTGGCTTGCGAATATGCTTGTAACGATCAACGCAATGACCAGCTCGAACAGCCGGATGACAGCAGCCCTAGCGTCCGATCCGTTGTCGCTGACGATTCTGAGCAGGCGCGTCACGAAATTCCTGTCCAGGCACTTCAGGTAGCTGAAGAGGGAAGTCCCAACGCGCTGGCCGACACGAGTATGCACTTACCGTCGATGGACCTCAGCAAAATAATTTCGTCGTAAGCGTAGGGATGTCGACCCAGTGCGCGGAGACAACATTATAAGCTCTTCAGTTTATGATCAACCAGCCTTCCAGCGTGAGTGAGATGGCGACCGGCAGATCACTATGGAAATTTTGCAAGCGCTGGATCCAGAATGCGGTGCTGTTCTGCAATCCGCCTCAGGATCGTCCGAGTAGACGTCGGCTCGTAACCTTTCGTCAGCGACAGGACGCAATTCTTGAAATGATCACCGCCAGCCGCGCGCAACGTGACCCCACCTTCGACCAAAAAACAACAACAAAGGCGTTCTCGTACTTCCTCCAAAAGGCCTCCTATATCACGGACCTGTGGGTCGTGAGCGTAGACTTTACCACACAGGGTCGCTTCGGGAAGTTGTAGAAGACGCGGTGTAGCTGTCGGTGATGCCATGCGGTGTCGTTAGGTGCGTTTAACATCCAGATTCACTGGTTGATCTTAAGCACCATTTGAGACGGAATGTATATAAACGCTTCAAGTTTGCGTGGCGCTGTCGCCGTTAGTTTAATCGCGCACATAATTCCAGGGAAGGGATGCCTTGTCGATTGCGATCGGATTATCACGGGGGCACTGCCTGAACGTCGGCGGCACTGTCGTCGACATTGGTGCTAAATATGGGCAATGCTTGGAGGTCGGCGTCTTTGTAGTTGGCGCCGCGGGTCTGGACGTCGGCATCGTTATCGTTGCCGCCGCCATTGAAGACCTCCAATAGTATAAATGATTCGATATGCAGTCAGGCGCGAAGACGCATGCTTTGACGCTCGATAGATTGCTATTTGCGCTCTTGGAGGTCAGTACTCAGCAGAAATCTGTGGCGCACTCCTTATTGGACTCCGTGGATGTGGGGTATCTCACAACTCATAAACTTCTTGACACAATCCCTTGTCTCAGCCTTAAACGTTTATTAACCTTAATTATTGGGTAACTGGGTTATGAGGTCGGATTTACCATTACTTCTACCCGTTACCTCACCCGTTGAATAAGTTTAACCACTGATTTTAACTGCTTTACGGGGTAACAAAGGGTGTTTTTTTAAATTGTCGAGGCCAACCAGACACGGTTCGGCCCCCGCCGGGGCCTCGTCAGTGGCTTTATTTATTTAAGAGTGATAGCTACCAAGACCACAAGCTATCTAAGATCTATTACATCTTAAAATCGTCTAGAAGCTCTTTTTACAACCCACGTATCCTGGCGTAGGTTGATGCTATGTCGTCGATACCAAGTGCGACTTGCACTTTCAAACACTTCTTGCGGGACGGCAGACGAAGGCAGGCGCTGGAAAGAGGGAGGGGGCGCAGAAGTGATGGTGGTGAACATGGTGGTTCGTGAAGTGATGGTCACCCGGATGTTGCATCTTGGGTTGTGACGATGCGGAGGGTGTACGGGATTGTTCGTGCCTTGTTGAGTTCGGAAGAGTCGGGGGCGTTTTGCATTCAGGGGGACGAAATGGTTTGTCTAGGGTTTTGGATCGTGGCCTGACGCACCTATGCTGGTGAATAGACCTTGCTATTGCCACTACTCGGTCGCGCCTATAAGCAAGTTTTTATTCATCGACGACTACTTTGTTTCGGGGTTTTCTTTGTTATCGGAAGTACATAATGTCGCACTTTTATACTGCATATGTTGATCGTATATCATACAACCAAAATTTTATGTTTTCGATTACAGGCAACCCTCGTTAAATTGCTAAGGGCTTAGCACGACTCAATGCCGAATTGCTTTGAATAATCTAAGGTGTGGTGCAGAGATTATAATCAGGGAATTATTAAGGGGTTCAGTCAGCGAGAGAGTGGACCGACGGAATACGGAAGTCGGCGAATTTTGATCAGCGAACATCGGTCGCGAACTAGTCGGCGAATCACGTTCGTCAGACTGAGATTGATGGACGCGTGCAACCAGCTGAGGGTGACAGAAGATCCGACATAAATTTCATTAGATGTATGTATAGGTATAATGGTAGAACGAAGGGAAGCCACACAAAACAGCTACACGATATAGAAGGCAGGGAAGCCAGACAAAATGGCTACACGATATAGCAACAGAGATAAACCAATACAGATCAGAATAATTTAAGTTTAAGACAAACACACGTACACTTTTTCGGTAAGCCCTGCGTGAGCGATATTATGCCTGCCGTCGAGCCTCGAAAGGCACAGCTTGTACAGTTTTCGACTGGTTGCGCCAAGAGACTAGGAAGACCCGGGTTTGTTAACACTCGCTACCAGCGACAGAAAGAGCCTCGTCGGTGACGAGCCGGTGATCCCCAGCAGAAGGCACCGTAATAAGAATCTTCCAATTGAAGAACCGGTGGGCCTCAGCTGAGGGCACTGTAATTCTTCTAGTCGGTATTACACTGTGCCCGGTAACCTGTAAGAATCTCGTGAAGCGTCTGCGTCTATGCTTTGGTGTGAGGTCACAAGAGTGTGAGTTTAAAAGCTGCTGAGCTCAGGCAGTCTTATGGAGGAAATTGGTTGCGAGGAATCAGTTAGACGAAAGCAACAACAGAACCCGAAGGGGCGACCACGAATTTTTTATCCTAACGTACTTGCCCATTCCGCCTACCTAAAACTGCGATTGTTGTGTTTGTACGCTGAGGCTGTATTGATACATATTTAACTACCTCCTATACCACAAAAGAGCATTGTCGATGTCAGTCGAGATGAAGCCTGTGCACAAACATGCCTCTTGAAACGTGTTGTATCAGTAAGTAGTAGATTGAAGCGTGCATCACGAATTATGTGAACAGCGAGCATGGCTTACGGATCTGTCAATAATACTGCGAATATTGCTTAATATTGAGGCCTGGGTGCGGGCTACAACAAGCAAAATCCAGCGGCTACTCGCCCTTGCATTTGTTTTTGGTACAATACAGTCATTTAATTATCTTAACGACCCGAAAATGTCCGTCCGACTAAGGCCTACACATACCTCGTCGCTTTGATAGCTACTTATTTCTACATGCCACCACATGTACACTACTGCAATGTGTCTTATTACTATCCATCGCCACCATCCCTTTGATATTACCATTATTAAATTCAACGCACCTGATCTGCGTGCGCTGTACCATTCATTTCGAGCCAGTGACTTAGGTCCCCTCTTAATGCCTCCTTGACGCTTGTCCACCGTGGCAGTAGCCTCTCCGCGTTCTCTTGGCTTATTTGTGTGTTCTTCTTCGAGTCCATAGCTGTATTAGCCAGTGCATCCGCTATCTCATTATAATAGCGAAAATGATGTCGCCACGTGGCCACTTTCAGCCGATGAGCGATTGTCCTGCACTGTCGGTATAGGTCTTGCAAATGCCATGCTCTCGGCTCCTTCCTCCTCCTCAGCTACTCCACTATGAAGTTGCTCTCACCGACGGCGTGGAGCCCATTCAGGTTATAATCCTGAGCATTCCTGAGACCAAACAGAATGCCCTTGCACTCAGCCACATTGTTAGATTTGGCGGCGGCAGCCAGTGAGACGCTGCCCATCCATTTGATGACCGGCGGTTTGGCGGCCAATCCGCCAATAACAATGATGGAGCCGGCGCCCCCGGGACCCAAATTTCCTCTCGCACCCTAATCACTGAAGAGTATCGTGTACTCGCTGTCGTTAATCCATCGGAGCTCCTCTGCTACCCTCCCCAGAGAGGCAGCAAAAGCCGCATGTACAACCCATGCCACACGACAGACCGCCTCATCCTCTGTGCTGGTCAAAACGATTTCTCGTAGCGTTAGCCACCCTTGATGTAATCAACCTCATAGTAGCACGGTTGACCGACGGACCGAGCTGTCCAGCATCGCGTCCCTGCATCTGCATGTACGGTTCCTGACTGCCTGGAGCGTGTTTAAAACTCCGAGGCGCGAGTACTCGTTTAAAGTGTCCTAGCGCCAACCATAGATCTCCTCCTGATGTGCCACTGTCAGGTTTCCGTAAAGTTGCTGCAGTACCTTTCATATTGTAGTTGGCACCTTTGGCAACATAAAGCCAAATATGGGACGGGGATTTTTGTGCAATTCGATTTCGGTCCACTTCCCCCGAAACTCTCTCCATAGTGGTCGCGTTGCACAGCATCCCCACTACATATGTGCCTTAGTGATGCCGAGGTCTCGACACTTTGGCAGTGGGCAGCCTACGGCTGATTGAGCTGTATTCACGTACAATACTCTCTCATCTTTATGTGACAACTGTATCGCCCAAATCGTAGCACCTGTGATGGTACGGATGTCAGTCCAGTCCACTTCTCCGAGCCCCTCCGCTATGTGTTGATCGTCCGCAGTCCATGCTTCCTTGCGACTGACCACTTTCTAAAGGCCGATGCGACGTTCACTCGCGCGCACCGCGTCTTTGTAATATTGACATGCATGTGGTTTGGCCTCTCTGTCGTCTCAGATCTACGAGGCGGTGCAAGGCCGTATGTGGATCAACCTTCTCAATTCGGTACTGTTATCCTTCCCACTGCCGAAGGATCTTGCTCGCTTCCAGCCATGAGCCCACTATTCAAGTGTAAGAGGCAGGTCCTGATCCTGTGGTAACCGAGAGTTTCACGGTCCCACCACTGGCGGTGGCCGGTCTTGTATGGACCTCGGACGGCGTGTCAGTGGCGTCGTTGTGACAAGAATGAATGTTTCCCGCTCACATTGATATAATATCTCGGGAAAATTTGCTATGAGGGCGACGATTAACGGTCGTAAAGCTGACAGAAGGCGTGGGTCCTCTACTGTAATGGTCACTGTGTCCTGCAAATCTTGAGCCAGCCGAGGATGCCCCCTAATATGCCTCGACCCCACACCACTTTCGTATTAGCATCCGATTGAATCACTTCAGTAGTCGTGTACAACGGAAAATTATGCGGGCTCAAATAGGGCATCCACACGGTCTGTACCGATTCATTGTGTGTTGCGAGAAAATTCCTGATTGTCGCTAACTCCGATCCCAGCATTCCTGAGAGATCGAGTTCACATGAGGTGTCATCCCAGTCGAGGCTTGTTGGACACCTGCTGCTCTAGATGCACATAGAAACTTGATCTGCATTCTCTTTTGTCCGACCTGACCCCCCACATTCCCCAACACACATCGTTCCGCTGTCCAAAGCGTGTAAAGCCCGTAACTCTCCGTCCTGTCGTACCCAGCGTAATCTTCTGCGGCTCGCCTGCGTACTGCTGATCATTGTGAAGTAAAATATCGCCAATAAGTAAGCGTGTCATTGTAGCTGAAGAGCCCTAGCGTGACGCTGTTACCGCAGCTAGTGCCAAGACCTCAGCTCGTAAATTCGAAATAGCAAGTCCGCCTTCCTTACGACGTAATCCGGCCATCGTTCCCGTCATCCACGTAGTACAGCGGGTGTTTAACCTGCCGAAAACTCCATGCCATACATAATTCTTGATGTACTTTTGCAGCAGTCGAACCGTTTGTGTGGTTGGCAATGCATGTCTGGCGATATAAAGAAGTTTCGCTAGGATAACCGATGACGCCACCATGGCTCTTTCTTCGATTGTTAGCATCTTCTGACTGGCAAGTCGAACCCAAGTTTTCACTTGATCCAGCACTGTGTTCCAGGAGTGATCTGCCCCATTTGTGCTCCCGACTTGCAGTCCCAGGTACCTCACGAATGTCGAAGCAGACTGAAGCGTAATCTTCCATATCCAGCTGATATCCTTTGACAGAACCTCAGTATGTAGCGCGATTGCTATGGTTTTGCAGACATTAAATAAGATACCGGACGCAGCACCGATAGCATCCACAATCTGAATCGCTCTCGTAATTTGACACGGGTCGCTTAGGTAAAGTGCCGTGTCATCCGCGTATCCACCTACCTTAGGGTACTTGTCATCGCATTAGTCGTGATCCGGATACCCTGCAAGTAGGGGGCCCATTCTATTTGTTGGTACAGGGGCTCTAATGCCAGTATGAAGAGCATCAGAGCCAGGGGGCATCCTTGACGAATACCTCGTGTGATGGGGACGTTTCGTGACCTCGAGCCATTGGCAGGAATCTACCACTCGTACCTGTATGTAATGTCCGAATAACCCCACGACGTGTGTAAAAATCCTTGTCGGCCAAGAACTGCATAGAGGAATTCCCTATCGAGGGTACCATAAGCCTTCGCGAAGTCTAGCATCATCACGACCGCATCTCGCATTTTTGGTGAATGAGGTGTCGTGGCTTTAGCCGCCATGTAGTAGTCAAGTACGGCATGGATGTCTAGAGAAGGCACTAATACGTGTTGTTGCGGGTGTATCCGGACGTCTAAAGTCATCCTGAAGGCCGTCGCTAGCACTCGTGTGAACAGCTTATAGTCAGTGCTTCAGTAGTGATAGGGGTCTGTATTTGAGCGGGTTACTACCGTCGCCCGTCTTCTTAAGGCAGAAAATTTCGTTTTCCAGAAAGGACTTTGGGCAGACGTGGGCGTTGTACCAAGCCGGAACAGCTTGAGCATCAGAGGTATGAGCTCCAGAGAATAGTGGATATACCAATCGTTGCCAAGTCTATCTGGACCACACGCCTTTCCTAGCTTACACGCCTTGAAAGTAGCAGTGATACTGTTCGTAGTGAAGAGTGTCTGGGTTTCCAGACCATCGTCATTACCTGTGGGTCGTGCTTGCATCCATTCCACCACGGATGTCTTTCCAGCCCTGGTGGTCGAGCCTTGCAGAATGGGGATCCATGCGTAAGCCAATATCTCAGCTTGTTCGAAGACTCCCCGTTTGAGGTGGCCTTCCGCTGGGCAAAGGGTAGGGATAATGTTGTCCCCAAACCGACAGGAGATGCGCTGAAACATTGCCTTCGTAGTATGCCCTCTTCTCCAAGTATGGGACCTGAATAGTCTGCGCTGTCTTCACCGTATCCAGGTTCACTTTGTCTCCGAGATCGCGTGTAGCAGGTCACCGGAGACTTTACCATCCAGTTGACCTCGGTATCCTATCCAGTCTGAACAGCAACAGCTTCCCGAGCCAGTTGCTGATCATATCTCCGATACATTCTTTTTAGCTTTTTGCGGCATGTGTTTTTCAGACTCTTCTTCGTCGCTTTCTTGTGCCGAAGAATGTCGAGTGCTATATTGTGCTTCAGTTTGTCCCGTGCATCAGCTGCCTTCTCGGCAGTGTAATCTTCCCTCTCCATCTCTAACTCGAAAGTAGCTAGCTCAGTCCGTACATATTAGTCCACGCGCTTGGTCGCGTCAGGCTGGACTGGGAATACTAGGGGCTCTCTATGTGCACCGGGTTGGCCTGGTTGCGAAGATATAAGATAACCCCCATACGATCTCCACTTAGTCGATATGTATCCAATTCCGTGGCAGTAGCCCATAATCTTGCTGTATCACTCTCATACGACCTGTCGAGGCGACTGGTTGCACGACTGAGCCCTAGCAGTGAATACGAGTACGTATGATATCGTTTGTGAAAATCTATGATACCAGCTGCGTCTGAGGCTTCCGGCATGGACTGCTGTGTAGAGTCTGTCAAACACCATTTATCCAGTAGCTTGCGAAGTGCGGGCGAGTGCAGTGAAAGATCGGTCATGTTCCGGGTGCAGCGTGCTTATTGAGTTACCTCCCAGATACATGTGTGCTGCCGATGGAAATTGTATGTTTGCCAACTCCGAGTAGAATGCCTCTCTGGCCGCCTTCTTAACTGGAGCTTAGACGATGCATAACACCACTGAATGGCTGTCAACAGCTCGCTGCAGCACCATGAAGTGGTCCGTCCAATGGTCTTTGGCACGTGGTAGAAGCTCCCGGAATTTCGGCCTGGGATAAAACAGTATTCCAACTCCTCCTGTCTTCTGCGAAGCAGCTCTCTAATAGGGAAGCGGCTGACTTCCCTGGCCAACGCGGTACCCCCATTGTACTGCATGAAGCCGAGTTAATTCCGGGATATCTTGCTTATTGACATGGGTTTCCTGAAGGAACACCACATCAAATTGACCGTGGCTGTGCTGGCGCTTAAAGGAAGCGAGCCAGTCGTCGCGAGCCTCCTCCGACTTTCCAAAACCTCGAACACTTTGGGTTAGCATTCCTATAATCCTTTCATCTGCATGTAGTGGCGAAATGTCATACTGCCTTCTACGAATAGTTTCTGCTGCTTTTCTTCTTCTTTGTTTCGCTCGTCGTACAATTCAAAAAATTTCAAACTCGCGTCTGATTGTAGTTTCCCGGTCCAGTTGAGTCTGTATCGGAAAAAAAATTGCCCAGAGAGGGTTTCTCCGTCCCTCCCTGAGATTGAATGGTCGAGCCACGTTTATTTACCGCTGGTTGCATATGCATCCAATCAGGTAGCCAAACGCGTCACCGCCGCAGTGCCGGGTGCTCTCCCAACAAGTAATTGCTGAACCGATCTCCAATTGGTTGAGCGTGAGATGGCTACGCACAAGCTCACTAAGGTGAAGTACTGTATATATCAGATGCCTAGGGATGCTTCAGGTGCCCGCGCCATGATAGTGCTGCCCCAGTCTCGTACTGCATAAGATAGAATGTGTAGCAGAATCCAGTGTTGTACGGGTATTACAGGTGGGTTAGGTCGTAAAAGGGAGAATCCATATACCTCCCTAACTCTCGCCATTTTGCTGCAGAAGCAGCGTACGCGTACGCATCTTCACGGGATTCCGATTTGCAATTTTCCAGCCACGATTGAAAAACGATCGAGCCCTGTCGTCGCTCTCCTCGTTAGATATTATTCGTCTGAGGGTCAGTGATTGACGTCTGAATACTTCATCCTTGCCCCACTTGTGTAGCCAGTCGTTCGGGCACTGTTGTGCCACAATCTCTGGAAAAGGGATAACCTGAATGCGTGGCAAAGCGCTGCTGGATGTTCAACCATCCACATGATATGGTCAAGCCATGTACCGTTCCCACTATGTTCGTTCGGTTGGGCAAACGTTTGTTTATAATCCATCTATTATTCGTGAAACGCCTCCTGGTTTAGTTTGCGTAGCCGTTGTGCAATTCGCCTGTCAGAATTTGATAGCTGTTCCAACTCTGCAGTTCCGAGTATCCGTTCATAAACTGTAGCGTAAATTGGTGTTCCCACCCCATCGACGTACCATTCGAATGGTGTATCGTCTTTATCTGCAGCAATCCGGCGCCCCACGAGCCGCTGGCATATACATCGACATCCAACTCCTCCAATATGGGGCCTTCCTCCACCCGTGCACTTTCCGCTAGTGACCCCTCATTAAAAGGACTCGCATTGATAGTTAGGAGACCGACTTCCTGGTGTACCGAATCCAGGCTGGCCCTCATGTCTGGTCCGGGCAACGCGTTCCAGTCCTGAAATTGTCGCCCGTACTGGACTCCATAGAAGTGGCCCTGTGTATGTGTATGATTGAGCACCACCATAAGGGTAATGACCTTATGATTATTGCAAGCTGCCAGTATCTACTGGTAATGTTGTTGGTTACTGATACTAATGACCACATGGCATGGACGACACTATGCGATTGTGTGTAACGATGGGATCGACTCATCGTTTTGTTACTAATATCGTAGAGTCGATATCGATAGGCTTAGAGTAGTACAACGAGACGAACTAAGGACCTAGCTAGATAATAATTCACTATCCATTTTACCATCTTCTAAGCGTTTCCACCTCAACTCGCCCTTGGCCGTTGCCAAAAATCAAAAGGTTATGAGCCCAAATACGCCGGACGCGGGCGACATACTCCGCGGAGATAACTACTTCGTGTGGGAGTTCAACGCGAGGATGAGGCTGGCAAAGAAGGGATTGCTAGAGCACCTAGACGCTATGAAGGCCCCAGAAGAAGGAGACGCAAGCGTGTCAACTTGGAAAGTCAACGACATGACGGCCTTCGCGATTGTGTCAACAATGATCAGCACAAATCTTCAGCCAATGGTGCGCACGGCGAAGACAAAGGCAGAAGCATGGGACATACTGAAGACTTTCTTCCTGTGACAAAGTATGCACAATCGTGTGCAGCTTCGACGGCAACTACATGAGTTCAAGTTGGCCAAGGGAGGAAGCATCATGGATCACTTCCTGAGATTTGACGAGCTGTGCATGACTATGCAAGCTGTGGTACAAAAGATCTCACCGGATGAGCATTTGGTCATCCTATTGGGTAGTCTAACGAGAGACTATGACCCCATCGTGAAGATAATTGAGAACATGCCCGGAATGACACTGTTTCACGCTAAGGAAATGCTGAGACGGGAGTAAGATGGAATGACGAGGACAGAACACCAAGAAGTTGCACTAAAAAGTACGCACACTTCCAAGTACAAGAAAGGTCGCGCAGACATATGGGGAGATCATGTTCAAGAAGTGAAAAGTTCTCGGTAAGATGTTACCGATGTAACAAATATGGGCACAAGCGTCAAGATTGCAAGGCTGCACAAGTAGAGACAGAGCGATCTGGAGAAGAGAGAGCATTCACTGCGTCAAGTCGAATGTCAGCTGGATGGTTATTGGACAGTGGGGCAAGCAGCCACATGTGTCCCGACAGAAATGAGTTTTCGAATTTAGACTCACTGAAGGACCCGATTATGATCACCATAGTAGACGGCAGCGAAGTGGAGGCGAAAGGTGTCGGGACAGTGCGCGTGCAACTCCAGACTGGTGAAGTGATCAGGATCGAAGATATGCTATGGGTGCCGGGCCTAGACCGAAGGCTACTGTCAATATCGGCATTGTCAAGAAAGGGTCTACAAGTGATCTTCTTAGATCTGAGCTGCCAGATCAGAAGTAGCGCGGAAGTCGTTGCTCAAGTACCAAGACGAAACAAGGTGTACGTCTTAGAGTGCAGTCCGGCTGAGGTAGCGAACGTATGCGAAGAGACAAATCAAGAGCAAAAATCAAGTGACGGATCAGGTGCGGCTGATCTACAGATGTGGCATACAAGATTAGGTTACCTGCCAACGAAGATGCTTAAGGGTATGGCAAGTTGCGTCAATGGATTGAAGCCCAAGAAGAATCAAGGCGGTGCAGATGACATCGAGATCTGCGAAGGGTGCATCATGGGCAAAGCGACTGTCAAGACGTTCCCGAAATCACCATACGGACAGGCAAAAACCAAGGGAGTGTTGGAGTTGGTCCACAGTGATGTCATGGGACCTATGGAAACGAAGTCTCGAGAAGGATCAAGATTTGTCGTGACACTTATCGATGATTATTCGAGATATATAGTCGCATACTATATCGAAAACAAGTCGGAAGTGACGGATCGCTTCATCGAGTACAAGGAGAATCAACTGTCCAAGAAGATCAAGTGTATCAGGACAGACAACGGAACGAAATAAGTCAACAGACGTTTCTCTGGTGTATGTCAAAATTCGGTAATTCTATCAAGATGGCACCCACATGTTCCTGTGCGTGTACATCCGAGACTTCGTATTGGTTACTGCTCATACCTGATGGATGCCTGAGTATTCCGCTACTTTCTCGGCCACTCAATAGAATGAGGTAAAGATAAAATGACAGGCTCATTCCCGCAGTGTACATCAATTAGGATGTACAGTCATTCCTCGGATAACTCATATCCTCATAACTCATATAACTCATACAAATTGGGTTTCACCATGCTCGTTCTATGGCCGCTAATTCCTAATCGTTTCTACTCACCTTCAATATCTACCCAAACGTAGCTAATTTGGGTTTTCCTCGCTTTTTGACAATAACTGATGGCGACACTTTTCAAACAACTGCCACTTTAGACATATTCGACGCATAAACTGGTAGCATTACCGGCGGTGCGGCTTGTGTCACGAGAAGAAGACAATATGAAGGCCAAATTTATCCAGATGCATCAATCTGTGGCTGCTGTACAGTAACATGCACACATTTGATAATGTAAAATACATTCAACACATGCCATACATATTTTTATTTCAATTTATACTGAACCGAGAGCCAGTGATGTCCACAACATCTTCCATTATGCTAACTTAAAGGTTCTGTGCGGGAGAACGAATGCGAAGGCTTTAAAACACCAAGTCCACGATGGTTTCACCTCCATCCGTTTTAGTGATGAATCCACCATCATGCTGTTGGCTTGCTCTTACGCAGCATCAGACGACGGTACCCTATTTGCCACAACAGAATGGGCTGGCCGAACGCATGAACCGGACACTGACAGAACGGGCCAGAGCCATGCTCAGCCATATGCAAGCGGATAAAATTTGGTGGGCTGAGGCGATGAACACAGTAGTCTTTGTGAAAAACCGAGTTCCATGTGCCAGTCACCCGACTACAACTTCATTTGAGTTCATCATCGGGAAGAAACCTGACCTCTCTGAGATGTGTGTATTTGGGTCAAAGGGATATGCACATGTCGACAAGTCGAACAGGACCAAGATGACGAAGAAGGCGATTCGATGTATTTTTCTAGGTTACTCGGACCAAATCGAAGGGTTTAGAATATGGGATGAAGATGTCAAGAAGGTGACGCACACGAGATCGGCTAAATTTAATGAGCGACCACCACTTCAGAACGTGCAACATTACAGCAGATCCAGTGACCAAGAAATTCGTGCTGTTCATAATAAAGACGCTGTTTGTATCGATTTAGAGCAATCAAGTGGTACAAAAGACGTGGGCGTGGAAATGGATGACAGTCACAATGTTCAAGAAGAGAGTCATGTGCTAGATAGGCGTATGACAACGATGAATCTACCATCGAGATGCGACAGCGAGATGCATGGACACGAGGAATCTACTGTTGAAGACCCCATGTTTGAGATTGATGACGTGACAATGATTGAAGAAGATCAAGACTCAGTCGAAGAAGTGTCAAGATCAGGGCAGATGGCGATAGGACCAAGTCGACGAACAAGTGTTCAAACATCTCAAGAAACCGCAATGGTTCCATTGGGATCGGTGACAAATGGACAATCTCAAGCGCTAGTACAAGTGGGTGGTTCGGGTGAAAAATTTCTGACGGAGCAGAAGTGTGTCAAGAAAGAGGCACAAAGAGACTGCGTATTGGGTATGAACAAGCATGTGCAGTGTTCGAGACCCCAGCGACATACGCAGAAGCTCTCAAGTCACCTCATCGTGATGATTGGTACAAGGCCATCCAAGCTGAACTCAAGGCATTGCACGATAAGAACACCTGGACAGTAAAACACAGCGTCCAAGACAAAAAGTAATTGGAGCCAAGTGGGTTTTCGCGCTCAAACGGAACGAACTTGGTGAAATTGAACGATACAAGGCACGTCTTGTAGCACTTGGCTACAGGCAGACGTATGGAGTTGATTACATGGAGACATATTCACCTGTGGCAAACCTTAACTCAATCCGAGTGTTTTTGGCGGTGTGTTGTCAAAAGTGGATGTTAATTCATCAATATGATGTCGACACCTCTTTTCTATATGGCGTTTTGGAAGAAGAGGTATACGTATACCCTCCTCTAGGAGTTCGTGCAGGATGTGATAAAGTGCTCAAGTTGAATCTTAGTCTGTATGGGCTAAAACAAGCGGCCGCAACATGGTACAAGACAATTTCGTGTGTATTTGTGGAAATGAGGTGAACCTCATGCGCGGCAGGCTCATGCATCTTCGTCAAAGAGGCCAAAGGCTCGTAGATTTATGCTGCATTATATGTGGACGACCTTCTAATTGGAGCTGAAAATACTGGTGTGATGGACGATGTGATAGCGCAACTGTCACGTCGTTTTCTGATGAAGATATTGGGTGGCGTTCGGTACGTTCTCGGAATCGAAGTCAAGTACCTGCGCGACAGTCGACGTCTGAAAATCAGTCAAGGATCGTGTATATCAAGAATAGTCGAGAAATTCAATCAGGTTGATGCAAAAGCAGTATTAAATCCAAGTGTTGAAAGGCAAGCGATGAACAAGATGAACGAAATTGACACAAGAATAAAGAATCGACCGTATCGGTCGTTAAGTGAGGTCACTGTTGTATGTGGCAACAGGCACAAGACCAGATATTGCGTATGCAGTGTGTTAGCTGAGTCGTCATTTGGAATTTCCGAACGAAGAGCAAAGGAATTTGCTATGAAGGAGTTTCAGGCAATCTTCAGCTGAGTGCGTATACAGATGCGGACTGGGCAAGTGACAAGTGCAATCGCAGATCGATTTCTGGAGTCTTAGTCATGATGAATGGCACACCTGTGCTTTTCAAGTCGAAGATGCAGCAGAGCATGGCACTGAGCACGGCAGAAGCAGAGTATATGGCTCTTTCTTTTTGTGTACAGGAGGTTCTGTGGACAAGAAGTCTACTCAAGGAGATGCAAGTGCAGATTAACTGCGCTGTCACGATTCATGAAGCCAACCAGAGTGGAATCGCTATCGCTGAGAACGACGGCTATCAAAGTCGAGCGAAGCATATCGACATCAGGTACCATTTTGTGCGCGAACAAGTGAAAGACAAGATTATCGACTACAGTATACTGAAACCAAGTCACAGCTGGCAGATTTTCTGACCAAGCCGATTTCGACAAAGAATTTCGAGTCGCTGCTAGACAAAGCCAAGATCAGAGACTTCTAGTCGAGGGGGAGTATTGGTAATGTTGTTGGTTACTGATACTAATGACCACATGGCATGGACGACACTATGTAATTGTGTGTAACGATGGGATCGACGTTTTGTTACTATATTGTAGAGTCGATATCGATAGGCTTAGAGTAGTACAACGAGACGAACTAAGGACCTAGCTAGATAATAATTCACTTTCCATTTTACCATCTTCTAAGCGTTTCCACCTCAACTCGCCCTTGGCCGTTGCCACAAATCAAAAGTATCTTACTGCTTGATCATCATCAAGAATCGACACCACACCGGTTTCATGCGTATCCTCATTAGGCATCGTAAAGGTTTGATAAGATTATTGCTGCTCGTGTGCGACGCCAGTATCGTTGACGTCCCACACGTAGATAGGTTCCCGTATATACACAGCAAGTGCCCTAAGAAGAACTGAGCCAGCCTTTAAGGCAATAAGGAAGTGAACTGATTGGTTTACACATTGATCACGTGTGAACACGAAGTGTGCGTACAATGCCATAGTCGCGGCAGCAGTTGTTGATGGCGCCACCGTATATGGATACATCCTCGCTATCTCCACGTGTGGGTCCACAAGTTTTAGTTGCACATCATAGCGTAAGTTTGCAAGTAAGATGTCATTGGCCTGCTGTTTGATGTTGTTTACTGCCCGCATTTGGGCTTCCGACGGCTTAAATGAATTCTCGAGAACATTAGTAGCAGATGCGAAGAAAGCGTGAAGTAGGCACTGCCCGGTGGCTAAAACATTGACTTGCGTGTCGTGTAGGCAACCAATCCAGTCCGACACCTGCCGTGATGAAGAGCTAGGCTCTTGTGCCCCCGAGATCTCGAAACTATCCCCGGTGTCTGGGCTCAGGGCCGTGTTTTCCGACAAAATAGGATTTGTCACCTCGATATCAGCCTGTACGATGCTAGTAGAAACGGTCGAAGGAATACGTTCCCATTTGCTGTCGTAAAGTGGTTCCGTCTTGGAAGGAGGGCGTTACATATAGACAGACAACCAAGTCGGCGCGTGTGTCTCCAATCCCGTATCGCCTGTAAAAACTTGCTGGCTTTGCGCGCCTACTTCGTCAGTGTGAGTTTCCATGTCGACATTCTGTCGATCGTCAAACTGTGACTCCTGCGAACCTCCATCTGTCGGTATAATTACCTGTGGCTGAATGTACCGGTCGTCTTCGTGATTGTACTCAGCTTCCGAGCCTTCTTCCAGGTCAGCATATATACTCCGATGAATCGTGAATCCATGTAAACGCGTTGCCAAATCTTGATTAAGTTCGTGCCGTCTCCCCTCGGCAACATTGCTCGCGCTCGACACCGCTCCAGTACCTGGACTTCGCACCGCTACATGTTGCCCCAGAGTGGCAGATAACCGTGTCGTCGTCCCGCTCCGTGTACTTGCACCAGTACCCCCCTTGATGCTGCTTTAGCATGGTGAGACGTGGGCGAGGTGTCGTTGTGGACGCATTTTGACGCCACCCAGTTCCGCGTCCCCGTCCTTCGTTGTTGCCAGATGATTGCTGCTGCCTCTGGGAAGTTTGTCGCTGCTGACGCCAGATAACAGTCCATCCAGTTGCATCCGGTTGCGCGTGTTCGTCACAATGTCCTCCGTGCGCAGTCCCGTAGCTTCGCTCAGGTCGTTGTGGCAGTTCCATTGGCTCGAAAACTTGTTCTCGTTCGCCGGCAGAATGATCTATGACTTCAACTGTCAATGCTGCCACTGCTTGGTCCAGAGCTGCCACTCTCGTGTAGCTATAAAAGACGGTCCTGCTACAGCACGTGCCGTGCCTACGTATTTACGTTGTCTCGACTCTCGCAGTTACTCAATGCGCTCCTCCGCTACTTTACATTAGGCCTTGGCATGATGGGGGTTAAAGCAAGCACGGCACGGAGCTGATGCCGCTCTTTGAAGTGCTGGAGAATGACACTCCCTTCTCCGATTATAAGCGAAGCGACATTGATCAACAACTCTGGGCATTCCTTTGATTGGAAAATAACCGATCGATATTCATTGTCGTACTCCTTCAACCCTTGCACCCAAGGGTGCCGAATGTCCAGAATATATTCGCCCGAGATCTGTCTAAATACGGATCCAAGCCTTCTGTTCCCAGGATACGCACGGAGTGCCTGGCCACTTGCGGGGAACACGGGTACCTGGAATAGTATTTTTCCTTTGCAACTCGATGATACATCCTCTCAGTTCAAATTCCCTGTTCGCCCAGTCATTCGCCGCTTTCGTCGACACAAACGTGAAGGTAAGCGTGTGCTGCCCGTCAAACACCACGCGTTGCGCTGCTCTCATAAACTGCTCCATCACCTTTCTGGTAGCATCAGTGCATGCATTTTCCTCAAATAGATCGCGTAACAGTGACCTCTCCGGGATAGACTTCCCCAGCCGAATCCGTGCTGAGACATCAGCAATTAGCACCCCTTCCACGTTGGAATGGTGATATGCCATCATTGCTGCCCTCTGAAGTCCTGGTGTTGTACATTCGAGGAACGTGGGGGGCCAGGAAGTTGCAGCCATCGCTCCACATACGCGGTAAGCACCTCGCTCTCCTCTGTCGACATCTACCTGAGAGCCGCGTTCTCATGCAGCAGATAATCCCTCGTCGCTATCTTGTACAGCCGCTTCATCGTCTCCGCTGCAGCTGCTGCCTCTTTCTCCTGTGCCGCACGCACTTCCAGACGTTAAGCAGTTTCATCAGGTGCCCACGCCTGAGGCGGGACCGCCTGAGTTAGG
This sequence comes from Hyaloperonospora arabidopsidis Emoy2, assembly GCA_000173235.2. Lineage (NCBI taxonomy): Eukaryota > Oomycota > Peronosporomycetes > Peronosporales > Peronosporaceae > Hyaloperonospora > Hyaloperonospora arabidopsidis. The sequence goes on along the minus strand of JH598461.1, from coordinate 467,883 downwards.
GTTTGGGGTGCAGTCCACACCGTCTTCCGTCTTCGTTTCTTCTACCTCCCCGAGTCGTTTACCACAGTAGCCTGCTCTGAAAGATTTAGAGCGGCAAAGGCGGACATGGGGAAGGGTCCGGTCCGGTGGATCGGGTGGCTGGAGGGGGGTCGATCGCCTCGAGAGGAGCCGTCGCCGCCACTCATGCTCACTCGAGTGTTCAAACGCTTGGATCAACAGATTCGTTTTCAAATCGCTGATGTGGTGCTGTAGCAAATTGAAGAAAATTGCTCACCCTTGCATGTCGTTGAATATCGTGCTTTCTTGCTCTTTAACTTCGAGCTGTTAGTCTTCTCGCAAGCCTCATGTTGTGCTGCTCATTTTTGAGGCAAGAAACTTAGCCTACCGCATCGACAATGCAGGTTCAGGACATCATTCTTGCAACTACAACTAATGCGCGGATCTCATGGCAATTATTGCTACGGATACGTTCGCTTCCATGCAACCTCAGGCTACTTATGCACGTGGTGTTGTCACGAAAGCTGCGGCCGCTTCGCTTATGATATCAACTATTGGCTAGGGTCCATTCAAGTCGAACACTTCGAGCTACAGGGCCCCGCTGTAACGGGGCACCTTATTCAACCAACTGAATAAACCTTGCACTGCTGACAGTGCAAGGGTGTGTGCGTCCGACTACCTCACGTACACGTACGTGCAGAGGAAGATTGCTATACGGAGTAAGAGTACTCAGTAAAGGTATAAAGTAGAACTGTATTTAGTATAGTTAATCCTTGTAATAAATCCCTATTTGACTTCATTTAACTATGTATAAATACAAACATGTATTGTAACTATCTGCGCACCACTCATTGCGTGCTTCTGTCGTGGCTAGACTTTATTGGTTGATATCTCGATCCTATATCAACTAATGAGCAGTGTGTTACATCTGCGAGGCAATAATATCTATTAGGATAATATATTGAGAATATTGTGTTTGTCCTAACATAATATTTGTACTTGATATTTACCTTATGTAAATTATCATGTAGCGGATGCACCCCGTTACATCACCCCCCCTAACCATCAGTCACATTGGTGACTGATTGATGATTAAATGAATCTTTGAGCGGCTCTAAGGGACAGGGAAGCACTTGTTGGCCAATCCACCCATTCTTCATTCTCATCGCATGGTTAACAAGTCCATGCGGTGTGCAGCCAAAGCTGCCGAGAACGCAGCCATGAGACTCCGCTTCGCTGCCGCAGGGAAGAAAGTATCATCCGAAGCAGATGACGTAAGTTTGTCTGCTGCTTCCGCGACTCAGCCTGCAGCAGTCGCTGCTGCAGGCGCACGCGGTGATGCACCGCGTGACATCGGAGATTATGAGCTTGAACTCATATACTTTGGCGAGTCTGACGGTGAGACCGACTTGAAGGAGGCGAAAGCCAAAGAAGAGCCAGAGTTGGCTAAATTAGAGCCGACTGAGTCGGCTTCCCGAAGCGCTTTAAGCCTCGCAGATCGTCGTGACATCTTCGGATCGTCCGACGAGTCAGACCCTTCGTCTCCGAGATGGAGTCGTTTGGCTGACAGCGAGAAAGGCGGTGGATTTGGCCACCGGGACGATCCTGACGGTGATGTAATCATGCATCATAGTCCGAGTGATCGGGATGATCCTGGTGTTGGTACTTCTGTGATGTGTATGATTTATTGATATCGTTTCCATTTCTCACGACTGCCGTGCCCGACACCCTTCCGAAAAAAACCGCAAGCAACAATCTATTCCATGTTCCCTAACTAAGGCTGCGGTTCATACCTCCTCGCGACATCGTATCAATAAAAATGCTGGTTACAGCATTGAAGAGAGAGGTTATTGTGTTTATTATACAGTTAAACGCTGTTCGATGTATGTTGTTGCCTAAGCCTAGATGAAAAACTCGGTACTCGATCATGTCCGGTGATTGTCTACTGCTAAACACGTCGGCTCCGCCATCGAAATGACCATGCTACGCTGCTGTACAATAACACTGCATTTTTCCCCACGAATTGGTACGTACGGAACATGCGAGACGCTTACTGCTCTTAAGTGCACGGTCGCCACAGCACCGACGCGTGTCGTGGTGTGTGGTCCCATTTACCGCTTCCAAGGCCCGTCGAACACGCTCGCACAACCATAAAAGGGTGACGAAGACATCAGTAAGGTCTCATAATTGCGGCACCTTCGGCTTCAACACGTTTGAATCGAATAGCGCATGGCTTGAATCTAATCATTTACGAATGCCACACAGTCACATGTTATAGTTGTCAATGTTAAAATCCAAGTTGGACAACATATTGATGGCTTACCATCATTTTCTGTTCGTCGCCCCCTCCTGATCTTTCTTTTACATATCGCGCGACTGTGCGAGAGGCCTGCACGATACCCCCCCCCCGCGCAGTTCGGGGTTGAGCATTGGACGGTCTCCGCCGAAAGTGGGTGGCCTTGAGAGTGGGGAGGGGGGGCCGTCTTGAGTGGATAACTACGGATTGAGGAATTGAAGGATAAAGATATGGTATGCTGATCTAGCGTGGTACACATTAATTCCGTGCTGAAGTGGTGCTGGTTTTGCGACTAGTGCCGGTTTTGCGACGTTTGCATCTGGTTGGTGCCGGTATTGCGACATACTCCATGTTCGGCCGAAGTAAACCTATGTTATATAGTTATACTGACTACTGTGAAGTTTTTTGCGTATAAGGATGAGAGGAAGTTATACTGGTCTTTAATTGGTGCACAAAAAGTTAAGTTATACTCACTACTGGAAACGCTCTACATCGTAATACTTTGAGAAGATCTTAGTCCTTAAAGTATGTTATATGAATTCGAGCAACTTGTTTTTAAGTCATCGATCAGTTGCGTGTAACCATTAAGTCAAGTTGTTGTACTGTAGTTATCTGCAGTGCACTTCTCGCTGTGCAGTAAGGATTACATTAGGCACTTTACTAGCCACGACGAGATTACTTATTCTGTCCGACAGCGGAAGCAATTCTCGTTAACTTGCGCTTTACAGCAAATGACGAAGGCGACGTCACACTTAATATCATTTTTACGGACTTACCCATCGATTAAACTTTGATGCCGTGCACATCATTTCGATCAGTTCGCACTTAGACGGAAATGTAGCGTGCCATAGCCTGCATATCAAAGGTAATTTATAAACTTACACGAACTCGACGACGCGCGTATAATCTCGCACGTCATAAATCAATATGGCGGAAGCCGACGCCTTGATCTTCGCAGCTCTGCAGCAGAGCGAGATCATGTGCGTCTTTTATCGATCACTATCATCACATTATTTCTACTCGTTGTTTGTCCATCACATATACACAGCAAGTTATCCTCACCACTATTTTGTGGTGTTGCAATTTTTTCAGACTGGCACGTTCTCTGACATCGGTATCTGATCTCACGTCGGACGAGCTCCTTGCAATAGTGCACAAGTTTCTGATGCAACTTAAATGCGTAGACAACAGTCCGACCTTTTCGCTTTCTTCTTTCGACGCTATAGCTCCAATGAGCGTCGCGGCAAAACATCGCGTCAGTTTGAAAACTGCAAGTATTCTCAAGGTATTTCTTTGACGCCTATTCGTTATATGTAACCTCAGTAGAGATTTACCTGTTATTGAACGAGGGTATCGGTACATTAAAATATGTGGCTGCTGTAATCTGGTCGTGTATGCAGGAACTAGGGTATGCGGGAAATTGCAGCTATCATCACTTTTTGTATCCAAGCGAGAAAGAGACGAAAAATATTTTGACGTGGATTGTGAGCAAGTTACCGAGGTTCGAAAACGAGGAATTTAAAGAGGAGGGGATGAAGAACGAAGGATTCCTAGATAGCATGGGAAGACGGACAGGAAGTGGGCAAGGAGATGCGGTTCTCGATCGTGGGTCATTGTGTGACATCTTCGTTAGCTGGAAGCGAGAGAAGACGCTTTATATGCTGCCAAACAAGTACATCGAGGGACTGCGAGGGTTCCAGCGACTGCCTCTGCAGACATCTCCGCTTGAATTGCCATGGAAGTCGTCGGGGAAATCGACACGAACGTTGTTCAGAGATTTTCCCAGTGAGTCTGTAAAAGTGACGTCACTTTTGGAGGCTCTCGCAGTAGAAAAATGTGGTGCGACGGTACTTCTTCGAGAAGATGGGCTTGGCGAAGAAGTCGAGACAGAAGGAGTAGACATCCGGATGTGCCAGAGACAAGCGAAGGATGTACAAATAGGGGCGGGGAAGAGTGAACATTTGGCCTTGCAAGCTACTAGTATACAGATCAGCGAAGCTGATAAAACACGATTGCAAACATTCGGCACTGGACTTTCAGACGTGTCTAGATCGTCAGGCGCCTCAGCGCAGGAATCTGCTGGTGAAGGTGCTGGAAAAGTCAACGCGTTCGAAATCGAGGAGCTGAAAGCTGTCGACACGAGTCAAGCAGAACAAGAGACTTCTGCAGGGAACGAAGAGAAGCTTGCTGAAGATACACAGAAACACGTAAGCGACACAGAGCACCGCCTTGTTGCAATGCAAAAAGTGCTACGTCGTAAACGTGGTGAGCTGTACCAGATCGAGCAGCACATTCTTGAAACGCAAAACAGGGGGCAAGAAATGCAGAAAAAGCTTGCAAGACACAAGCAGCTATTGGCGATGCTTCCTGATGCACAAGTCAACATCGAGAAGCTAAACTCAATCTGCGAAATAAATGCGAAAAAGAAGGAGGAGGTAGCGCAGCAAATGGAAGCCGCTCGTGGAGCTTTGCTGAACGAATACGGCGAGTATCGAGACCGGATATTGAGCCGAAAAGCTCGGCGTCGACAACTTATTCGCGAAATGAAGACTTTTCAAACCGAGATGCTGGAATTCAATGGCATTATTCAGTCAAAGAGCGAATATTTGCAAACTTTAGAAAGGGTCCACGAGCGACAGATTGTTAAGCGTGACCAAAGGGAAGACGGTGATGGTAGGGCCATGACACGGAGTGTCTATACGTCACGCATTATGGATATTATCAAGCAGGTCCTCAAGCAAAAGCAGGATATCACAAAGATTTTGGATGACATCAAGACGCTGCAAAAGCAGTTGGATGCTGCTTCAGAGAAGCAAAAGAGAGCTGGAGCTATGGCTGAAGAGAAAATATACAGTGCAGTTAGCAGAAGCAAAAGCGGTAATAGCACGAAGGCTGGCGCATATGAAGAGTGCTACCGCAAGTTTGCACAAGTGAACGAATTGTTCGAAAAGCTCGTACTCGCTGTCGGCAACGTCGGTGAAAATGAGAATGCAGCTCGTGATCTGCAAAATTGGATCTTTCAGTTGGAGGCCCGTGGGAGCAGCAAGCATTTGGACAAGGTGCTTGCTGATCTTGAAAGCGTACGTGGAGAAAACGTCCTTTTACAAAACGAGCTGTGTGCACGTACGAGCTCGTAGAATCGTGTGTGCGAAGATGCAAGCTAATTTTCGACCACTACGCATGGCTGGACTGCGCGCTGCAATTGCTGCTGGGGGTAGAGTGCACTTTTTTACAAATATAAGTGTATACCAGAAAAGCTTACAGATAAAATGAATTGTATTAGATCACTCACGAGCTGCTCTATAAACACCACATGGGTTCAAGTAAAACTTGTGACCTGATCAAACGCAGCTCGAATCAATTACGAACGTCGATTTATATGATACGACCGTCCTTTCATATGAAATTTGTTGAAGTGAGTAGCTACACAGGTGTCAGATTTAGTATTTTAGTCTTGTAATTCATACAGTATATTTTTAGTCTTGTAATTCATACAGTATATTGAGAGCCCAGCGTAGCCTCCTTACCCGACACTGCATTTATGTTGCATCATCAGAAGGACTAGGTAAATTTAGTAGAATCCATACATGAGCTGTCGCCGACCCTTATCAATGTTACTTTGAAGCCATCAAGCGATGATCAGCTTTGCTAATGCGTAAAGCAGATCCATCCTTCGTTTTTTATTAGTCGACGTTAGCCGATAAAAGAGCGACAACAGAGTCGTAAAACCTCCTGCTGATGAGCCTTCATCGTTCATAGCATCATCATGCGATGAGTAAACGGATTGTCGTTGCATCAAAAGTTGACAATCGACGGCACTACAACATTAACATCATAACAGAATATAAATACACTACAGAAGAATCGTTACCTTCCGGAACAGCGGCATAATGTCGATAGTCATTGCAGAGACTACTCATATTCGCCTTTGACTGTTCCACTGCACGCCACGTCAATATCAGCAGCAGCTTGGTGGCCATCGAGAGTATCCCAGCCGTGGTCAGCAAACTCGCCGCTGTCACTGCAAGGCAAGTATCTGGCAGCAGCAGAAAAACTACGTTACGACCATTGCTTGCTAAAGTAATCCAAGCGTACCGAGTGTTCGCCGAGGTAGAACAAATTTCTTGTTGATTACGCAGTGCACGAAGACGACTTAGGTGTGCATGCATCAAGGACGTTAGGTGCTGGACCTGCATGGACGCCATGAAGGCCTCCATGCAGACATCGTTCTGTTTGGATCTACACTGACGTGAGACATTTCCGATCCATGTCACAGTAGAACTCCGTGGCTGGTCGTACCTCTTAAAATCGGAAATCACCTGTTTTGCAAGACCGGCCAATGTGTCGTGCGGTTCGTCACCACTCGAGACGTCACTGTTGATTGCGCGGAGCTCAATCTCCACTTCACGTAGCTCCTTCAGTGCAGAATCCACCGACTCTTGCAGCATACGCGTCGAGCGCTCCAATTCTGCCGACTGCCGACGCTCTTCTTCTAGTTTCAAGAGAAGCGCCTTCTTCTCGTCCGTAGCTTGACTCTGACCTTTCACTGGCTGCTTTCCACCTGTCGTCGATGTAATCAGCACTATCGTCTGCTCAGCGTTTGTCACGCGCCGAGCAAGTTGGTCTTGATACGCACACGCTTGTGCGAGTCGTGCGTCCAGCCTCTCGTGTGCCTTAAGTGACTCTTTACCATCTTTCTCTTCCACTTCATGCAGCTTGACGTCCACAGATTTCAAATACTGTAATACGCTCGATAACTCATGACGCAGTCGACAATTCTCCGCCTCAATCTTCAGTCGGTCTTGCTCCAACACTTGAAACCGCTTGTCGACTGATCGCTGGCATAGAACAATTGCATTGTCCATGCTCTCCTTGTCCGATCGAAAAGCCTGGACTTGAGCCTGCAACACCGTGACAAGCTGTTGACGCACAACATCCATCGCTTCATAACGTTTAATCTCATCAGCCGCTCGGGTCTTGATCATCTCCAGCTGCTGCACCATCTCGTCCTCACTATACACTTGACTTCCAACCTGTTGATCCTTCACTTTTAACGCCTGCAACACCGGCCGCAGCCTCTCTCCAGCATCGGTTACCCCCTTTTCCTCGTGTTCCACCTCCTTCGCTCTGCTCTCGCTCTGCAGCTCAGAGTCCGTCACACTCTCTGCTTCGAGACGTACTGTCTGTACAGCGACAGAGTCCGAACCTTCGCCGTCACTCTCTTGCAGCACGTGACGAAGCATCTGATCCGCTTCTGCTTCTCGTTGCGCCTTCTCCGCTTGCCTCGCTACCGCCCGCGCCACCTGCACGTCCCTCATGAGCATCTCGATCGTCTGGGCAGCTTCCAGCATCTGGACGTCCTGGTCTTGCAGCTGTCTTTGAAGCTGATGCACTTTGCGTCTTCTCTCTTCATCGCTTTGTAACGAACTTGCGCGCTGCGTCTGCTGCGCTTCCAGCTCGTCCAGACGACGCTGTTGGTCGAGGGTTTCTTCGTATAGGCGATGGATCTCCGCCTGTTGCTCCTGCAGCGTCGGAAAGTTTGCGTAGAAGCGCTGGATCCATAGAGACGACGTACTGCTCGCGCTGCTTGGCAGCATCTCCATCAGCTAGCCAGGACAGGCGGCAGTGCGGAAGGAAAGTTGAAGTGACCATCACTCTTTTCCGCACTGCTGCGTCATGTCATTATTTTGCATGTCACTCAAGCGGGACCGTCGTCAGTGCATAATTTAGAATAAGAATGAACACGGCGTTGACTTGGCGGCGATGCTGCGTAGGCTTGCGACGCGACTTGTCGAGTACAACAGCGACATCATATACCATCCCTACTCTTGCCACTAGCCGCGAGAAAGGTCTTTCATTTGAGGTGCAGGTCGTGGCTATCATGCAGTCGCTCAAGTGTGAGCTCCAGCCAACGCAGCAGTCCCAAGACGGCGGTATTGATCATCGGGTATAGATAAAATAATGTACTGAATTAATAGAAAGGAAATTGACATGTCACCCCGTACTAGCTATTAAGCTCATGGTATTGCTACTTTGTCGTAGGGATTGTGGACACTACCGGACATGGAAGTGGATGTAGTAACACAGTGCAAGAACGAAAGCAAACCCGTGGGTGTCAAATACGTTCGGGAGTTCCACGGGGTGCTAAAAAGCGTTTTCCCACCGACAACGGTGGGACTATTCGCCTCGGCGTCAGGCTTCAGTCTGTACGCTCAGCGATTTTTACTCCGGATGACCCATCCCGCAATACTGTGTACTGTCGACACGGATCTTGATTGTCTCACGTCTTTCCAACTGAACGATCGGGCCCAGACGTTACTACCAAAGCTCACGGTTGGTTCATTGTTCGTGCGTCAGGAACATGCTCTTGTGCTCACTTATGGCAACCTAATCCTCGGGTGAAGACGCAGCAGTTTCTCATTTCATCCAATAGAGCTCCAGGAGCGTAAACATTTTAGTTCACACCGCGCCGCAAACCTGCTACTCCGCTGTGATTGGTCAAGCCATATCTCTGATGATCTGATTGGTCAATTGTTGTGGACTAAATCAATTACTCACAGACCCGCCCATATCCCCTACCGCCAGCTGTCGTACCGTCGTCATACAGTAGCAGCTCGCCAAGTATCTCACTGACTTTCTCACTCTCATGGCCACGTCGCTGGACCTCGCTGGTCTGCAATTCATGGCTCAATCGTTCCGCAGCAGCTTCCTCATCCAGGCGCTGATGGTGCTCGTGCTCGGGGTGGTACTGCGCTACGTGATCATGGCCTGGCGCGCGGGTCTCGAGCCGTACGAGGTGGAGACGTGTCCACCCATCAACCCACACGTGCATTATCGCTACGGGGTGTCGCAGATGCAAGGGAGACGGCCGTACATGGAGGACCGCCACACGGCTGTGGCGGACCTGAATGGAGACCCCACGCAGAGTTTCTACGGCATCTTTGATGGGCACGGGGGCGACGGGGCGGCAAAGTAGGAGAGAGAAGATAAGTGTGTGATGGACTAATGCGCTCACTTCAATGTGCTGCTGCAGTTATTGTGTACAGGCTATGTGTCAGAATGTGATCCGAGAGCCGTCGATCACGAAAGAACCAGCAGAAGCGCTGAAAAGCGGTTTTTTGCGAACGGATCAAGAGGTTTGCAGGCCTTTTTGTATCCAATCATTTTTTAGAAATTGGTTGAAGTGCTGGACTAAAGCAGGTAATTTTTCTCTATATCTTCTTGCAGTATTTGCAGATTGCCAATAGCAAAAACTCGGAGGATGGAACGACGGCGGTCGTGGTGTTTACACAAGGCAACGAGATGTTTGTGGCACATGCAGGAGACTCTCGAGCTGTGCTGGTGCATCGCAGTGGCGACGTGTCGGTGTTGACTTCAGATCACAAACCGAACCGACCAGACGAGCGCCGTCGGATTCAAGAGCTAGGAGGGTCGGTCGTGTTTTGGGGCGTATGGCGCGTTGAAGGTATTCTTGCCGTGTCTCGAGCGATTGGGGACCGTATGCTTAAGCCACTCGTGGTAGCCGAACCCGAAGTAAAAGAGCTGACGCGAACGGAGGAGGATCAGTATTTAGTTTTGGCAAGCGACGGTGTCTGGGATACGGTCTCAAATGACGAGGTGGCGCAGCTGGTGCTTAAATACGAAGACCCGCAGACAGCAGCACAGCATCTCATGGAAGAGGCGTATGCGCGAGGCAGTATGGACAATATCTGCGTCATGGTCATTGATTTGAGAGTCTGAGTGTATCTTCCTTGTATATATATATGTAGCTTTTCAAAAATGAACTGTTTTGTCTTGATTGGTGCAAAGTAGTAATGAGGCACGTGCGAGTGTCCCGCAAAAAGACGGAAAATGTTTGGTAATGTAGATAGAAGATAGCCAAGTGTTTACAATTGCGACGCAGCATTTGGCAAATATTAATTGATGTGTATGAAAGTACTAGGCCTGACCATTTATGTTGTATGAGAGCCTCGATAAGAAACAAGACGTTTGTCAAAAGAATAAGATGGTCATGCAATCATTTAAAAAGTAATGATCAGGAGTAATTTATATAAGTGAACGCACATGTCAACAATAACTGTTGCGATCGTGCAAGTAATTATGTTTAAACCAGTGTAGTATTTCATCATACAGTATTGACGTGGAATGGAAGAGGCACTGGCAATATGCAGTGTTCTGTTTGAATCACAGGCGTTATTTTTACAACCTGTCGGTTCGATTTTCAATTCAGCCTACTTTAGTGATCTTCACGACATCTTTCTCGCACAGGTGGAATTCGTGCAAGACTGAACGTCCAATAAAATTACCACCAGAAAGCGTTAATACGTACTGTCGAGATGTGTTTTCACACAAAGCTGCTAAATTCACGGCGCAAAACGATACACGTAGGACAGTAAGACATTACTGGAGCCATAAGAACGACTGCCTAGGAAGGAAAAGGATCGTTAGGCTGCCATAGCAGCTTTAATCATATCAGTGGATGAGAACAGTTCTTAGATGATTAGACTAATTTTTTCGCGCTGCAAGTGCAGCCCAACCTAAAATAATGGAATCGAGTTGGCAGATGGACTACGCAATCAAGTGTTCAAATTGTCAACACCGAGCTACAACTGAAAACGTCAAATACTTTGCTGTGGATGCGCTAACGAAATTGTCCTCGTTTGATAATGTACATAAGTAATTCATTGTATGATCTATGCTGTGCTTGCAACATTGCTTCTAAGTTGTTGACCAGCGTCCTTTTTAGAGCGGCATAATGGCTTCTCTCTTGGCGTGCGAACCACTACGTAAATCAGTTTTTTTCATCCAAGGCCCCTTTGCTTAATGCATGAGCGTACCTCTTCTCGCCAGGTTTAACGCTGTTTAGCGCTGGCATATGAATGAGGTGATCGCACCATAAACGCGCATAATGATGATATTTTCTTGAAAGATAGTCACAAGATTGATAACAAGTTTCCTCAGTTCGACTAAGGCAAATTTTGTTTGTTTAAGCGGGAAGGCAAAGCTGCCCTTGTCCAGATAAATTTAAAATAGTTAAGCTGCGCTCACATTGTTAAAGTCCGTAACTTTTGATGAGGGTGCAGTTGCGCAGTTGCATCCACAAAAACAGGCACCTCCTGGGTTAGTACGTGTAGCGTGTGGACTGTTAAATGAGCATGCATACATTATTTTCAGTGCTGAAGATTTTATGTCGAGCTGTAGCACCGAACAGGTCCGTATTCACTACTTGCGCCGTGATGAAAGGTACCCATTGTGTGATCCCAACTGGATCTTATTCACTGATTTATGAGCAAAAGGCGCCTCACACCATTCACATGATACTGAAGCCACAAGACGAAATCCTTTACATTGCATTGCGCTATCCGACGCAATGCAAAGTAAAGAATTTTGTCGTTCTGGAAATAGGCAAGCCTTATCAATAGGCCTGCCCTGGCGGTAGGATATACCTTGTCCAGCGTCGAAAAGGACGTTTGCAGATTTTCTCGATATCATGTGCCCCTAGTAGCTATGGCATCAGGAAAATTGCTAGAGGAGGTGCCGACGTCGCGTCTCACACGTTCGGTGATGCATCTCCTATGGTTATCAGCATAGCTAACTACGGACTTCCACTTTGATCAATTACGCATATTATTGTACACCCGGGAATTTTCTTCATAGTTGAAGTTACACATTGCTCGTTCCCGCCTGACAATAATGTGGTAATAACGATCACGCTAGACTTTGCCTCAGCTAGCTCCCCGTTTGTGAAAGCTGGTTATAAATTCTCGTTTTAGGATCATTTAGATAGCATGCCCTGATGCATTAACACTTTTCCATAGAATACGATTCGTTTGGCACGGTTGAAGAGCCTTGCAATGGTGAGTGTTCTTTCGGTTAACTATATTCCAACTGAACACGGAACGTGCTGCCGATTTACAAAAATGTGGAAATCATTTCCTGATGAACCGGGTTGATATGATGAAAAGGCCTGGTAGCTATACCTAGCAAGTCGATTTTATGACTAGCGAATAGAGACACTCATAGCAAAAGTTGCTGCTAGATAGCAAAGTATTGGCTACATACGACTGCACAGTGGACAATTATAGTCAGTCGGCAACCTTTCGCTGGATACACAAACCGTTGTCTGCGTGGATGGTCAACACATACTACACTCCCGAAGCGTACAAAACTTCAATAGTTACACAGCTGCCCCCTGATTAGGCAACGTTGGAGAATTACATTGTGTCAGCCTTAAAGAAGTGACGAATCTATGGCCTGATTGTTCTACCACAACTTTTATCGATTGAAAGCCTGCCGTGCCAAGCTGGTTGGCGTGCGATACAAATACAACGACCTGTGCCTGATACGGAGCGTCGTGATACGACACTGTCTGAGCAGGTAAATCATTCAGCGAATCAGGTTGCGATCTGGTAGGCAGCGGTTTCGTATCCATACACCGCATCATAGCCAGTAGGATGAGTAGGTGGAAGACGTGTTATTCGCTCTCTTTAAACATTTCACCGTGAGGGTTTACGATATCTTTCGAAGCCATGACCGCAACACGACTCCACTAAGTTATGCTGGCTCATATCTGGCAATACATGACCTTCCTTCCATTTTGGCTGAGCATTAAGAGGGCCATACATCATCTACCACTTACTGATACAACACGTTCCAAGGCGAGGTGTACAGACGACTGGAATCGACGATGCCCCTGCATTATCCAAAGTGACAGGGCATTCGATCGTGTTAAGCACTCTTGAGAAAGACACTGGCAATTTTACAACAAGTGATTGCAACCTACAACTTCAACCAAGGTGTCTGGTATGTCATCAGCATATGCAATACAACAGTGCGTACCTATGTACCCCCGAAACGAAGAATCACGCAGAAGCAAAATAGTCTTCGTTGAAAAACCTCGCTCATCTTCCCGACTGAGTTATGCCAATACCAAGGTCTAGTCACCAGCATAGGTGCGTCACACCACGATCCAAAACACTACACAACCCGTTTCGTTCCCCTGGATCCAAAACGCCCCCGCCTCCGCCAACTTCAACAAGGCCCAATCAATCCCGCACACCCTCCGCATCGTCACAACTCAAGTTACCGGCAACAACCGAGTGACCATCACTCCACGAACCACCATGTCCACCACCACCATCACTCCTGCGCCCCCTCCCGCCTTCCAGCGTCTGCCTTCGTCCGCCGTCCCGCAAAAGTACCACATCAACTACGAGCGCATCGACCTGCTCAACTTCCGCTTCGAAGGATCCGAGCGCGTCCTCCTGCACGTGACCGAGTCGACGTGCGTCCTCACGTGTCACGCCGTCGAGCTCCACGTCTTCCATGTGTTCGTCGATGACGTCGCCTCGCCGTGGCGAACCCAAGAAGCGACCGCGATCCACTCCAACCGCCTGGACGACACGATCGCGTTCCATTTTGCCGAGCCGCTGCGTGCCAACGCGTCCGTCACGCTCCGTCTGCAGTTCCGCGGCGTCCTGAACGACCAGTTGCGGGGCTTCTACCGCACCGAGTACGAGGCCAAAGGCGAGCAGCGCGCGCTCGCAGTCACGCAGTTTCAAGCCTGTGACGCGCGCCGCGCGTTTGTGTGCTGGGACGAACCGGCTCTAAAAGCCACGTTTGAGATCTCCATGGTGACGGACACGGACGTCGTCGCCTTGTCGAATACGCACGTGGTCGAGACGTTCACGCGGCCACGGGCGAACGCGCATCTCCGGCACGAGACGCGCGCAAAGGACAAAGTAGACGGGACCCTGGAGAAAGTCTGGACGTTTGCCGAAACGCCCGTCATGTCGACGTACTTGGTCGCGATGGTCGTCGGTGAATTTGACGTGCTCTCGGACGTGACGAACGAAGGCGTGACGGTGAGTGTCTATACGGCGCCTGGACAGAGCGCGCGTGGCTCGTTTGCGCTGGACGTCGCCGTCAAGGCCTTGTCGTTTTTTACCGAGAGCTTTAAGATCCCGTATCCGTTACAGAAACTCGATATGGTGGCAATCCCGGACTTTCTAGGAGCGATGGAGAACTGGGGACTCGTGACGTATACGGAAACGTATTTGTTGGTGGACCCGAAACTCAGCAGTCACGAGATTAAAGCTGATGCAACGCGTGCAATCTGTCACGAACTGTCGCACCAGTGGTTTGGCAATTTAGTGACAATGACTTGGTGGACGGGGCTGTGGCTGAATGAAGGATTCGCCCAGTTTATGGAGTTTGATGCGGCCGATCACCTTTTCCCGCAATGGAAGTTGTGGGAGACGTTTGTGCAAGATATTACGCTCCGATCGGCCTTTGTGAGGGACGCGATGGTGTCGTCGCACCCGATTGAGGTGGTGGTGAATCATCCGGATGAAGCCGATGAGATCTTTGATGCGATCTCGTATAACAAGGGATCAAGTGTCGTGCGGATGCTATCGGAGTATCTCGGTCGCGATGTGTTTTACCGTGGCGTGCACGACTACCTGTTGAAGTACAGCTACAAAAATGCTGTGACGGAAAACCTGTGGGAAGCGCTGGAAACGACGTCTGGCCAGAAGTTGAAAAGCATGGCGGATACGTGGACGAAACAGGTCGGCTTTCCGTTAGTGACATTGACGCAACACGATGACGGCAAATGCACACTAGTTCAGCAACGGTTTTTTGCCGATACGAGCTTGGACAAGACGGACAACACGTTGTGGGATATTCCCCTGACTCTTTGTACGTCGGAGGACCCGAGCGCTATCAAACGCCTTGGGATTTGGAGCGCGAAAACGTCGTCTCTACAGCGCTCGACGACGGTCGAGACACCGTTGGTAGCGGGTGATGACATAAATAGTCAGATTAACGTACCAGCAGGACCAAAGGGCTGGATCAAGTTGAACCCGAACCAGACGGGTTTCTACCTCGTGAACTATTCTCCGGCACTATGGAAGCGTCTCGAGGTTCCTGTGAGAGAACAGATACTCGGCGTTCCTGATCGTGTGAGCCTGTTGAATTCAGTGTTCGCATTTGCTCGCACTGGGGTGTTGAGTCTGCCAGATGCTTTGGACTTTACGAGCGCATACGTCGACGAGACGGCGTCTTTGTGCTGGAAAGAGATCTCGCGCAACATGGGATATTACTCCAACTTGTTTAGCGATGAACCGTTCTTTTTAATGTTCCAACAGTACGTGCGCACTCTGTTTGCACACGTCATGTCGCGATTGGGTTGGGATGCTGACCCATCGAAGCAAGCTGACGCTGACGAGGGCGAGTTCCGCAAAATAGTCATTCATTGCTTGGGTCTTGCCGATGACAAGGATGTGATTAACGAAGCGAAGAGGCGCTTTCACGCATACATTGGAGGCGATTTTACTGCACTTTCGGGCGATCTGCGTCGTGCCGTGTTTGACATTGAAGTTACGTCTGGCGATGCGTCCAGTGCCAAGCTGCTGCAAGAATTGCACAACAAGAGCGATTTTGCGGAGGAACGCGACGACTGTCTTGCTGCGATGGGATCAGTGACTGATGCATCGGCCAAGCTTCAGGTTTTAGAGTGGGCAGTAGAAAATGTGCGATCGCAAGGCATTCATCACCCATTTATCAGCGTGGCAAGTGACAAAATTGGAGCCGAAGTAGCATGGCAGTATCTGCAAGACAAGTGGGACTTTCTGGTCAAGAAATATTCGGCCACAACCCTAGGGATGATTGTGTCTGGAGCCGTCTCTTGCTTTCCAACCGTGGCGATGACTAAAGAGGTAGAGGCTTTCATGGTAGACAAGGACACGTCGGGATACAAGCGTCGCCTTGATGTTGCTCTAGAGGCAGTACGTCTCAAGAGCGCCACGTTCGGTCGTGACCGCGAACCCCTGGCGAAGTGGCTGGAGAATCGAGAAGCAAGGTAGCTCGTGGGCGGATCAATTGCTTTATATTAACGACATGCTTTGTTTCACGATCTCCTGTCACTCACGTTGGGCCAGTTGTGGTAACAAGTGCTACTGACTTTAGTTGTTGTTCTGATCCGCAGCTTTAAGAAGTAGTAGGTAGCGGACCGTACAGCAACTCATCGAATGCCATCGTTCGGCAAGCCAATGTGCTATGCACGACAAAAAGTGATGGGGGACTAAAAATTACATCGCGGCGCTGGATGCTTCACATCTCGTTTCAAGCAGTTTCAATGATTTCCAGCGTGCACGGATTACGATGTTATGACGATCGCAATGACTATGTGGTTGATGTTCAGGAACATTTGTGATCAAGTTGCACAATGCATCACCTAGCGCTTCCGTTTTAATGTTTGGCTCAAGGCTTCCACCGAAAATCGAAATCTATGCGTTCTATATGTATAACCATTCCCCAATACATCATGTAAGCATGCATGCATCTCTGTTAATATATAGTTATCGATAGATACAGATAGACAAGGCACTTGTAGCCCCTCCGTGGAGACTATAAGGTCTGAAAAACATTTGACGCAATGATTGTATTTTCCTTTAACTGACCTTGCCACCTCAGGAAGTGGAGGAAGTTTATCCCCAAAACGCCAAGCGTTATCTCCATCATTGATGTAGATAGGAACGAAAAGCATACGCTAGGTGTCAGACAAGTCACGACTTCATGTCGAGCACACTTCTGCAAAAGAGCCATATTTACAACTTCGCGTGCTTCTTTGTGTCTTCTGTCACAGTCAAGTTGTTCAACTAAAGCTTAATTGCCAGCGCGTGAGGTCGACAACGTTCGCATCATAGTATTATGCTTGAAAGGGGCCTAAATACGCATTATAACAATGATCAAGAAGCAAATCAACGACTGACGCGAGTTTACTAATATGTCGCGACCCCCTACCAGTATCTTTGCCATAACAACACAGAATGACAGCGGAGAAGTGATCTGATGCTCGTCAGTGCACGTCACCATCAACAAACTCGTAGTGCATGTGACTGGTATACGCCGGTCAACCTATGCTGCAGCATTGGATTCGATTCAATCACGTCATTCTGCGTCGAGTACACTGGCGGATGCCACGGCTCGCCCCACAAAACACTGATTTTCTTCTTGAGTACAAGTATCTAACCCGTCGCAACTTCTGCATACCAACTGAAGACCTCCGGTGATGACCCTTTTTTATTTAGGACAACGCAAATATGAAAGCACGTTAGCAAGCACCCTCGAATTCTGCTTACGAACAAGTTGCGCAATTGCTTGTCGTCGGTGGGGGACCAGCACCGATAGAATCGTACGGCTGGTGCGACTGGTACACTGGGTCAACTAGGTACTTCGTAAAGTCAAACACGGACACTTGGCGAGAAGGCCGAGCAATATTAACGCATCACTTCGGTCCAAGAAACGCTTAAACTGGTGACACACATCCGTATAGAGGGCGCATGTTGGATCACATGAACTACGATGTTTGTTGTAGTATACATGCCTCCACTTTTTCCAGCTGCTTGCTTAGGTTAATGAGTCGCTCGCCGTCCGTCGACTTCGGACTATGGCAAATAGGTACACGCGTATTCGACCTGCTGCCAAGCGTACCAGTAACTTCTTCATCGATTACCAGCTGCTGTAGACGTACAGGATTGCTGATAAGGCTGCAGATCGTTCTCGACAATATAGAAGCTTCGACTTGCAAACTCAAGCACTCTTGCTTTGCATCGACGACCCAGCGAGGCTGCTTTTTCGACCCGTCGTAGCGACGTGAAAGTTTGTCAGCGACTCTTTGTTGTAATTCTTGGAACTTTGCAAAAGTCCAGCCCCATCGCTTTGACACCGACTCGATCTGAAGAATACGGTCAGCCACCCGCTGAACATCTTCACTCCTGATTCGGTTGTTGCATTCTAGTCTTTTGGATGTTGCCGAAAGGAGACGGCGTGTTTCCTGGAGCTGCTCCATCACAGCTTGCCTAGCCACATCCAATGAGCTGGAGACTTCAAGCCGCTGAGTATACTTCCGGACATCGTCGTCCCGAATGGCAAGGGCCGATTTGTAAATTCTAGCAGCTTTCAACAGATTTCGGTTCTCGCGATACGTCGCTGTGTAGTTCCGGTAGCACTCTCGTAAATCTTCAAGTAAAACGCGATTGCGATCATTGAGATCGACTAGGTCTTTTTCGGCGTCCTTACCCACACCAAATAACCCAATAATAACAGCTTCGTCAGCACTCTTAGTCCATGACCAACTAGTCATCTCTCGAATCCCACATACCTTCTTGTCATTCTTCAGTACACGAATATCGTCTCTTACCTGGCGCAATTCCTCGTTGATATTGGCCTTTTCAGCTTTCAAGTACTGCAGATCTTCTCTAACCAGCAACATTTCTCGCTCGTGCGTTACGCGCTGCTGATCGCACCTGTGCGTCCATGTCTTTTACACCAGAGACAAACTCAGCCATACACAAGCTAACGTTACAAAACCCACACGAACTCAACCATCGACTAGCTAACGCTACAAAAAAACCTCGTCCAACTCTTTCCGGAGCTCATCGCGCTGCCGCCTCACTTGAGCCTCCAGTTCGTACATACGGTGCAAAGCGGTCTCGTAGTCACCTTTGAGATCGCGCATGGCTTTCCTTTCTCCTCTGAGATCGGTCGACAATTTATCAACTTGTTCCTGCAAATTACTGGCGTCTGAAAGGCTCTTTTCTCTCTGCTTTGTCATCGCGTCCAACTTATCGCGGAGTTTCAAGCAGATCCGTTGGTACTGCTTGATTGCGGTCGACGACGATGCAACAGCACAGCTGCCCTTTTTCTGCTCTTCTGGTGATGGCGGTGCTCGATCTCCTGCAACCTTTGCTTCTTCTACTTGAGCCTTGAGATCGTCCACGACGCGGGTAAACTCTAACGTACGCTGACGGAGCTCGTGCTCACGCGCGTTCAGCGTGACGCGCAGCTCGGCCAGTTCCACGAGTGCCTCGGTCTTTGTAGAGTCTTCTCCTCCCTTTAGTAGCAGCAGCTGCTCTTCTAGGTAATTGATCCGTAGCGCCATGTTGAATGCGTCGCGGACTTGCTGCGCTTGCTCGGCCGCCTCCTGTCGCAATAGTCGTCCTGGCGGTCGAGCAGCCGCGCTGTCTGTGCTGTTACAAGTGCTACCACGAAGCGACGAGACGTCCATTGTAACAAATTGAAAGTGAGCGAGGGAGTGAGTGAACTTCAGTGCGGAATGAACGTCCTTGCCTCGTTTCGGCTTCACGAGTGCGGAATGGCGTACAGGTTGAAGCGCAAGAGAGTGATGGTCACTTCAACATTGCAGCAAAACGGATGGGATCTCGTGTAGCGTACACAATCTAGAGCCAACCCGCCAGTAAAATGTCAAGCACTGGGAATGGCGAGTCCAGCCGCGAGTCGCACGCGTATTTGGGCTTGCTAGAGACAGTCGACCACCGTCAGCGCTCTTTCTACCCTGACCATAAGCTCCTGTTTCTACCGCTGATTTATCTACCGGATATTGTACGTCAGAGCTGTCTACGAGTCATACTATCGAGAAGATCACTACTAACCCTTTACCTGTCGAGATGCTCCACAGGTTTTATTCCCAGGTGATGATCTACCGCTTCGGATGCTCCCAGACTCGCTACTCGGTGGCATTCAAGACCTGATATCAAGGGAAGGCTCGCTATTAGCGGTGCTGCCTCCCCACCAGACGCGACCGCACTATGGCGTGACGGTTCAAGTCGAGCGCTTTAGCGTCGAAGACCACAGTGCACGGATGACTGGCGCCGCGCGGCAGCGTTTCCGACTCAAGAAAAGGCTGCAAGGCGATCGGAATGCTGGTATTTTCTATGGAGAAGTTGAGATCTTGCCGCAAGACCGCGCGCCGTCGATGCCCTTTGATCATTTGTGCTGGCAGCGGCAAGTGGACGATATAAAAAAGGGCCCAAACATTATCCGACCGAGGAGTCTGCAACGACTGCGGGGGCGGCAGTTCCCAGCGTACTACGGCCGCGCGACCTACGCGCTGTACGATGCCCGAGTGCTCGTGCACCGGATCCAGCACATGTTGCTGACGAACATGCACGGGGAGTGGTTTCGAAAACCGTGCGGGACGGACTTATCCGCTGAGCAAGAGAGCAGTGACGAGCAGGAGACGAAAACGTTGCTAGTGCAGTATTTGTCGCTCCCGAGCGATCAACAGGACCCGAATCTGTTTGCGTTCTGGGTCGCTCGGAACTTGCCGCTCGACACGGCACAGCGACTGGAACTCTTGATGATGGACTCGACGGTGAGATTGCTACGGCGAGAGATTGAGCTACTGGAGCAGGTTCAAGAGGATATTTTCTGTTTCTACTGTGGCGCGTTCCTTGCCAACACGCGGGACATTTTCAGTATGACAGCGCGCGGTGCAGCAGGTGGCACGTTTGTCAATCCGGGAGGCCACGTCTTTCAAGTGTTGACGCTGCGCGAGGTGGACCGTGCACATGTGGTTGTAGACATGTCTCGTCGGACTGAAGACACGTGGTTTGTAGGTTATGCCTGGAGCATCGCACATTGCAACGCTTGCTACCAACATCTGGGGTGGCGGTTTGACCGAGTGGATGCAACGCGCTCACCTGCTACTTTTTTCGGATTCCGGCGGACCGCACTCACTCGATCCCGAGACTTGCGACAAGTGGATCCTCGATCTCTGCACTTGGATGGGTACGATACAGACGACTTTGACGTATCCGTGGCGTCGAGCGATGGCAGCTCAACGACCGCTATTAGCGAAGAACTGTCGTTGCTGTAAAGGTTTTGTACTATCCAGCAAAGAAGAGCGAGAAACAAGCGACTAACAAACGCAGCTCCAGTGTCATGTTTAGTGTTATTTCCTCTACTGCAGCAGCAGCAGCGTATGGCAACAAGCAGTATACACAGGAGCCTGTCAAGCCAGCAGCACAAGATCGCGCAGGAGTTCCGCTCAGTTGTCTGCGACGATCCACGTGTCGAGCGCGCGATCGTAATTGCTCATCTCCGCAGCAGTGAACCACATGGAAATCTCGTGCTTGGCCGAGTCCGGGCCATCTGAGCCGTGCACGAGGTTGCGGCCCGTGGAAATGCAATTGTCGCCACGCAGAGTGCCAGGGGCTGCCTGGTTAGGGTTTGTGGCTCCCAAGATCTTGCGACCCGTGAGGATCACGTCCGTGCCTTCCCAGACCATGCAGACGATGGGGCCCGAGGTGAAGTAGTCGACGAGACCGGGGAAAAAAGGGCGCTCCGACAGGTCGGCGTAGTGCGCTTTCGCACGCTCTTCCGTGGCCGTCATGAGCTTGAGCGCGACGAGCTTGTACCCCTTCTTCTCGAAGCGAGCGATCACTTCACTGATGAGGCCGCGCTGCACGCCGTCTGGCTTGATGGCAATGAACGTGCGCTCCTTCGAGGTACCAGGCACGCCAGCGTGAGGCGTAATGGTCTGGGCGCTGGTGCCCTTGTTCTCGGCGATGGGCGTGGCGGTTAGTGCGAAAGCCGCGACGCCAGCAGCTGCAGCGACGGCCAGAGCAGCGGGTGCTTTGATCGATGATGCGGCGCGGGATTGCGTGGCGAAGGTGCGCCTGGCGCTGCGCTTGGCGGCAGAAGCGATGCGGGAGGACACGCGGGTGAACATGCTTGGGGGTGGAAGGAGAATCTGAAAGTGTGACGTGCGAAGGGTGACGACCGTCGACTTGCGATCGCGCGATCGTTGTCAAGTGAGTTTTCTAAATCTCCAAAGACAGTACGCCGGATTCGTGGTCCAAGCTCGTCGATTGGTAGCCGAAGATATGCATAAAAGCATGGTAAAAGGAGCTGGTGAAGTAGCTTTTCGTCTTTATTTCGCACCACACGTTTTAGCTTTGCCTTCAGCTTACAGTTCTAAAGTCATGAAATGCTATTTATTAGATCGGAAGTGTAAAGTAGCAAATTTGCCAGCATGCTAGAAGGTGACTGTAAACCTTAGGTCACGCATATGGAGTGCTACGATTGGTCTATAGCGTCCAGCATCATCCAGTCAATTGCAGCAGGTTACTTGGGTATAGTGGTTGCTGGTCATTATTGAAAAGGAGTCGAATGGCTGATGTTACGCTCTTTAATCAGCTCAAGCCAAAATATAATCAATAAGCTTAATTAGGAACGGGGGTTTTGCGTACTCACAAAACATATTGCATACTCGCTACGATAGCGTTTTGTAATCACAAACTTTTTGCTGTCTTAACAGAGAACTGATCTAGTCACACATTATCTCCCTGAACCCACACTATGTTCGTGGATTTAATATTTACACCCCTGTTCCCTTTTCTCATACTTTTTGTGTACTACGTGAAGCGGGGAAACCCAGCACTTGTTTGTTTTTAGTGTGCAATCCATAGGAATGTGATGGTGCGCGTGGCAAGCCGAACGCTTATTTAGTGAGCAAAGCCAGAGAGCATGCGTCCGAGCTCATATATTCTATGAAGGTGAGTATAGTCGATGCTTCCACTTGATCAAAATGGATTGGAGAGGTGTATCTCTATTTAGTGTCCTTCCGCACTTTTGCGAGTGCGTTGTACACTGTAAATAGTGCCGCAACGGCATTTTTATGTATACATCTTTCGAAAACTAAAAAAACTAGCGGTTTAATACTAGCACAGAAGTTTTTGACTACTTCAGCCTGCCCTATTGGCAATTTCCCGGTAAGTTGTATGGGCCAGTATGATGGAGTGACGGCTCTAGCTTGTGTATGTACTCCAGCATTTTCAACCTTCATTTATTCGGCTCATCGAGGTAATTTTGCTCTGGAGCGAAGGGCAATCGACCCGGCGTATCTGGTCTTACATTGGCGCAGATCTATAATTATTTGCACATTTACGGCACCTTGGTCATACTAGAGGTAGCGCTCTTCCTACGATTGATGTTTTTATCCAAATAGTGTAGTCGTGGCCACGTGCGACTACTATCAGCATCCTTAAATCTCTACCACTTGAATACTTAACAGCGTCCTTGAGTTACTACCGCTAGAATAATTTGTTTCGGCGGAGGAATCATCTGGTGTGTGATCATGACATGGACTGGGACTGTCGCATGTGAGCGGTGCGGAAGAAGATCGATATGACGCTCAACGGCGCGAAAGGAGATCAAGCCATAGTAGCTGCGGTACTTGCGTGGGGCTTAATGCGATAGTGTCAAATTGGTAAGAGCAGTAGGATATAAAGAACTGGTATGCATGGGATGCTTCGTGGTGACCTTGGGTTGATGTTGTTTCACTCAAAAAGGGCAAACATGTTCTACAATACCAGACGTGCGATCTCATCACTCCTACACACGTCCTTGTACGCAAGCGAAATATATAGACCAACCTCACTTTCCGCACCTCGGCTAGATGCGCTCCCTCCAATCAAGCCGCAAAGCCACCATTAGGGGTGTGCCTTATGCAAAAGGTGATTGAATACTGTATCTCCCCAGCTTAATTATCTGCGTCAATTGTGTAAAAATACGTACTAGCAGTGTGTACATACCGAATTTTAGAGAGGGAGTAAATGTAAGGGGAAAGGGTATAATCAAAAAAATATCAATTCCCATTCATTATTGGTGGATAGAAACTGATAAGACCTTGCATATCGATTCCTTGTTCATATTCTTATACTTATTGTACCCACACATAATGAGCCAGACAAAGGACACGACGAAGCAGCAGGCGGCAGCAGACGCTGGCTCCGACGATGAGGAGCCGCAGACGCAGAAGGTGAAGAGCGATAAAGACGAGAACAACGCTATGGCGAAGCTCACGGACCTCGTGGAGGAGAAGCAAATGGACGAGAACAAAATGAAGCTGGCGTTCCAGGCGCTGTGTAAGCAGGAGGAAGCCAATAAAGAGGCGGAGCGGCTGCTGGAGAAGAAACTGGCAGCAGTGAAAGTCGGTAAAGACGATGTGGCGCTCGTGGCTCAGGAGATGGAGATCTCGATGCAGCAAGCAGACCGCAAACTGCGCGAAGCCGACGGCGACGTTGTCAAGTGTCTGCATGCGCTCATTGCGGCGTAATTCCTCTGTAGATAGAGGGCTTTAATTGGAAAGCAGTGGAATTACTCTGTCTTTTGGCATTTGTCTTTTGTTCTACTAAGAAAGAGACTCGTCATGGTGAATAGTGATGAGCTTTGCTCACATGTTCTGAGCAGCTGGTCCATATGTTGGTCAATCTCATACAGGTCCTACAGTCTGTACATCGCGAACGGGATCAAGCGCAAAAGTTAGCGATATCCTCTGTCGAGGATATGCGGCATTCACTAAAAACTCATCCATAATCCCTATGAGGATCCAAAAGGTCCGATTACTATATAACTTGATCGGGGCTTTCATGACATGGCTGCACGATCTCATTCCAACTGTAGCTTAGATAAAGCTTACGTCAAAGCCAGTGCTGCAAACAAACTATTAAACTCTTTCTTTCCGAGAATCTTACGTTCTATCGGTGAAGTGTATCAAGAACTTATTCTAAACATTCTGACATTGCGCAAGACAGTATTCGCACGATCTCACGGGCACGCGTTGTGTTAAAGACGATCACTAAGTATCAGCTCACTGTCGACAAAAGAGGAGAATGAAGCTGGATCATTTATTCATCACCCTCTCCGTCGTTTTCATTTGCTGACTAACAACGACAGTATAGCTTGCCATTCATTCTTTCATGCATGATTCGACTGAACTGTCCTCGGTATTGCCGATAAGGGATTTTTCTGTTTGCAGCGATCCAATTTTCGACCATTTTTATTGGGCTACAGCGACTTCGCCAGGAATTCGACATATGTCATTGTCGTAGCGGGCACAGTGATTGAATCAGTGGTCAGATTGTATTCTGTTGCACCTGAGAAACGATATCGACGCTACAAGTGTGTAACCCTGTCCATTACTGTGCCGTTGTAAAGTCAGCAGACCGAGGTGAGCAGCACCGATCTGATGAGCTTATTGATAAGCAATAATTTACCGACGAGCAGTTAGGTAGCCACTTAGATGAGCGTCCACTCCCATTTGTTCGCGTTCTATAGGTTGATATAGAACACCAACCAGTCATGGTAGCACTTGCCGAAAACTTGCTTGCAATACGCAGATGATGCGTACAATAATGGTGAAACGAATACCTGGCCAACGCTACGCGCATTGTCTGGTACCATCGATCATTCTGAATGTCACCTCTGGGCTTAGGCTTGACGTGATCCTGGAGGGTCGACTAGGAAAAACTTTGCTTCAAAAATTCAAGAGGCCTTGTAAATGCTAATTTATCGTGAAAACTCGAGTATAGGCGGCTGGAATGGACGCGAGGGGATATCTACGGACAGCCTTGGCCTGAGGAAATGTGGTGCTTTGGGCTTCAACTTTGGGTTTCCAAGCCCATTTATTGCGTTACTGATGATACATTGAACGGTGCAGAGGTCGCAGTCGACGAAGATATTACGATGGCAAAGAAACCGATACTCGGGAAGAAGGCACGAACAGCGTCATCCCGGCTTGTGATTGCTGAAGTCTTCTGGACAGTGCTTATGCGACAAAAGACACGATGCTCAACTTCATCGACAAGCAACCCCTACCAGCATCTCACGTATCTTACTCTATCCTTAACCCATCAGAAAAGCATGATAAACCCCAAGGTACCTCCCACGCCCCACCTCATCACTTCATCCGTCCCCGTCGTTGTGGTCGTCGTCGTCCCTCCTTCTCTTCCTCCTGTCTCTGGAACGCCCAGTCCACATGGAGAACACTGCCCAGCATCTCATGTCCATCCAGACGTTCAATTGCTGCTTTAGCATCTGCAAAGTGCTCGAACGCCACCAGCGCATAGCCCTTGACAAACCCCGACCGGCGATCGAGGTTCAAGTGGACATCAGTCACCTGGGCGTGCTCAGCAAACACGTCCAAAACGTCGTCCTCCTGAGCTTCTTCGTGCACCCCCGTGACGAATAAGAGCCATCCTTCCACCGACCGCAGTGCATTGGAATGGTCCCGGGTTGCTAAAGCGACTGAAGGGGGTGACTGGAAGGTCTCAAAGACGCCGCTCTGGGCGGGGTATCGACGGACGTCCATGGCCGCCGCGCCTGATCCACGACCCTTGACGATGCGTTTGGTCTCTGGGCGCTGGACTGAAGGCTTCGGGTCTTCTTCCTCCTCTTCCACGGCCATAGCCGTGTCGCTCTCGTAGTCCACCTCTTCCGTCATGTTAAGGAGTGTGATGGGGGTAACGGGGTGATATGATTGGTGGAAAAGCGGGGAGGCGGAAAAAGCAAAACAAATTAAGGTCGGGCGAGAAGTTCCCACGACGAAACGATGTGTTTTTTTAATTTTGTTGTTGTTGTTGTTGGAAAGAAAAAGTACTTTTGTTCGGTATTGTTAGTAGTATTAGTTGTTGGAGGTGGGGAGACAGACACTGTGCATCATAGTGAGGATGACGATGATATGGCCTCAGACGTCCCGGGATGTACGAAAACGCTGTGTTAAGCGATGCAAAGGCTCACCGTTTTTCAAGGCATCCAGGAGTTTATTGTCTTGGTCTTCGAGCACCTCAGCGCGCGTTGCAATGTCTTGTGCACGGTCAGCTGGAATCACCAATACGCCGTTCAGGTCGCCTCGGATGATGTCGTTTGGACGGACGACGCATCCTGCGACGAGGATCGTGCTGTTCACTTGGGTGACGGTTGTCGCGCCATACTCGCCATGGACAGACGTCCCTGTTGCGAACGCAGGGAAGTTCAAGCTACACAATTCGCGGACATGTCGTACCCGTCCGTTTGTCACGACGCCCGCGACGTTTCGGGCTTTCGAGGCAGTAGCTAACACTCCTCCAAACACAGCGGTCGGGCTTCTCTCGGGTGCACTGATAACCACCACTTGACTCATCTCCACCGTGTCCATGTAGTTACTTAAGCCACTCGATATCAACGATCCAGTGAGTGGCATCATCTCGACAGTGAACGCAGGGCCACAGATATTCATCGCCAACGGGGTATCGTACCCCCGGACGAGGTTGACGTCTACTAAGTAGTACCCCTGCAGCTTCATCTGTGCCATGGCGTCTCCAATCACACAAGTGGACAGCTTAGCTAATCGTAGCAGGACTTCCGTACTGTCTTGAGGGGGTTCAGTTTCTGATTCCAACATGTTGGTCAGCAGTTGGTGGTCCGACCGTCGAAGAGCGAGCGACTGCGCCGTTTCGACGCCAGGAGCGACAAAAGTGTTGGGACGAGGTACAGAAAGGGTAGGCAATGGATCCACCGCTTCTTCCATCTCTTTGATCTCGTCAGTGTCTTCGTTATCCTCAATAAGGTCTTGGGTTGACTGTACCGGTCCAGCTGGCAGAAGTCCGTCGGAAGCTTTTCGGATCCGCTGATTGGTCTGGAACCCCGGGACGCACGACATCTTGAGGTGCTCGGCCAGTCGAGTGGCGTTGCTCGCGTACTGCTTGTCGCACTTCTTGCATTGGTAGCGGACCAAGCCTTTATGGTCGGCTTCAGGTTCGAGACGGACAAAGTAGTCGTACACATTACTCGGCTTTCGACCCATGGCTTCAAAGGATGATGTAGTTTACGGCCCGCAAGTTTTTGTGACGGAGAAGATTGACTCCGGAACGGAGGGGTGGGTGGGTGCTGTGGTAAAAGACGTTTTTGACCAGTCAGCACGAGCATCAGCTGACAGTACAAACTGTCGTACGAAAGAAGGAATCAGCCAATCAACGGCGTTCAGTAAAGCCGATTGGTACGTACACTCGACTTCTCGATGAAAGAGACAAAGCAAACGAACGTACAAATAACCAGTCGGCTGTACCCATGTACACAAACTGCGCTCGACTCTTGCTGAGTATTTTTATCGCCGTCTTTTCATTCGACGATAATCTCAGACTTAGCTGTACCTACACACATGACTACCATCACCTAATCACTCAACCTTATTCATCAACCATTGGTTGAAAATACGTCCTCGACCAATCCAGCACCACGCACGGCTCGAAGCCATGGCGATGTCGGCGCTCGACGTGCAGCAGCAGCTGTCGACGCTCTCCGTCTGCGTCATCGCAGACGCAATGGCAAAGCTTCAGCTCCAGAGCCATCTCGTGAACGTGCAGCTTGTTTCAAGCTCTGTCTCCTCCTCCTCTTTCGTAGCCACTAGCATTTGTGGTCCAGCTTATACAGTTCAAGTTGTACCCATTACAGGCGCCCCTATTGTACCGAAGCAGCCATTTCACTACGTCGATAAGACCGGAGCGGGTCAAGTGATTGTTATTAGTGCCCCTACTGGCAGTACATCAGGTGTCTTTGGTGGTCTTTTGGCTACAGCTGCCAAGGCTCGTGGTGCAGTGGCAGTTGTGACGGATGGCCGTGTGCGGGACGTGCAGGAGCTGAACGCTTTGGGATTTCCTGCTTTCTCTATCGGGACGTCTGCGCACGGTCAGCAAGGCAGAACGGTCGTGGCAGACGTGAACTGCCCCATTGTTGTCGCTGGCTGTATCGTTCGTCCTCGTGATATTATCCGAGGCGATATCAATGGCGTGGTTGTTGTTCCTGTTGAACATGCTGCTCAGGTAGCTGCTATGGCGGCGAGGATTGAACAACAGGACGAGAAGGTTGCAAAGGCAGTGGAACAGGGCGCTGGACTGCACGAGTCCTTCAAACGCTTTCGCTCGAAGCTATAGGAGATGTCGTTCTATCCTTGCAACTTTCTGCAACCAGTCGACAATATATATGTTGTTTCACCGCTTAGAGTGATGACTGTGACCTCAACATCTTCGTACTTGTAAACACTGACCTTCCAGTGTTTGCCCTGGAAGTGCCTGGAGCTGGGAAAGCGCCTGTGATAGCACCACGTCGTCTAGTAGACACGTGCGTAGCTCCCTTGTGCTCTGCTGACTTTCGCTCTGTGTGACTAAGTACTGCAGCGCGTTGTCGAGGTAGCCGCGGCAGTTGTGAACGCTCACGAGCTCTAGTTCCCTAACAACGACAGCATTCATGTCCATGGCGACAAGCGACGGCGGATGCAGCTCCAGTCGCGACCTGTCAACAAAAACAACGCAGCCCATGGACTGCACCAGCGATATTGCAAGCTCGGCGGAAGCTTTGGAGCCGATGAGATCCACGACAGCGTCTAGTGCCAGCTCAGTCTGCCGTGCAATCAAATGGTCCACGTCAGCAGGCTCGTGCGTATCCAGAGGAGTGACAGAAGCGTGCCATGACCAGACGGTGCTGCTACAGGTGGCTGACGCGGAGAAAACGTGGAGATTTTGCGCTGGAAACTGCATGTCTTGGTGCAGTAATCTCGTCAGCAAATTGGAGAGAATCGTCGCAGGTCCGTCCGATAAAATCGCAACGTTAGTCACGTGTCGTCGTTGCAACTCGCTGGCGATCGAAAGGACGACAGAGACGTCGCCAGCCAGCAGTGCCAGGTCGTCAGGGATACTGGGAGGGACTACAGCCAGGTTCGAGACTGGCAGCACAATGTATTCTGCAAGTGTCCCGCTTGAAGCACTGATGCCCACGACACACGAAGAGCTGCAAGTCGATCGTTGGGGTAATGCATCGTCATCGCAATCACTCTGGTCTTGTTGCTCGTCTGGAGTAAGGGGCGCTCGCATGAGATACGGCGACGCGACGACCCTGTCCAACACCTTGACAGGATCAACAGTCGTGAGCTCTGTCTCTTCCGAAGCCAACGGCCGCAACTCACTGACGCTGCCGACGAAGGATCGACCCAAGACTCCACTCCTGCCCTCGATTGTGCCACGACACGTCTGTGCATCAAAGAGCGAGGCTGCTGCTCGCAAGACACGGACCTTTGCTTCGCCTCCGTCTGCAATGTCGCAAGCCATGCGACAATACGAGACGGATGGTGCGTCTTTTTTGCATGGGTATGCCGCTTTCAGAGCAAGGTTCTCTATTGTAAAACCCACAGCTGACGGTTGGGTCGTCATTGTATTGTCCTGCATTGCGCGTGGATTCTGCACGAGGAGCTACGTTAGGAGCTGACCAATGGTTGTCACTGTGTTGGGTTCTTTTTTTCGTTTGCTTCCTGGTAGTGAGTGTGCTGAGCAACTGTTACAGAACAAGGTGTGAACTAACGACGTTGTTCATGACGTTTGCGTCCACTTTTTTTGCGATGATAGACAGTTTTCAATAATTTGCAATATTGAACGCCGAGACAACAATAATTGTCGAGAAAGCGGACTCAGCGAGCGCGCCGAAGCAGTATATCATGTTTATACATTGCTGTATGCCCCGACCGCAGTGAGTGGCTGCAATTTATCATGGACTGCAATAATGAATCATTTGTATCTAGTGTAGATCTATCTGCTGGTATGATCGGTTGTTAAGTTGTTGTGATGAGACGCATGACGTCATGGCTAAAGCTGTTCACGGGAGAAGGAAGAGTTGCATAGCTGCTGGATCAACTCAGCATTTCTTCTATAGACTTTGCTGACTATTGCATACCTGCCATGTGCCGAAGGGTGACAAGCTAACGCAAGTTCTGACGGACGAGATCCGTCTGCCTTAAGCACGACCAGTATATCGCTAGAAGTGTGCATTTAATAGTAAGATGCACCCTATCGTGAGCCTGCAGGAGGTCCAAATCCGTCCATTAAAACGTGAAGTTATGTCAAATCGATCATAAGAGTACTGAAAACTGCATCGTTACTGACATGTGCGACCTGATCCATCATTCGTCGCGTTTTCGCTGGTTGATGCCGCTCTTATCGAAAAAGTTGAACGAAGGACACTCATCTGTTGCTCAAGCATCCATCTGGTCGTGTAAGTCCAAGCGCCTTCCTACGAGGTATTACTTCAATCATGTTGACCATGCCACAGTGTACGTCAGATCAGGATCTAGCTAAGACGCAGCGTTCCTGATCTACCGTATCAAGTGTTATAGTTGCAGCCGCATAATTAGTATCCTCCTACTCAACCAGCTTATCAAAATCGGCAGCTCGCGTCAACATCTTTTTACGCGTCTCATTTAGCGCAATAGCGAGCACACGATATCGGCAATTGCAGCGGTGGCACGTGCTCGATATATGCCAAATTAAACCTCAAAGATCGAGTACTTGTGATATTCGCGTCCGAAGCGGGTCTACGGCCAAGCTGCCGGCTCACACATTCACAATTATCCTTAGTGCTCAGCCAAACGCACTTGCGCTTCATACAGAGCATTGGCAAATATATCTAGGAACCACAGGTAGTACATATAAGACGTGCGTAAGATCCAGTGGCTCAAATAAAGCGGCGACTAATTGACAGTCGTTGGTCAGTGCATCCATTTTCATTCTTGTACACGAGATATGGAGTACCGTGCAGCATGTACATCCTTATCACTTCGAAAGCATGACATGCCCGCTTAAGTTGCGTAAATAGCCACAGCTACGGATATCTGCTTCCGAAGTGTCGATTGATAGCCAGGCGACGTGAAACAAAAACGCCGTCACTTTGTGAGAGATTGCGCTCCCGTGGGCTGAAGGTGGTGTGATCAGTACGGAAACATACAACCCCTCGGGGTCTAACGTATGCTGCAAGAACACCCTTCACCGAACACGCGCAGTCCAAATAAATGCTTTGCAGTATTTGCGCTGAAACGTTCAAGCACAGGAGTAACTGGAAATATCTGCATTAGGCTGTGCGGGACTTGCGTCAACGACTTCCATTCCAATCACATTTACATTCGCGCACATTACACCAACGCTACTCTACTGTACAGTCGTAGAGGCATGTGTACATTGAAGCCTTCGCATGATGACTGAGAAGAAGGAGATCGGCTTTGCCAAATACAACGCAAGCTTGAAGTGATTAATCTACTTTATTTAACAGCGCCAAATAGCCCTTCATCATGTGGTCAAAGTATCAAGAACTAGCTGCATAGGATGAACGCGTTCCTAGGCATCGATTAAAAACACCAGGTACTAAGGGTGAAACGTAATCTCCGTCGGTGCCGATATACAGGCGCCACCGGAGTGAGAAGGAAACATACTTTGCATGTAATCAAAGTCACCGGTATGTTTGATGCTGATTGCGACAAGAATGGACAGTGTTTCTGCTTTTGCTAACGACACGACCGGCACCATTAGGGACCGAAAGGCTAAGAGGCTGTCCCTGCATCAATCACTTTGTTTATATGCTGTTGCGGAATTTGGTGAGATCTCGAGGACAACTTCGTTGGCCGTTTAGCCTTGTGGAGGAGCCGAGCTATTCGACGTTGATGATGCACGTAGCGATCCTGGAGTAGCACCATAAGTGTAAAATGAACAACGATCCGGGCAGCATCTTTTGTTCTTCCAGATCTTGAAGGGGTCCCGACACAGCAGCTCTGAGTCTGCCTGCGGATCAAGACGTACGTTACAAAGGTGACGCGTTCCTGGAGCAGTGTACTTCGCTAATCGACAGTAGGGATATTGATAAGGCGTTCGTCTGTGCAAGAGCACTAGGGGTCTATGGTGCGTGGCATAAGCACATGTGCGCTACGCTGCATTTTAGTGCTAGAAAGTCTACCAGCAAGAATTGCATAGGTTCTGTACGCTTTTGCTACTCCCTGAATGCTACATCCACCATCAACGAAAGAACGACAGGCTTGACACACGCACCCTAGCACTAGTTGTGATATACCCTCGTCAGCTATAAATATCTCGTGCGGTTCGATCTGATCGCTGTACGGAGCAAGGCGATCCATTGTACAATGTCGAAGCAAGTTACAAGCAGTGTTGCTATCGCTCTGCAGGTATCTGTATACTCGATACTTACATACATTGATGACGCGTGTAAGTCGCATGAGAAGAATGCTTGCACCGGTACAGCAAGAAGTGTCCAGCGATTCTCTAATCTCACTGATAGTAATGAGCGTGTGAACCACAATCAAGGATATCCTCTTTTGCATACACAACAGACGATCACAATCGAGTCATGCCATGTTTGTAACGTCTCCATTGAGTGTGCTCTATCCAATGGCGCTGAACGGAACGTGAAAGTGTCACGTTTGACCCCGAAGCTGTGGACATGAATCATTTGACCCCAATCTGCTTTTGCTGTAATACTCACATCAGTTAGAGTCGAGATTCGTCCTCACGCATGATGATGCGTTTGGTCTGATCGCCTCGCCTCTCACACAAGATATCCAAGAGTTTTTCTTCACAAGTCCTGCATACGAAATGGATCTGTAGATGTGACGTGCTGGCGGACATGTCGTGTCGTTCATTGCCACGTCATAGCTTCTTTGCTGTACAACCATGACGTTATCAGTGACGGACCCAGTGCGTCAGCATCCGCGAACAGCGACGCCATCGGCGTGTTTTTGCTACACCTTTGTGCAAGAAAGTGAAAACACGGGCAACTAGAGCAGGTGTGAGCTAGTACTGAGACATACCTGCTATGAAAGTGGCGACATCTTGGCCACAAAAGTCCACCCCTAGTAACCTTGACTCTCTTCTACTGAACGAGAGCTTATGTGTTATATGTGATTTGTGTGATATATGTCAAAGTGTAGAATCTCTAGCAAGTTTACCTGATTTGACGGTACATTGGTGTTCGTGAGGTTAGACAGACGTTGTGTGAACCTAGCGAAGGGCTCACAGAAGTCGTGATCGTTACAAATAATTGAGCAAACTGGGTAATCCTGGACTTCATTTAACGGGAAGAAAGAGTCAAGCTGTTATGATGTCTGAGCCTTTTGCTGGCGACATGGAGGAGAATGAGCCTGGGGCATGGCCTACAATCTGTGCGAAAGTTACGAGCTTTCATATGTAGGGAACTGACTCGGATGCAGATCCGCCTTCAGAAATGTACCAACCGTATACGTCGATGTCAGCTATTGTATGGCAGATCGCATTGTACTGCATGCGAACGCTAAGTCGATGGCAATAACTCGTCGTACAGGTGCTTTATCGCAACAATAGAAGATAAAGGTCGATAAAACTCCTGATGAATGTCGTTATTTTAGTGTTACATGATGTGTAGCTAAGCTTACTTATACTTCCCGTCATGTAATGGCAACTACATAGCGAAGCAACATCATTGAAAAGTACTGACAAAAATGCAGGCCCCGTCAAGACCTTGTATCCTCTTTCAGTAATATCCTCCGTCAAAGGTCGTTAACCCTAGTCCTTCAGACGTCGAAGGACAGCTCATTCATGTTCTCATTACCTCAGACGACACGAAAACATGCCAAAATGGGTCCCCGACCACCGCGCGCGTACATGTCGGCAGTCAATACCGGTATTCGTGCCAGCACCGTCTCTGTCCCTATGCCCTGTGGACGCTGGTCTCATTTAGGCGCAGAAAAAGGCCGTCCTGCGCTGCTGAAACGTCAGTTAAGACCTGCTCGTTTCGAGCTGGCCACTTTACATTTTACCTTCAAGGCCACACACATACATTGTATTAAAATAGACAGACAGAAAGTGGGAATAAACAGACAGATAGACCGTATCGGTAGACGAATCCATCCCCACTCCATAGTCGAGAAGAGACATCATGGGGCTAAGTCGCCGTGCAAAAGCCGCCGAGGCCGACTCGGCAATTGCTGCGTCCGCCCCGTCTCCCTCCTCCTCCTCCTCAATCTCCTTGTCGTCTCTGTCCACATCCAGGTTTCTGGCCTTTTTTCACAAGAAACAGGACTCGGAAGCCGAATCATCGGACAAACGCCGTCCCGTCCAAAGTATCAAGACGCACCACAAGTCCAAGCAGGAGCGGATGAAGCACTTGAGCAGGAGCCGGAGCCGGAGCTTTGGCAGTGGAGAAGAAGAAGCGGGAGAGCGGGACCGATCCGGAGATGTCAAGTTGAGTTATTCAATACCCCGTCAAACGACAACCACGACCACGACCACTGAAGAGGTCAGTGTTCGAGTTGCAGCACGTGACATTTCGGCTCCTTGTATTGGAGTCTTCCCACAACGTTCTCGTCGTTCATCGTCGCTGCAGCATTTCAACCGCTCGTCATTGCAGCCGACGTCACCAAGAGGTTCAACAGACAGAGAGTGCAGATTGGAGCTGGACGGTGGAGATTTTTCTCGACTTCGACGCTCGTCGAGCGAGATAATGGGGCGCGAGAGCTCTGTGGACGAGTTCTTTTCGAGCTTTCCACGAGACTTGACGGCCGATGTGCGGGTGACGTGCTTGGTCGTGAACGTCAGACGGTCCCAGAGCTACGTCCGGAGTCTTATTGTGTCGCTGGAATTCGAGATTCGAGCAACCAAGTGGGCTGCCTACTTTCTCCAGATTGTGCACACTGCACGCATGGAGAAGCGCCTTTCGGTGCGAGCGGCTCTCTCGATCAAGTGGGTGATTTGTGCGCACGTACAGGGTCAAGATCAAGCACGACTGGAAGCGCAAAAGAGGTCCGACTTGACGCTGCAACGGAAAATGACCGAGTATCGCGTTGCACTGCAGTGTGTTGCAGGCACGCATGTTGTTAAGTTTGGTCGGAAGGGCAAGCCTCATGCAACGTCGCTGTGTGTGGAGAACGGTGATACGCTGCGCTGGACGTCCAAGTTGTTGGCTCATGCTACGCATCTTGCTGCAAATGGTGTCGCAGCGACAACGACAATGGGCAAAAAGCGAGTGAAGGCCAAGAACGTTGTCCCGCTGGCAAGTATCGTTCGAGTCACTTCTGGTCCAGCTACGAGCGTGCTAGCTCGAGCATTGCATAAAGGCACACTAGTTTTGGCCGATGCAGGGTGCACCATATCTGTGGTAACGCACACGCGTACATTGGATCTCAAGGCCAAGACTGTTGAAGAACGCGAGTGGCTGCAGCGCAGTCTCGAGTTTCTAGCGGATCTTGCTCGTGACCACGAACGACGAGTGGCGCAGCAGGTGGAGCTTACGATTATGAAGCGGATGGAAACGTTCTCAGTGTGGAAATATGGCCGCAAAGGTCGGCCGCACAAGACACGGGTGTCGATTGATCGATTTGGGGAAGTATCATGGCTCGGTCGTAGCGGAGACTCACTTCAACTTGATGAGATCATCTCAGTAGATGAAGGTCTCCACACACCTGTGTTTGCAAGAGCTCAAGCAGCTGGATTAGTGTCTTCTGCCAAGGCAGCACGCTGTTTCTCGCTGGTGACAGCACTACGGTCTTTGGATATTGAAGCAATGAATGAGCAACAACGAGATTGGTTTGTCGTAGCATTTCGGTATCTGCTGGACAAAGTGCACGAGAAAACGGCTGCAATGCAACGTGAGCGAGCTGAACGACAACTTCGGATGCTGCAGGATCTCTGTCGCGAAGATGGTGGGGATGACAGTTTTGCCGGTGACAATGGTGACGAAATGTACTACGATGACTGCTCGTCAGCACGGCATCGATAGGAAAAAGAGCTGCTAACACCCCACGACGTCAAGATGCAATGCAAAAGAGGATCTCTCTATTTTCTATGTGATCCACGTGCTTCCTGCTCATTCTTGCTGCGCAGTTTCTTCATCGCGGAGCAAACTGCAACAAGTCTCGCCGAATCTTCAGCCACTCCTCCATTTGCAGCCGCTCGAGCGCCCGTGCATTGGCAAGGCGCTGCTCGACAATTTGATTAAGTGCAAGTTGATGGACATTTTCCAGCACCTCGAGTTGGCCATTGCTCAGCGTACTGAGATCCGTACCTGGAACCAAAAAGAAAGCTCGCAGGTTCACAGCAGAGATCCGTGGTCCCGACATCTCCAAAGTATGCTGCATGGTCTCCAACGTGTAGCCAGCTGCCTCACCTTGAGCCCCGGTATTCATCCCAGCCGACATGGAGAGACCCAAAGACGCGGCTTGGGCTTGTGCGAGACTGTTGCGGGTCATGGACTCCTTCGTGATCAATTCGTGGCATTTAATGCACTTGAACGTGACGGAACTAGCTACCCGAAATGTCGAACACTCAAGACAAGAGGCACAGTAAAGCTGTGTACATGTCGAGGTCTTCTCATCAGCTTTTTTCGATGGGCTACCGCTGCATTGCAAGTTATCGTTCACGAGCTCACCACACAGACCGCAAGCCAGGTAGCCCAACGTTTCCGCCACACTTTCGTTGCTAGGTTGCAATTTGCTCACCCAACGATCACGGGTCTCCTGTGCGACTTGGTGGATACTGCTGGAACGATGCTGCTTCCATGCAAGACGTCCAGCTGGGGAGTAATACATGCCTGTCGTCGACGCTGTGCTATGTGGAGCATGCGGAAAGCCAAAAGATGGTCGTTGCAGTGACGCAGATGAAATAGAGAGTCCACTTGAGTTACTTGTCGCTATAGACGACAACACACTTGGCGTCTGAGTCGATCCAGTTGTCGGTCCCAGCGATCTGAAAGATGGAGCATCGGCGTTCAGCGGCGACGATGATGTGAATGACCGAGACGATGTAGCAGAACCACTCCATTTTCCCCATTGCTCCGCCTGAGTTCGGCTTGACGGATGATCGACAACGTCCCCTTGCTTGATCGATAATTCAGCTGCAGCAGGCACTGAAGATCCACCAAATAAGCTCCGTTCTCGAGTATCACCCGATCGCTGAGTAGGCTTTCGCCGTGAAGTGTGCGGAAATGGATTAGGACAAAGAGTTGCCGCAGAATTTCTTCGTCGAGTTGAAGTCGACAATAGCGTCTTCTCCCTCAGAGGACTTATTAAGGCTTTTGCTGGAGTGCTCGCGACTACAGCAATGGCAGATCGATGCTTCTTACCAACGGTGGTCCAAGCACTAGTAGATAGCAGAGGATCCCTCTTCGTTGCTTGAGTTGACTGCTCATGCATCGTGCCGGTTGGTGGACTCACCCCGTCGTTTACAGCATGACCTTCACGGTCATCATCACATTCCGGACCCACAACAACCACTGGGTATCCAATCGGTGCTTCCTCAGAGCTGACAGAACTCGTCTCATCATCTTTTACTTCGGTAGCACTGACGTCAACCGCCGTAACAGATAGATCATTAATCAAACGTTCGGACGTAGCAGCTTCATCTGTACCGTCATGGTTTTCTCCCTCCTGAGCAGTAACGTTGTCGGAATAAATTCGATCCTGTTCCGCCTCCTGTTGTACTTGTTGCTGCAGCTTTATTGCCGTCTTACGTTTGGCTTTCTTGTTTTTCTTCTTGCTCTTCTTGTAACTCACAGTACTAGCTGCACTACTAGCTGCATCTTCCTCCATCTCCAGCATAGCCATCATACGAATCGCCGCCT
Organism: Hyaloperonospora arabidopsidis Emoy2; assembly: GCA_000173235.2. Taxonomy (NCBI): domain Eukaryota; phylum Oomycota; class Peronosporomycetes; order Peronosporales; family Peronosporaceae; genus Hyaloperonospora; species Hyaloperonospora arabidopsidis. The sequence goes on along the minus strand of JH598461.1, from coordinate 429,548 downwards.
CCTCCTCAAGTTGCCGCCAGATACCGCGCAAGTGCTCGACACATGCACTGCTCCCCAGCAGCTCCGATTCCTGCGCTTCTTCCAGCGGTGTCTGACCAACCGCATTCCGCAGCGTAATATCCGCCCCAAACACAAGCAGTGTCTTCACGCACGCTAAGTAGCCACAAGACGCAGCCAAGTGCATCGCCGAACTGCCTTCGCGATCCTGAAAGTTCACCAGCTTTCCATTCTTTTCCAACAGCATCGTCAGAACCTCGGCCCGTCGCTCGTCTCGCTCCTGCTCTTGCTCCAGGTCTTCCCCTATCATAACAGCACATAATACTGTCGATGCGCCGTACTGGTTCAGTACGCTAACATCAGCTCCATGATCCAGCAACACCTTGACTGCTTCGACTCGCCCTTCAATACACGCCCAGATCAGTGGCGTGTCTGCATGAATGTTCCAGCAATCCACGACCGCCGCGTCACACGAACACAGCGCAGCCATAACCTCAGCATCTCCATTCTACACCAACAACAATAGCAGCAACAACAACACCAGCAACCCCAATGTCTCAGTAACTCCTCTCATAGTTTCACCCGTTCCTTCTCTCTCTCTTCTCACCTTTGCTGCAAAATGCAGCGCACTGGACCGCAGTTCGTACGTGCGCATCGACACATCAGCACCCCGTCTCAAGAGCGCGCGTACGACGTCTGCATGGCCTTCAGCAGCCGCCACCATGAGCGCAGTGAACCCGTCGACGTCCACGTCGTTGACACAGACGTGGCCACTGTCGAGAATCTCCTCAAGACACTCGAGATCGCCCTCAGCAGCACACTCGTAGAAATTAATCGCCCACGTCTGGCAGTCCGTCAGGTCGACAGCAAACTCGGCCGTTGTCACTTCTTCGTCATCTGAATGCACTGGCCAAGCAGGAAAGGGAATACGAGAGGAACCACGCGCGTGTGTGCAGCGAATAAAGCATCAGTACAATCGCTAGTAAGTGAGGAAGATGATGCGTGCAGTTGTATATATCGAGAGACCGTACACGCGACGCTAGACGCCGGCGCCGCAGCCATGAGGTCTCCTGGACGTGTCGTAGCCATTGCTTGACCGAAAACATGGGCGACCTCTAGAAGTTAATACACTCAATCTACTGGCTAAAAAGGATGTTGAAGTAATCCAGATGGTCAAAATGATGATTATGGTGGTGGTAGTGGCGTGTCGCATATGCCGATAATGGGTTGAAAAACGGCTGGCGGGCTCAATGGTACAGTATAAGAAAAGTAAATGTAACGTGCGATGACGGAGACATGAACCGACGTTTCTTCTGGACGCGCGCTCGCTGTCGAAGGAGAAAGATCGTCGCGTTGGTTCCCCTTCGGTGACGACGTCCAGCGAATTGAGACACGTCCGTATCAACAGATTTCTCGATCTATAGATAGTTTGTTAGATGCTTTTGGTGGTGGATCGACTCACTGAGACACTATCTTGAGGCTCTTGATTGAATTTGCAACTACGTTATTACGGTGGGGAACCAAAGCGGCAGGATATTGATTTTAGTCGGAGTTCAGCGTTGGAATTGCAAACAGCGGTATAAACGAGCAGTTGCAAGGTCGCAATTAGATTAAGACACTTGCTTTTTAGCTTTTCTCATTACATGACATGCTTCAGCTACGCAGGAAAGTTGCATGGCGGTGATAATGAGGAAATATTAATATGTGCTATGGACCTTCAGGGTATACGCTTAATGTCGTGCTCGATTCTGTCGACGAACGCGCAGATATATAGGAAAGGTTGTAAATTCAATGAGGTTATGTGAAATTCATAACATTGCAATAGCGAGCAAGAAAATGAGAAAATACACTAGAGCATGAGGTTAAGATGTATGTGATTTGACCTCATCCTGGACACGGGTGTGGGTACATTCATGCCATCTCCTTTGAATGACAGAGAGTTTGCTGAAGAGGTTATGGCAATTCAGCCACAAAGGAAACCGAATTGTTTGAAAAAGGAGTCCTCTTTGAGACTGAACATGACATGGCCACTACGCGGGACTTGAAAGACCGTATATTTCTTACGACGGGAGGTCTCACATATTACCTTATTCTCCCCCAACTTCCATAATCCAGAATCCTAAGCATCGTCAGCCACGTAAAAACTGAGGGAGACACACTCGTTCGATGACATGCGAAAACAGGAGTCACCACAACTGTTGCGCATTGGTACAAACTAGCTGATGGAAGTTCCAGATTCGTTTGAATAGTGTCCAAACATGCTCCAAGAAACACAAGGAGCAAAGACTTCACAGCGCTAGATAATCGTGACGGACATCGTCGGATATAGACTCAACAACCGCCTGTTCCTCCTCCGCACGACTGCCTGGTAGACAGGTCGTCCACTTGAGCTGTTACAACAACGATACCGTCTCGACGTGATGGAATTACTCACACTAGCGAGCGCATAGCCGCCGATGGTTACCAGATGCTGGCTGAATTCACAAAATTTGGCCGCTCACCATCGCAGTAACGTGCGCCGTAATCGATCGTCTGTCCCTCACCATGTGTATCGTGCATCATCAAGTGTATGGACGAATGTGCACAGATCCAATAGCGCACTTGCAATGTCTGGTTTCTACCCAAGCGTATTTGTCGTCGCGGAGATAATCTTCCACCACTCATTCTTATCGTATCTGTTTTCTTGGGCCCCCTTGCTCCGATAGTCTATTATTACACACAAGCTCCGACGACGAGAGACTTCTTAGAATAACGGCGGTTTTTGATACTGCACGCGATATTTTCAGGTATTCCCAGCCAACGGGTGTACGGCCTTTCCATAATTCCCATCAGCTGGATCCCCGCATTGCTCGAGGCCAGCAATCACATCGCATAAAAGAGCTTCGAAGCGGCTGTCGGTCGGTCAGCTTTTTGTTCACACGAATCAGGCCGTTTAAGAAGAAGAAGATGAAGTCGAGGAGTTCGAGAGTGGTCGTACACACTCACTTCCATGTCAAGGACTAGGTGAATCAGATGTCATCGATCGCCGAAGAAAGAGTCAAACCCTCTACTACGCTCTACAACCTCCGCAGGGTCCGAAGACGTGAAACGGCCCTACTGACGGCATTTTGCTAATGTCCAACATCTCGAGGTGCGAGTCGTCTTTATGCTGCCTCACACGGTAATGCGTGGATCAATTATCCTCAAAAAGTATGCTACAGTTGTCGGTAGAGTATCCGACCGTCGGGAGAGCCGTGGTCAGAGTCTACTTGTTTGCTCTGCAGTCATTACAGACCAGGAGACAAAGGACTACCGTTCACCTTTGTGCACAGATGACTGCCGACTTGTTGTCAGCAGTTTGGACCTAATTGCAGTAGTACCATTGACGACTTTATGTGTATGCAAGTGTATGTGGTTTTGTGGTGACCGCGACGCAACCATTTTTACGTGGAGACACACCACAAGCAAACGCGTAAGTGTAAACAGATTTGGACCAAACAGGTCGATCGCCTAGAAAACCTACGGACGTTGTCTTGATGATATTTCTTGTAGTAATCAGTCCGCACCCGCCTGAGACAATGATGTAAAATTTCGCCCGTTCAGCTATCCACATTACATCTTCTCGGCTGTAATAAATGTCCACAACAATGCCATGATAACAGCAAACAATTACACTAACGTTGATTCAATTGGCACGACCGTCCTCCCGTCGAAACTATCAGCAAGTCTAGTCACTAGGGATCTATTGATGCATGAATCTACATTACAACCGTGAATGGTCACTTGACAGCAGGACTAAGTGTTTGTGATGAAAGGTCGTGACACTGGTGTACTAATATGAAAGATGTGGTCATGGTCGCGATAAAGCAATCAGCTTTGACCACTAACATTGCAATTGAATGAGTGACATACACATGTGTACTGCTCAGCATGTGGCCATGGAACCTACTGCCTAGATGGTGGGTGCCAAGCCACGCGACGATGATTAGTTCAGTTGATTGGTCCGCTTCTTGATGTCAGAAATACCAATCGACTTCTAATTACAAGGTGGTGCTGCACGACAATCGGTAAATGTGTGCGCCACACGAGTCACAACTTCAACTGTACAGGCCAGGCATGAGAGACGACAGCGTCAGCACACCACCCCAGCTGCGGTGGTGCTGGTCTCGCTACTACCACACCCTGCGTTTCGAAAATAGATGGTAGAAACAAATGAAACGGTCTGAGTCGAGAGTCAAGCAGCGTGTCAGTAAGTTGAAGCCAGCATCTCTCCCGCACCTGCATCGTCGCAGTGGCGGAACTGGGCTTGTGGCCCACTCTACGCTGTGGCGAATAGTCCTGAGCGCTGATTGGTTAGGAACGAGTTGTCGACCGCCTCCAAATAGAAGTCGATCGTTCCTTTCTTTGCGTCAAAGCGATAAGAAAACTGGCGCTCAGTATGTGGAGTCAGCGAGAGAACTGGCCCCTCTCGCTCTCTTTCTCTCTATCTTCTCTCTCTATCCCCCCTCTCTCTCTC
>JH598461.1:384851-396053 GCA_000173235.2 Hyaloperonospora arabidopsidis Emoy2 | reverse complement strand
TGGTGGTATTGTTATCTCCCTCCAATTGGCATCGCCGAGCATGGAAGTCCTCCTCTCTAAGTTTGTACAGAATAGATGCATACACGGCGTAGTCTTTAATAAACCTTCTATAATAATTCAAGCTTCCCAGAAAAGATTGCATGGCCTTCAGTGTCGTTGGTAAGGGTAGTTCGACCAGAAATTTAAGATCTTTCGGGTGAGCCTCTAGTCCTCCACTAGATACTCTGTGCCCAAGGTAGTTGGCCTTCTGACATCCCCACGAACTCCTGACTGCGCTGATCGACAAATTCCAGTAGTCGCACACCTCCAACAGCCGTTCCACCTTTATTTACAACGTATCCTATGATTCGGCGGGGATCAGAATGTCATTCGCATATGACCGCCGACCAAGGATCAAGGAACTCGACTGCTCATCTAGCTCTCCCATCTTGGACTAATCCTCCGACCGATCTGTCTCTTCTCCTGGAGTGATTCGTAAAAGCGCATTTAAAGCGTTATCCAGGAGTCGTTGATATATTTTTTTGGGCGCGTTCTTGAGCCCAAATGGCATCCGCATCCATTAAAACAAACCCAGTGGGCTAATGAACACCGAAATTCGTCTTGCCCTTTCAGTCATACATACTACCAAAAACCACTCGCCATTTCCAGCGAGATATACCACAATGCCTTGTCCAGGTCTTCCAAAAATTCGTTAATTAACGACATAGGGTAGCCGATAAATTGAGTCAGGTCATTCACCAACCTGTAGTCTATGCACAGCCTGATGTTTTTCACCCCGTTTTTCTTGACAATAATATCGATTGAGCTGGCCCAGAGCGTGTTAGAAGACTGTATAATCTTCGCAGATAACAGCAACTTGATCAGGTCGTCTAACTTCTCCTTAAATTGAGAGGTCACTTTCTGTACGCGTTGCGCTATCAGCTCTGCATTTCCTACATCACTGTCACATATAGCCCCCCGGGCGGCTGGCGGTAAGGCGTTTTCTTTCTCCTTCAACATATTTCGTCTCTTTCCGATGATTTTTCTTCGACGATCCGCCTCTTCTGTAGTGTTCCCATCCGGATCAGGAATCTGTATATCTTCTAACCCGATAGTCTCAGAGGAGGGATCCACTTCCGGCATGATTTCCCGTCCTCGGTTTATTTCTTCGGCCCAAAGTTCTCCACTTTCGAGCACGCACACTTGTTCATCGTCCCGTGGCGATTCGTTGGCGTCGGCTTCCTCTTCATTGGCTGTGATCTATACCGGTGGATAGTCTTTGGGACCACTTCGATCTTGTGAGGTCTCTTCTCGTAGAGGCACCTCTTTGTAGTGTGACTGTTCTTTTCTGGATGGTGGTGGCTGGTGTGACACGTTCATCATTGAGATAGGGTCTTCGAACGCTGCGAAATATGCGACGGGATCTTATACTACGGGGTCTCCACCAGTGGTGCCTCGTCTTCCTCCTCGAGGTCAACTCGAGGGTCGACCTGGTCGATGGTGGCTTCGTTCGCCAGATTCAGACTCAAAATACCTTCGAGAGGCTACCGAGACGAAACCTTATGCTCCTGGTACTTGATCCTTCGTCATCCACATACCTATCTTGATATTGCATGTAATATCAACGTGTGGGGACTGACGTTGTTCACCTTCGGCAACTTTCGGCGTCCTTTTCCCCGTGTCACAGTTGTTACACATCGCTCTCCTCTTTTGATCATATTCTTCTATTGTTCTGAGGTCGACTTTTAAAGAGGTATCTCCCGCATCCATCAGCAAGTATATGGGCATATTGTCCCAACTTCACTTCTGAGACTCGGTTATCGTAGACGGTCCTCCGTCCGGGGAGTTGTATCCGGACTTCGTCAGGGAGATATAGTTTTCCATCCGCCAAGTCTAGCCGAATACCAGCCGGGACCATGAAGTCCATTCCTACAATCGCATCCTGACCCACCATAGGGCCTACCGAGTGCACCTTTCCGTGGAGTACACCTATTCCCCAATGCCAATTCACTCTTGTCGTTCGCTTTCATCAATTTGGCAGCCTGTCCTTACGAGGAAAGGTGAAACCCAAAATGGATATCTCGGCACCAGTATCGAACAACAAATTTGCACGCTCGTTGTTGGTCTTCCCAGAGGCTTTGTCTTGTTTAAACCACTTAGTTGGGGAATGGTATTTCTAGTATCTTCTGGATTCTCCAGAAAATAGGTTTACCTCCATCACTGCACTTTTTTGGACAAAATTATTATTTTCCAATCCTCGATATATTATCGGTCTTTTCACTTTTTCGGACAAAATAGGCATTTTCCAATCCTCGATATATTATCGGTCTTTTCAGTGGAAACCCCCCTCTCCTCCTTGGGCTTCTTTTACACATATATCAGATACAATAACTAGAACGCTCGACTCGTATCGGATTCAAACCTGGCGAGCGTTCTAATTTATCATCTTCGCAGCTTTCTCAGGTAACATTCCGGCGTGCTTGGTGGGGTTGTACCATTAACGAATCAAATTGTAGAAATCCTCTAGCTGACACCCCCCCCCCGCTTCGTGGGTCTCTTCGCATCCCCGACACACGAACAAGTAGCGATCGTATTGGTGCCCCTTCGTCCCGCAGCGGTCACAGGTCGTTCTCTTCCAGCATCTAAAATCTCCATGTTTCCTAGACCCTCAGTGGAAACATCTCATGTTTGACTCGGCCGACGTATTGCGCTTCTAGGGTCTGATGCCGGTTGACCTCTGGTGGGTCGGTCTCTCATGATCCTTGTATTTTGGTCACTTATCGCTTCCGCTGGATAGACCCGCCTCAGGTTTACATCTCTAATCGAATTATGCAGGCCGGATCCCTCCAAACTAGACTCTTCTGAGGGCGCTCGGACCGCATGTACAGAACAACGGTTTACATCTTAAAGTCGATCTAGAGGAACTGGCACCTTCTGTCAAAACATGCTGGAACCAAATGGCATCTTGCCACGCCGTGCCTTCGTTCTCTGACGCGCCTTCAACACTTTCTCCAATTCTTCCACATCTGGCAGATGTTGCATCGTTAATTAGTGTTTCAACTCTGGGTCGTCCACGGTCTCGATGTAATGCTTAACATGTTCCTTCTGAATCTTGCGCAATCCATTCTTGATCTTATTCTTCGCCCTGAGAGATCGCGTTCAGGCTGTACAGATAGTCCAATGGGGATTCGTCGGACCTCTTCTTCCCGTGGTAGTACTGGCGGGCAACAGGTACCTCCAGACCACAGAACTGCATCTGGACTTCTTGTTGCAGGTCCTCTTAATTTTCTCGAACGGAGCGACCCGTTTGGCGATATCAGTTCTGTGCCGGTCCGATCAACAGTCTTCGAAGACAAGACACTTTTCGTTGTCTGGTGCTTGGTCCCTTGTGAAGGCCAACTTCACGGTAATAACCCAACTCCGTGCTCGGTCTTCGTCCAGGTCTCGACCATTGAACTCCTTAAGGTCCAAAGTTGAAAAACGGTTCATGCGAGGAACCACGTTAAGTCCCTGTCCCATCGTGGCATTGGCCAACCTTAGCTGGAGTTTTCTCCAGATCCAGGTCATTCCGGGTCGTATTCGCACGAGCTGACCGATTCCATGTCGACGTCCGATATCGTGGATTGTCTTTGGGCTTGGGCCTCTTCACTCGGACCTTTTCGAGTAGTCGCCGGTCGCGATTCCTGTCTTCCTCTAATATCTTCTCGGTTAAAGCGTGTTGATGGCACTTGGCGTTCTTGGAAGAACCTTGCTATCGCCGCATCGAATTCTGTCTGCAGATTACCTACCGGGTCGGTAGGTGCTTCCCCCAGCATCTTTGCCACGTGGTGGTGTTAAGGTTCCGGGGTGATTTGGTCGTTCTACTGTTGGAAATTTTATCCTATCAGGAGTCAGCTCTTCCGTTGGCTGTCCACGCATCGCCTTGTCGTGAGCAGGCTGTTCCGCCGGCACGTCCCGCACATGGACCTGAAGCAACACGGCACATGTAGGCCCCAGTGGCATTCGGGTGACGTAGATGGGAGCTGATGACCCATGTGATGAATGCCCCACCGAGGCTTGGGCATGTGGAGACTGGGTTCCGCGAAGTGGTAGTTCTGTCGACCATGGGTACCATATCCTTGCTTATGTTTGGGGTGGACCTCGATGTCTTGGAGCATAATCTGACTGTTTTTCATCGGTTCCTACACGTATTCGGTGGGAGATAAGGTGTGTCTCGCGGGGTTTATTCTGACAAGGATCCTCACACGCTTGTATAGTTTTTCCAACGTTGTCGTGATGCTTTCGGACTCCCGGGAAACACACCGTTCGGCTCGAGTCTCTCCGTGACCATACCTGCTTCCAGAAGAAGATTCACTGGTGCGGTGATTGCGTCTGTGATAGTCCATATCGTTGGAACGGGCGACAGTGGTCTGCAGAGCTGTCCAAGCAGCTGTATCTCGAGGGATGTCGTAACAGGGTCGCTGATTAAAAACATGTCGGGATTACGTCGGTGGTTCGCCATCATTATGTCAGCGTCCTACCAGGTCACCGGCCCTATGCGTTCGGGGTCAGCTGACTTGGTGTCGAAGCTTGGTGGTTCATGACCGGCCTACTTGTCACGCCTGGCGCCTTAATCTTGCACGGTTTCGGCTTGAACGTTGCGTTTTTATTTTTTGTGGTTTCGGGGACCTTATCACCTCGGCTATCGTCTTTGGCTGTCGGTCCTCTATGTCCTCTGCGCGGAAATAGGGAAAATCCCTTGGTTTCTTTTCAATAAGTTCAACCATGACTTTGTTGACCTGGCCCCTCCCAAGAACCGGTCGGTCCCTCGATCCTTTGTTTGTTTCTTCTTTAGTCGCTGGAGATCGGTCTTCCAGTGACTTTCAGTCTTTTTCTCAATCTTGACTTATGCACCTTCTTCCTCTTAAAACGCGCGCTAAAATCCTGCGTCTTCAAAAACTTCGGGCTCGCGCACCATAGTGGTGGAGTGGGTTCTCAAAACTGCATGTTGAGCCCCCAAAACACTCACTTCGCCGGACTGCCGACTTACGGGGGGGGTACCCCGATTCCGCGTATGGACCTTGAATCACCTTGTGTACCCGTCAGCTGGCGGGTTGCACTTTTCGGTAGACTCGGACGGAGAGGAAGATGTTTTGTTCTTGAGAGAGGTAGACCAAACCTGGGCCCCAAGTGGATATGCTTCACTGGGTGGACTGGTAGGTAGCCACTCGATCGACTCATTCGAGAGTGGACTTACAATCAAGTTCTTCAGGTAGCTTGTCGCTCCTGGCCTTTCCCTTATTTTCTCAGGGGTGTTAACTTCATGGCCTTTAATTTGCTCTCTTACCGCGTTGTAGGGAGACGGCTTTCGATAACGGGTCTTGAGGGGGGGGTGTTGCTACTCGACGAACCCACAGGCCAAATACTTCCTGGGGTTCTATCTGCAGTTCAGTCTTACCTCGCAACTGGCTTTTACGGGAAGACAAAAGTATATCTCTTCCCCGGAACAGGTGGGTAGACTTAACAAGCTCCTTAACGTACGACAAAGTTGTGCTACGTAGATCGCGAACTCAGTAGTATTTCATATAGGTCTATCCTTTAACTTCTTTACTCCATCCTTGCCTTATTCTCTGGATCTTTATGTGACTGGTCAGGAGAAGCCGAATCTTGAAGGTTTTTGGTCAACCGATTAGGGACCAGGTCTACCGATGAGATACCCAGGTCTACCGATCAGGGGCCGGGTCCTCAATGAGGGAGCGCGGTCTACCATTAAGGACCGCGGTCTACGCTTGGGTACCGGGTCCACTGATAAGGGCTTGTAGTTATCTTGATTCAGTACAGCTTAACGGGTACTCGAGAAACGGTCTTCTCCTTGATTGGCTCTGCGGGTCGCTCTTCCCTGAGGGTCAAACCACTTCCGTGACCTCTACTCTCCAGGCGCCCTTTTCCTGAAGGTACTTCCTTGTCCTTTCGTTACGATGGTCTCCGGGTACATTATATTTTCAGAAGCACTTCACCTCAACGACGTCAGTAGATCGTCAAGCGTAAGAGCCAGCTTGTGGTGTATACTCTAGATCACATTGTGTGTACGATTTTTAGAGTCGTTGTTAGTCCCTTGAACCAGCACTAGAAGTTACAAGCTTAAATACTCTTAGAGTCTTTCTTGATTCGTTCTAAGAGCTAGAGACTCTTTAAATTAATAGGAACTTAGTTACGTAGAACTAAGTGACTTCTAGAGTCGTAAGTCTTCCTCTGACTAAGAGCTGTGTAGCTCTGCTACACTCTCAACTTCATAATGAGGCTGATGAAACCTATTTGATTCATGATAAGAGACATTTTAATGGGCAGCTTCCTCATGACTCCGAGCGAGTAAGGAACCATAACATCGTACGTTTTACGCTATTAAGCATTACGGATTACGACACTGCACATTTACTCTTTGCAAAAGTTGCCGAGCTTTTGCTGCCTTGAAGCACCGAGAATATACGTATTAGCCTACTCTTCACCCTTGGTCACTTTCGAGCCAATCATGTCCAGAAATTTGTGTGTGTATGAATAATACTCTCTACGCGTCCGCAATTAGTCGTCTAGTTGTACAGCTGCACCAAAAATGCATAATTACCTATAAGGAGAAGACATTCTACATCGTGCTTAGTTGGGCGTGAAATGTTCACTCAGTATTGTTTACAGACACATACACAGGAGGGGGTGGGTTACATGCACTTAGTTCGACGTGTAGGATACACGTAGCGTTATTTGCAGACATATTCACATGGGGAAACATGCTACATCACACTAAGTACGACGTTTCAGGTACACCAAGAGTTGCTTACACACATAAAAAGTAGTAGTCTTTAACATTTCGGCATTGACCACGCACACAATCACTAATATCCTCACCCTTTGGGCTCGCAAATATGGGTTACTTTTTATTTGTTCCAATGTGGTATGAAAGAGAAAGGAGAGTAATGCGAGAGTTTGGACTTAGGTGGAGGTGTAAGCAATATTTTTTTCTACAAAATGTTTGGTTCCGACAAGCTTATAATCACATATATGCGCACTTGATATCACGGTAAAGCGATTATGACGAGCTCTGACAGTTGGTTGGTAAGCGGAAACGCAACGATAATGTGCCGTAGTTAAGTCCGAAGTGGTATTTATGGGTGGATTTGGAGCTAGGAAGGTTGACTAATGATCTTCAAATTCGAGTTAATGCTGGCCAATGAAAAACGACTGTCGAATTGAAGAAACACCACAACTGTCAAGTGTAGAAGCCGAGATATTGGAGGATCTTTTGACGATCCTCGACCCACGGATCGCCATCATGGGGGATACCAGATGTATAAATACGGGAAGAAACAAATAGTGATCAAGTAATCTACATGCAACATGAACCAGTTACGAGGGAGTTCGTAACACCACGGGCTATTCGCGATCGTGATCCCATGTTCTGCAATCTAGATCCCAAGATTCACGGTCGCACGAAGACAATATTGCAAGATGTTTTGTTGAGTACGTCTATAGTACACCACGGATGATCCACATCGCAATCTCGTGGTCTGCAATCTCGATTTAACGATGCAAGATCATTATATCATGATCTGCGATCCGTGATCCGAGATCTTTGATTTTCAATCCAGCTGCTTACACACATAATGTGTACCACAGATCACAAGTGGATGATTATCATAAAGGAACGGCGTATGGTTTTGGATCCAGAGATGTAAATAGACTGTCATATGCTTCGTTTTTTGTTGGGTAGCATTAAATAGAGTTCAATTTGCTTCAAATAACACGCGTCGCCTCTTCCGGGTAAAATTATTTGGTCTCCCGATTTTTAAGAGAATAGACCTGCGTTCCAAGAATATCGACCCTGGAAAATTTATCCAGGAGTGAAAGAAATCGCCCCCAACTGCGATTAGACGCATTGAAGCCTAGTGGCTCAAATGCACGATCATGTGATGGTTGAAATGGTAATAAGACTTGCAAATCAAGTAACAACTTTGAAAAAGGCGATCTCAAAGGAGATCCAGGCAATTCGAATAGAGTCCCCTAACTACACTTCTTATCGCGTAAACATTGTCACGCCATCGACCCCAATTTCAAACACGGTCAAGTTGGGCATCGACGCAAGTTCACCAAGAAGAGTGCAACCCTCCCTGCCGATAGGCTCACAATATGAGGAAGGATTACATCCACACCGAATCGTGGTACACCTCTGTTAGTCGGTCGTCTGGGTTTCAGTGTAAAGTTGGGATCGCATCCGTAATTTTACGAGCCCCTCTCACTACAATATAACAATATCTTCTGAGACGTGCTGGTGACAGTTGCATTGTTTGTGTGCACCTCCATGAACGCAGTGAACAATAACACGTTTAGTCGTCTATCCCTATCCTTTCTCAATGATGCGCGGTCTTCCGCATTTGACGCGTATCCTCCGCTATTTTTAGGGCAGTAAGTACTCTTCATACATAGCAAGCTATGATAAAGTTGAGACAGCCAGTGGTGCTAGCAGTATGGTGTAGTGGCCTCATCGGCGTCGGTTAGGTCATACTGGCCGTGGCATAGATACGATACAATTCAACGTAAGAAGTCTTATTGATTTAAATGGGATGTGGTACATACAACAGAAGGGTGTGGTACGTATAACAATTCCCATAATTAATTACATAGTGTGCTTAAAAGTAGGTGGTAGGAGCTTCATTTCATGTAGAGCTTCCTTGACCTGATATATTCCGCTGTCCGTGAACCATTTCCAAACAACACGGTCGATGTAGATCCCAGAAGGTAGATATCGTTTGTTACTGAAAAATATTTTTACTGGAACGATAACACATAAAATCAGGATACCGATGGCAAACCACTTAAGCAAACAAGCGTGACAGAATTCTGATACGTAAGAAATATCGCCCTACATCCAACGAACGGGGACTCAATCTTTTGTCGTTACCATCCCAAAATTATCGATAGACGCATCCCCAACCCGCTAGCACCATAATCTACGGCGATGGGTTACGACGATCTTGCTAGCGCCCCCACAAAGCTGAAACTGAATAGAATTATTCAATTCTAGACTTACGCTACACCACCAACCGTCATATCGACACGCCTAACAGTGGAAATGGGTCCGCACCAATATAATTGTTCGAACACGTTGAGAGCCAAGACCTTTTAAGGCCTCATAAAGTCGGCTTTTAAGAAGTGAGAATGGCATCTATAAGAAGACACGTTAGGGATACAGAGGTAGTCTGATCAAAAGCAGAGCTACACGAAAATCAAGGTTCAACATCAATTATTTTCTTTTACGTCCGATTCATACATCGGTTACCATAAGAGGTGTCGGATTAGTGGACAACGTTAAAATTTGGAAGGGTACAACAGTTCAAACTGTAAATGTTCGTAAACGAATATTACAACCAGCATTACAGGCTTGGATTTACCGCTACAACATGCAGACGACCACGAATCGTGGGAAAAAAGACGATCTGTGAATGAAACATGTAAGATCATGTATTCGTACTAAAAAATAAACGTGATCAAGTCTTCCGTCTGCAACATATGGCCGAAAATAGACGTATGTGCTGTATGGATTCCTCATCAGTAAATTACTATAGGCAACAGTCAGCATAAGTGTGAGTCATTGAAAAGCGTAAGGCAACGAACCCCGGGTCGCCAAATCTCAGGTCTCCGAAGTTATGATCGGCTACGCTGAGGTCGGCGAAGTTTAGGTCGTCTAGGCTTGGGTCGACGAATGATGTTCGGCAAATTATATGCGCAAGGCTACAGTAGGTCGGCGGATCGATTAATTACAAACTTGACTGGACCAATAGGACACCCTGCAATATTCGATGCCAACGAAAGGTGTGAAGATGGAATGATGACACAGTTCAATTTCGGTATCGATGATTGAATAATATATAAAATCACTTATCAACACTGTTTTTAACGATAAAACGCGTTATACAATCCCATATGAAACCAGTGTGCTCCTTCTCAACACGCAAACATAACTTCCTTAAATACCCCCATGCCTTCAAGGACAATAGTTTTTAGGGAAAATAAAAAATGCCCCATTTAATCACGAAAATAAAAATGCCCCAGATAATTAGAAGATAAAAATAACGCCCCAGATAATTGGAAAAAATGCCCCATTTCATCACGAAAATAAAAAAATGCCCCACGTCCTTGTATACTCAAGTTAAAGTGGTACACATAAACCTTCATGGTGCTTCTATGAAGGACTGAACCTATTATAATCACCAATCACACGCAATATGGTGATACCTCTGACTTGCTTTACCCCTTGAACCCTCCACGTTCAGCGTGCTGTCCTGTGAGTTTAGAACTACTAACAGCACTAACAAATACCTGCAACAGCACTGAAATGTCGCCATCTGGTGAAGCCTTCTAATTAGTAAATGAGAGTCAAACAGATAGAATGGGTTCATTATATTCCAATAGACGGTTAAATATGCTAAAGTGACCATAGCGTACGAGTAGGAAGCGAATTCCTATCCCGCAACTATAACAGCAGAACTGTAGTACCAACAACAACAACACAAAACAGTAGTAACACTAAGAATGCTAACAGCAGTAGCAAGAGCAGCGGTAGCAAAAGGAGCAGTAGAAGCAGCAAAAACTACAGCTACACCAGCACCAACAACTGCCACACCAGCTACGACAACAATGTTGACAATGATATCAGCAGCATCACCACGACCAGTATCAGCAGCAGTAACAAAAGCAACAGGAACATCATAAAAAACTTACATCAACAACGGCTACAGCGGCAGCGGTAGCAGCAACAACGACATGAACAACTGAAATAAAAATAACAATAGTACCAATTATAGCATTATAAAAAAATAATAACAATGACAAAACAATATCAAAAAAGTATTATCAATAATATCAGCACCGGTTGTCTACGTTACGGCTGCGGCTGACGATACAACGATGCATTTACATCTTTCCTGTGCCGTCCACACCCGCAATAGGTGGCTGAGAGCGCAGCACGCCGCGGAACCCCCTTCGTTGTCGGCCCCCCCCTACAGGGCGGGGGTTGAGCCCAGCCATACAATAGGAACTCAGATACAGTCCGGGCCATAAAATATACGGCAACCCATATTTTACTCATAATTCAATAGCTAGTACGAGTTGGGCGCTGCCACCCATATTTTGCTCATAACTCTATACTAGTACGAGTTGAGCGCTGTAATTTGAGTACGTTATGCAAAAAGCTTT